>CM040240.1:129500153-130100153 GCA_022545495.1 Chrysanthemum lavandulifolium
TCACGTAGCATAGTGCCAATATTTTCACTTGCCAAATTATTTGACACAACAAGATGCGCCGGGCTTAGGAGTTGAGACGAATGGGCTAAGCCTAAGTGGGAAATGAAAGTTGAGTTGGGTTGGTTTGTTAACTCGAGCCCAATAAACAAAAGAGGTGGATCGGGTTTGGGTTAAGAGACCCGTGAGGATAAAAATAAATAAATAAATAAATAAAAGTTTATTTTATATAATTTATAAAATAAAGGAAAATATTGTTGAGGTCATGGTAAAAAAAATAATCCGTAATTTGTCGTGATATACTTGATAAGAAAAGAAAGAAGAAAAAATATGGCCATGAAAACGGGTATGGGATTTTACGAGTTGTTATAGTTTACCTTTTGGTTAAGAAAATAGATATGAAATTACATGTTGTAAATAAAATTTACCTTGGGTTTTGAAAATTCCCGTATTGTTTGTGAGTTGTGTGTGAAATAGAGATCCTAGACTCAGAAAAAGGAGAAGGCTAGTGTTTACATACCTTGTAGAGTTTAGAAACTAATTACGACGATTGTTCCATGAGACCAAGACCAAGACGAAGCAAGTTGAATTGTTCCCGCTTCGACGGTTCGGTGAGGACGTCAGCTATGTTGTCTTCGGATGCTACCTTCTCAATAGAGATGTTCCCCTTTTGAACATTGTCTCTTAAGAAGTGATGACGGAGTTCTATATGCTTGGTGTGAGAGTGCAATACCGTATTCTTGCTTAAGTCGATGGCACCTTTCTCGTCATAGAATGGCTATGTCAACTAACGCTTGTTTCATCCATAGTTCTTGTTGGCATGCTTTGCCCGCGGAGACATATTCGCTTCGGTTGTTGATATGGCCAATGTCGCTTGCTTCTTCGAGAACCAAGATGTTAAACAACATCCCATAAAAGTACATACACCACTTGTACTTTTTCGGTCAACATAATCACCGCATGGTCGAATCGCATATACAATAGTTTCTACCCCGCACCTTAGGATACCATAATCCTAATTGAGTCGTACCATTAATGTATCTAAATATTCTTTTAACCGCTTCTAGATGTAATGTTTTAGGATCCTCTTGAAATCTAGCTCATAGACAAACACTACACATGATATCCGCAGACTAGCAGTAAGATAGAGAAGACTACCAATCATGCCACAATATTTTGTGTTATCAACGGATTCGCCATCTTCATCTTTTGTAAGTTTAGTGTCGGATGACATTGGTGTTCTTATGGGTTTTGACTCTTCTAAGCCAAATTTCTTTAACATCTCTTTTATGTATTTAGATTGATTAAAGAAGATACCATCTTCTACTTGTTTGATTTGTAGACCAAGAAAGAAACTTAGTTCTCCCATCATACTCATTTCAAACTCGTCATGCATGATTTTAGAGAAATCATCACACATGTCTTGACAAGTAGATCCGAATATAATATCATCCACGATATTTGAACAATAATTATATGTGATTCCTTTTTTAGTGAAAAGTGTATTATCAACCAACCCCATGGTGTAGTTGTTTTGATTAAAATGACTTGAGTCTATCATACCAAGCTTTTGGGGCTTGTTTAAGACCGTAAAGAGCTTTCTTTAATTTATACACATGTTTAGGTTTTTGAAATCGATAAAGCCCGAGGTTGAGCTACATGAACTTCTTCATTAATAAAACCATTTAGAAAAGCACTTTTAACGTCCATTTGAAAAAGCTTAAGATCATTAGCACAGGCATAAGCAAGAAGTATTCTTATAAACTCTAATCTAGCCACGGGGGCATAGGTCTCATCAAAGTCTATTCCTTCTTGTTGATTATACTCTTGGGCAACGAGTATAGCTTTGTTTCTAGACACTACACCGTTTGCATCTAACTTGTTTTTACATACACATTTGGTTCCTATTATGGTTTGATTACTAGGTGGAGGGACAAGTGTCCAAACATCATTAGAAACAAATTGATTTAACTCTTCTTGCATAGCCATTACCCAACTTTCATCTTTTATGGCTTCTTGTGTATTCTTTGGTTCTATGGTTGAGACAAAATAAAATAGACTACTTTGGTTTTGGACTTGAGACCTTAAGGTTCTTTCGCTTAACTTTCCTATGACCTTATCTACGGATGATCTTTAGACTCTTTAATATTGATGATTTGATTGTTTAATGGTTCCTCTTCTTTGTTTGTATTTTTCTTTATTTCTATGGCTTCACTTTCGACTATCTCGGCATCGACAAGAGGTAGGGTAGGTTTAGGTGGACTCTCATCAAATTTTACGTTTAATGACTCTTCAACCTTCATTGTTTCTTTATTTAATATAACATAAGCTTTGCTATTAGGAGAGTAACCTAAAAAGATACCTTCGATTGATTTAGAATCAAATTTAGTTAGGTAATCTTTAGTGTTAAGTAGAAAAAATTTGCTACCAAAGACTCTAAAATGTTTTAACGTAGGCTTTTTGCCTCGAAGTAACTCGTATGGAGTTATACCTAAAAATGGTCTAATTAAGACTCGGTTAAGTATGTACGTTGATGTATCAACGGCATTGCACCAACACTTTTGAGGTATAGATTGCTCATTTAACATGGTGCGACTCATTTCTTGTAGGGTTCTATTCTTCCTTTCAACTACCCCATTCGATTGTGGAGTGCGAGAGCCGAGAAGTTGTGAGTAATACCATTAGCATCACAAAAGGCTCTAAATTGCACTTCATTATCGAATTCCTACCATGATCCGTTCTAATAGATATTATAGGACTTCCTAATTGTCTTTGAATTTTCTTACTTAATATTTCAAAGTAATCGAACGCTTCGCTTTTATTCTTTAAAATTTAGTCCATGTGTACCTAGAGTAATCATCCACTATAACCAAAGTGTAGTAGTTGCCTCCATAACTTTGGATAGCGGATGGACCAAATAAATCCATATGAAGTAATTCTAGACACTTAGTAGTAGAGACCATATTTTTAGCTTTGTGACTAGCATGGACTTGTTTTCCTACGTTACAAGCATCACAAAAGTGATGTTCATATTTTAATTTTGGTAGATCTCTTACTAGATCTTTGGATGATAGCGATTGAAGAAGTCGCATATTGGCATGACCCAATCTTTGATGGCATAAGGTCGAAGTATCATCCATAGAGGCAAGACAAAGTTTGTCTTTAGGTTCATTACCGATTTTAATGACATAGACTCCATGTTTTCTAATTCATATTCCTATAGTGATCCCGTTTTTCAATATCCTACTACCAGTTTCATTAAAAAGTACGTTACACATCTTATCACATATTTGTCCTATACTTAGAAGGTTAAAGTTTAGGTTTTCTACGTGACACACATCGTTAATGGTTAGAGATTTGTTAGAAATCATACCTTTACCGATGATTTTGCTTTTTCTATTTCCAAATACCACATTTCCTCCATTGAAAGATTCATATGTGGAAAATAAGTCTTTATTACCGGTCATGTTCCTCGTGCACCCGCTATCCTTTATCCATTCATCCCGATCTAGGTCAACCTTTAAGCACACCTAAGAAAACATTTAACTTAAAATTTTGGTCCCCATTTTCTCATGGGTCCATTAGTGTTATACATTTCATTCATGTTAGGCATATATGGAAAAGGTGAGTATGCATTCCATGGTGCAAAGTTTTGAAATGGAAAACCGTTTTGTACATTAGGATTCCATCCCATTTGATGGTTACTTCTCGGATAAACATTATTAGGTCTCCTTATAAATGTGACCTTTGTTTCTTATAAAACTTTGATTTTGTCTTGGAGGTGGTTGTCTAACAGTAACATGGGTTGGTTTCTTCTTATTAACAATAACAAAATCGGTTCTAGATGAAGTGGCTATATTATTACTAATGTTTGCATCAGCAGACCCACGGATCCCTGGTTTTACACTAGTCGGTTCCCTTTTTGTGGGATCCGTGGGATCCGTGACTACGATGACTTGTTTTTCTATTGCTTTGACGAATTGTGTTTCTTTGTTTTCGCTAGTTGAAGCATCAAGTTCTTGAATACCTAATCCTTTTGGTTGTTTCATGTTTTAACACTATCTAATATCATATCAAGAGTATTAGTACTCATTATAGCAATCTTGGAATCTAGATTATCAACTAGTGTTTGAAGTTGAACATAAAGCTCACATTCCCCACTTGCTATCTTCCCTTTTCTAAACGCTTTATATTAGCTTTTAACTCAAAGACTTCCTTTTCTAAACGTTCATTTTGGTTTTTCAAAATCTTGTTTTTGTTAATTACTTTTAAACTAATTTTGCAAAGTTTATCATATTCACGATGCAATGAATCATCATATAATGATGAGCTACTATAATAGAGAGATTTGGGACATACCTCGTTTGAGTCATTTACCATGAGACAAATTTATTCATCCTCCTCCTCGCTCATTCCCCATGAACCACTCACGAACGCTTTTTTTCCGTCACGTTTGGGACACTCACTAATGAAGTGGTTAGGGTCCCCACACTTGAAACATGCGTGTTCGTCCCTTGCTTTCTTGCCGTCTTTGCCTTTCCGAACCCATTCTTGTCGCCATATGGTTGCTTGACATATCTTCCCTTTCTTCTAAAGAACTTCTTGAAATCCCTTATTGCCATGGCATACTCTTCGTCATCACTATCTCAAGAAGAGTTTTCTTCATCGCTGAGACCTTCTTGGATTTTAAGGAAAGAGATTTGTGCTTCTCCTCTTCTCTTTTGAGGCTTCAAATCTTTAGCAAAAATAAGCTCATAGACCTTTAGATTGCCTATGAGTTCATCGAGGTGAGGATTGACAAGTCTTTTGATTCTTCGATAGCCGTCACCTTAGATCTCCACTTAGATGGAAGTGCCCTTAGATATCTCCTAACATGATTACGTCTAGAGAAAGACTCATCAAGCGCTTGCAATGATGTAATTATAGTATTAAAGTTAGCAAAAGAATGATCTATAGTATCCTCATCTGATATTGAAAATTGTTCATATTGTTGAACAAACAAATCTATTTTATTGTTTTTAACTTGTTGATTTCCTTGATGAGTTACAACTGAAGAATTCCAAATTATTTAGAGGTTTTAAGCATAGAAATTCTTTCGAATTCCTTTTTGGGTAAAGCATTGTATAAAACCATTTTAGTTTCACTATTTTTGGAAAGCTTTTCCTTATGATCATCGGTGAGTTGATCATGAGGTGTGTTTACTAAATTTCTGGTTTCATCTTTTGTAGTGGCTTCAAAATCGCCTTCAACAATGATGTACCAAGATCAATATCTTTTGACTTCACATACGTTTTGAATCTATTTTTCCAATAAATAAAACCATTAGTTTCAAGTAGTGGAGGTCGTTGCATAGATTGCCCTTCTTTATAATTTTCAGAACCCATTGTGATCGAAAAGTTTTAAAATACTATTTACTTTAAAACTTTTGTAAACTTAGCTCTTGATACCAATTGTGAAAAACTAGAATGGGGGTTGAATAGTTTTGCCGATTTTAACTTAGTTTCAAAAACTTTAGATTCGATGTTATGTGAAATCGTGTGGATGGAGAGAAAGTATAGATCTATAAGTAATGCAAGTAATGAAAACAAGTAAAGGATAGAAATGACATAACCGATTTATAGTGGTTCGGCTACAAGGACACCTTCCTTGCCCTACTCCACTCCCCGATTCACCTACTCGAGAGTTTAAGCACTATGTCAACAAACTCCTTCAACTCGGCGGAGAAGTCTTCACAACGTCGCTTACATTTTTTATGGTACAAAGCTAAATATCGAGTCCTTAACACGGAGGACCAAACCAACACTACTATAACACAAAAAATATGTGAAATATGAAATACAATATCTTTGCTACATAAATCTTTTGGAGGAAAAAATCAATCAAGGACCCCTTGCTTGGATGACTTGTAGAAGCTCGTGATCTCGCCTTAGAGAAGGACCTATATGAGAATCACAACAAAAGAAAGAAGAACTACTATCTAGATCAAGAGATCTGAGATTAGGAGAATGTAAGAATATATGAGAGAGTTTGTAAGAAGAGAGGTCAGTTACAATGAAGAAATGGCTCACTATTTATAGACAAAAACTAGCTACTGTTGCACGGATCCCACAGATCCCTTGCATGAGGGATCCGTCCAGTGTAACTGAGGGATCCGTGAGACGCTCCTCATTATCCATGGGTTATGGGTCATGGGTCATGGTTATGGGTCATGGGTCCTAGAATTTGGACCATGGGTATCCAAGTAGATACAATGTATCTAGAAGACGCAATGCATCTAGTCAATGGGTTATGGGTTAGCTCCATGGGTATGGGTCATGGGTTATGGTTTTTACCCATCCTAATAAACTATTACAATAAATGAATCATTACATCAATTTATATTAAATGACTATATATGTAGATTCTTTACAAAAATAACATGTATCCTTATAATTTTACTTATGATAATTTTATATTTGTTATCAACAAAACACAAAGAGATCGCTAAATATTAATAAACGTTTTTACGATTTATTTGTATTAACAATGTGAAATAGGGAAAAAGAAAGGAAAGTGAAAACGTGTTATAGGTACGAGTGTTATGTCGGTAGTGTGTAAGTATGATGATTTATGATTTCCTTAGTTAATTGGATTAGGACGCCTTTTCATTTAGTTGAAGAAATTGTGAATCGTCGAACCATGACTTTATGTTTCTTCATTTACATCGATTGAGACACCTTTATATGTAAATGAGGAAGTGTAAATGAGTGGGCTTATGCGTTCTCGACATGGAATTAGTAGGAAAAAGGGTAGAAAATGGGAGTCTAGTATTAGTTAGGAGTCATAAGAGCTAAGATAGGTAGGATAGGAATTAGATCATGACTTAAATGGGGACGTTATGCGAAAACCTATCATTAGGTGTTATAGTATAACTTGAAAATATTAAGAATTGGTAATGATGTTATATTATGCATTGAGGTGTGGTACAAAACGTGAATAATGATAGTAATATATTCTAATTTTATTTAGCACCCTTATGAGTAAATGTGACGACATAAGTTAAAGTTTGACTTTAGAAAGTCAAAGCATTGAAATTCCCTATGAGACTTATAGTCTTTGATGGGAAATTTATAGAAAGAATTAGAGGAAACAAGGTAGAATGTGAAGGTATTAGTCAATATTGACTTATGAAAGTCAAAGTAACTAAGGATTTCTCAAGTGACCTTTAATATTTGGCAAAAATTCCTTAAGATGAAATAGATATAAATAGGAATGATAATTTGTATTAGTTAATGTTTGACTTACGTAAAGTCAAAACAGTGCAAATTTACTCAAGTAACACATAGCCATTGATTAAAAAGTTGGAATAAAGCAACTAAGAATCTGATGTAATAGTAATGGAGTTGGTTAAATGATACTTTGGTTATAGTAAACATGTCTCGAATGACATAATGACCTTAGTAAGAACAGTATGGTTATAGAAAATAATACGAGAAGTAGAGTGGATCAAGGATTTTGGATTATGTTGCTTAGTTTTACAAGATCACTTAGATCATTGTAATAGAATATTTAAATTAAAGCATGCCTAGTGTTAAGAAATGAGGGTAAGATGTAACCAAGTCATGGTTATTTTAGATGAGAGATTTTGAGGACGAAATCTAAATAATGGGGTAGATTTATAACACCCTAAACCGGCCTAAGGTATTCTATTACATGAATGCCATTTGAATAGTAGACTATGACTTCAATAAGTTTTAAAGACTTACGGGATTGGTTAGCTAAGCCCTATAGTCAAACTAAAAGTATTAATGGGGTGCTTGGTTGGGGGTAATGGGGGGTGGGGAATGGGAAAGGTAATGATTAAACATGTCTGGTTAGGAGTAGGGAATGCAATCATTGTTTACTATTGGGTAATGGGGCATTACCCAGTAAATTAGGAGGTATGATAATGATTACCCACCACTACCACCACCAACCACCACCATTAGCAGCCACCACCACCACCACCAGCCAACACCACCACCACCACCACCACCACCACTTTGGTGGTTAATGTGTTTTTCTTAAACCAAGCACTATTAAAGATAATGATAATCTCCATTCCATTCCGTTGCATTCCCTTTGCCTTTCCCTTTCCCATTGCCCATTTTGAACTATGCGCACCCTTAATGTTATGTAAATGGTTATAGAGAATATGATGTGTCACATTCAAAAGAAAAATAGACTTTAGGGACTAAATTTTTTAATATGTTATTAAGTTGCTTGTGGCCAAACTAGAAGGAAATAAACTTGAGGGGCCATTTTTGCCAAAAGACCAAAGTTGTACCAAACTTAAGTCTGGATATTTCTAGGATTTTCTCTAGCTTCATTTGGATAAGTGTTTCATGTGTGTGTGTCTTATGTTTAGAGAGTGGAAAAGGAGAAGACGCATTTGATGATCATTTGAAGGATTAGTGTGTAGACTCAAGTAATGAATAACCAATAATAATTCTACGAGTAAGTAACCTCTTAATTGGTGTTTAATTGATGAATTATAAATTAAGGTTCATATACCTAAATTGGGGAAAATTGGTAAATGATAATGTTTAAGCTAATTAAATGGGTTATAATGATTATGAGACTAATGGTATAGAATTAAAGCTAGAAATTTCATAGATTATTATCATATAATCAATATATGATTATATGACGAGATTAAGAATTAAAGAAGTGTTAAAAGGTAAGCAAATGGTTGTATAAAACATTATTATTGTAATGTTGAGGTTATTCATCTTATGATCAATATAAGGTTATATGGTGATTTAGAATGTTAATGGTGTTAATTGTATGGTATTCTCATTATTATAATGTTAGGTGTTGTGAAAGATTATGAGTAAGGACCTAAAGTTCGTGATGATGATCCATGGAATTGTTAACTTGGAATCAAGGTAAGTAAATCGGTTATAAGATGATGTTATATTGATTTCATTATATTATATGTTATATGATTATATGACAAAGACATGGTATGGCTTGGAATGTTTGTGCTTATGTGAAAGCTGATATAAGGTTAGTGTGACATAGCTCGCAAAGGATGTATTAGTTAGAGTGTGTTTAGAAGAAGTCGAGATAGAATAGTGATGCCTTAAGTAATTGAAGGTATGTGTTAATACTTAATGTTGTAATGGATTGACGGGTTATGATATGTAATGTGTGAATGATTATGATATTATTTTATAATCATTACTTACTAAGCCTCATGCTTATGGCCTAGATGTTTACCATGTTTTTAGGTTCTCATGTTAAGCCTGTAAAGCTTAGACTTGGGCTTATGGATTATTAAGGTGGATGGTAGAAGGTTACAATGATGTTTAGAAGGGCTTAGTATACCATACCGAGCTCGAAGTCAATGTTGTACCCCGTTGGTCTTTTAATGGTTTATAAACATGTTGTCAAGTGTCAAAGCTTATGTCATGATTATTATAGTATTTTGGTTGTCAAATTGTATGTTATAGTAATGGGTTAAAGTTTAGTATGCAAATGGGTCAAAACAGTGTTTGGCATAACACTCGTTACTTTGTAAAGTACGTCGGATCATTATGACCAAGTTAATGTATGAAAATGAAGTTTATGATGTGTTAGTGATTTCGAAAGTTTTCATGTGGTGGTAAAGTAGGAGATCTAGGTCCACATCCTCATCTACATACTCCTCCTAGTCCTCATACTCCTCCTCATCCTCATCAATGAGGGGAGTCCATGAGTCGGCGTCTCTGTGAAGGTGAAACTGTGGTGGTAAAGTAGGGATCTAGGTCTTTTGTGAGATGGTGATGACAGGAGAGAGTAGGCTGACAGGTGCATAGGTGATGATGGAGGTCATACAGACATACGAGCACTACTACGAGTAAGTCTAGGAGTCTGAGCTCATGCTAAGACCTGATGTAGTGTAAGCTGCCTAGAAGAGCTAGGGAGATCAGATGATGATGAAGTGGAAGTAGGATATCGGGCAATCATATAGGGATCACCCTGCGCAGGAGTCATCAGAGTCCGTGCTAGGGAAGAAGTAGCAGCAAGGATCTCCTCTGACACATCTTAAGCTAGTGAAGGCATGGTCTGTGACAATGGCATAGGGGTAGCTAGAAGTGTTTGAAAATGACTAGTTCTAATAGCGCATCATCATATCAAAACATATATCACATAGTTAAAAGATTTTAAAATAAAGGTACCGCATTACACAAAATATGCATTTAAACAAAAACACATAAGTTCTATTCTATCACATCATCCATGCATCACATACTTCCAAGTCACACCAATCATATATCAAGCTCATAATATACCAGAATCAATAAACATATCACAAAATATAACATCTCAACAATCAAATCACAATTGCACCATACTCAAATCAAGAGGCTTGACTTGGGGGCTAGCGCGTCGGTCAAGGATCAATTTTTCTAAAAAGTGGTTATAGTTTAGGTTTTAATAAATACCTAGTTCTCTATAACCTTGGCTCGATACCAATCAGTAACACCCCAAATCTCGGACAACGGAAGACTTAAACAAGCTTTCGGGCGCATCGATTGGTACATCACACAAGTATAGCAAACAAGATAGTCATAAAATAATTCAAAATCAATCCCATAATTAATTATCCGAAAACAATCATCTCAAAATAGTTAAATATAAGGCACAATATAGATTATAAAATAGATCTGCATAATATTATCAGAGTTTAAATATGACCCTTCAACCATGCCTCCTTGCCAAGCCTCCATAGAACAAGCATTCCAAACATCAACTCAATTACCTAAGAAAATCATGCTAAAAGGTCAGCTAACGCTGGTGAGTTAATAGGTTTAAGTATAAATTCAATAGTGGACATGTAAGAGTTTATTTGCTATGCGAGACTAAGATAGATACATAATAAACATACCAATCACACACCAACAACACAAACAAGATCTCAGCAAGGCCCCAAGCGACTCTAGCCAACACAGTCGTAGCAAGGCCTAGAACAAATGCTACCCTGGACTAGGTCGGAGTAGATATCTATTCTTAGCTAGGAAACATTGTTATAGCAAATGATTGCTACCCTAGACTAAGGCAACATCTACCACATATCTATCTAAACTAGTCAGCACATAAGCAAATCAAAAGAGTTTAAGAAGGTCCAAAAGAGTAGCATGATTTCTCACCCTAATTTAGTTAAAAACAGAGATAAAAGTGGGGCTATGAAACTCACCTCAAGAAAGCAAAGCACAAACAATCACTAGCAACGCGGATAACAGCTAACTCAGCTCAGCAACTACTGACTCGGCACAACCTATTAATATAGACCAATACTTAATATATTTTCCCAATTTCTATATTATCTACCCGAATATATTCCAATTCTTATCTCAAAACTTGTCTCATTTCACTATTTAGTTACAAGCGTTTGGTATCATCGTGTGTGGTATCGACCCAACAGACACCATGAATGCACTAAACCTATAACAATGCGACTCATAACGACACAATGAGACGTCTAAGCGATAAGCTTTATAGTTTAATAAGTTTCGAAATAAATCATTAGATCTTATCGAATTCATCAACTCAATAAACTCAACCATCTATTCATGTCGCTAACTATCCCAAAAACTAGTCACATCCTAGCGAGTCATAAGGATAATTCTCCCATTAATAACGCTATCCTACGTACATAATGGGCACTTATTAGATTCATCAACCTAATAACTCTATTATTGTAACACCCCCAAAATATCGCAGCGGAAGATTGTGTCACTGGGGTGCTACTTCATAATACAAAGTACAAGTTATAGAAAACAACCTCTAAATGAGACGCTTTGAAAAGTTACCATTCGATTGATGAAATCGAGTTACAAACAATGAGGTCCCAAAGTATAATATATAAATGTTTACAAAATGTTTGAATGGTAAATGATAAAAGCGTAAGTCTTCAAAACATGTCGTATGCGACTCTAAGTTCCATGCAATAGCTATCGCCTTATGTCCCGAGATAAACATGCTAAAAGTGTCAACACAATGGTTGGTGAGTTCATAGAGTTTTTTAACATCTAAAGCCTTTAAAGAATGTTCACACAACAAAGGCATTGTAAATCCACTCGGCCCAAGTTCGCCCATATAAAACTTGCAACCTGTGTGTTTACAACCCATCGCTAAAATATAGTACATTTTATAGTTAAGCACACATATAGACATAATAGTTCACATTATTGCACTTAGTGTTGCTCCGCCTATATTGGGAGACTTTCATGCGAACGAGGGACCGCCGTGTATGTTGGGAGACTTATCATCGACTTATCAAGTTTACGAGGGACCGCCCGTGTATGTTGGGAGACTTATCATTGACTTATCAAGTTTATGAGGGGACTGCTCCGTGTATGTTGGGAGACTTATCATCGACTTATCATGCGAACGAGGGGACTGCTCCGTGTATGTTGGGAGACTTATTATCGACTTATCAAGTTTACGAGGGGACTGCTCCGTGTATGTTGGGAGACTTATCATCGTCTTAAGTATAACACAATCAAGTATAACGCAATCAAGTATAACGCAATCAAGTATAACGTAATAAAGTATAACGCAATCAAGTATAATGCGATCAAGTATAATGCAATCAAGTATAATGCTTTGAGTATTTGTAAAAAGTATAAAGCAAATGTTTGAGCATGTATCTCCCCCAAAGAGTTTGTAAAACAATTAAGCGAGTAAAAGTGGGGCTACGAACTCACCTTAATAAATGTGATATCCAATGTATAATGAATCGATGGATAAGCCGAGAAACCTTTAAGCGCAACCTAGAATATGTTTTGTGTCTTAGGTTCTAAAATAACGATGTGAATGTATAAACATACCTTATATAGTTATTACATCAATTATGCTTGGATACCTAACATTTGTGAAGTTGTTTAAGTGTTTACGCTTCTTATATTTAAGTTTTCCCGTCTAAATCTACCGTTACTTCTAAACCGTAAATGATCACGACTCGATTCTTATGTCCTCGGAAGGTAATTGATAGTACTAAACAAATCAGTGGGCCCTACTTCCCCAGAAATTATTTAACTAATGTGAAATTACTAAATTACCCTTGAATGTACTAGTTATTTCAATCAGCAGCAAACTGTCTCACGGTTTTGGTCATAAGTCGAGTTCTACAACTCCGTTTAATGCACGGCCAGCGGCCACATTCAAGTTAGGGTGTTAGCTACAACTTTTATTCTTTGACCAATAGTTGGTTATATGCAAGTTTTATGAGTTTTACCCGCTTAAAATCATTACTCGATTTGGACACGTTTAGCCGCTTTGGCTCTAGTTTATTCATCGGGATGAGTTACTGCACGAGCCACCGGAGAAATGACCAAAAGACATAGATATATAATCCTATTTAATTACTTAACTTTCTCGGTCCACAATTTTACCCAAGAATTACGTTTACATGTACCGTCCGGTTCATTTTGCAAAACTAGTCCTTTTGACAATTTCTAGTGGTTTAGTCCATTTATCCAAGCGTAATCAAGTATAATAAGCATATAGAACATGTAAAATACCTAAAATACTAGTATATACAGTAAGCAAATGATAACATAAGAGTTTGCTTACAATCCTTGTGATGAAACAAATCAAGAACCAAGAACTAGGACACTAAAACCTAAACCCTTTCAATATGAACCCGAGCTTCCAAATCCTTAACACATCATGCTAACCCTTGGTAGGCTTGATCTATTGTAATAATACTTCTAACTCAGCCCTTTTCACCTTGTATAGCTCCTAATCCAACCATGGAATAACCAAATAAACTTAAGATCTAGGTAGAGAACACTTATGCTTTCGACTTTGTAGTGTAACTTGAAGCTTCAAGATCAAACATGGATATGTTATGGCTTTGTGTTTAGGTGTTGGAATGAAGAAGAAATGAAAGAGATGAGTTTGTTTAAATAGCCAAATGAGGAGGTTACTTTCACTAGATATTTGCAAGGTTTCCTAAAGAAGTTAAGTTTACTTAGTTAGGTCATATTACACTTGTATCAATCTAAACTCATCAAGGCTTATCACAAGCCAACAAGGCTTGTACTTAGCACAAAATTTCGTTCTAGGTATATCTTGGATGACTATATGGTTAAAATTTGGTATTATCTTATTTACGAGTCGGTTTGTCCCGAAAATCGCTAAGCGTAAGTCGTTATGTCACGAAACTTAAAACGTGTATCCTAAAAATATGAAACTTGTAGAAATGATTATACTTATCATTATACTCTATATAAGCATATTAGATTAGTGATACGTTCTATCGGGTTGCTTAAACGCTGCTAAAACTGGAAACGCGGGTCAAAAATGCGTAAAATGCAATTTATCGGAAAAGAACGAGATTTCAGGGAAATGACCGTGGATTTATTTAGAGTAGACTAAAATTAGTCTAAAAGTGATATGAGATGTCAAAATATAGTTTTCGTCAGACGCGTGGGATAACTTAATGCTTATACGTGAAGTCTAAAAGTTACGCGATATAATAAAAATGTAGAACGACAAGGTTAATTTCTTTATGGTCAAAGGAGGAGGAAATATGTTTGACTTTTCCAAAAATGTAAAAGCTTCAAAATATCTTAGGAAATACAAAGGCAGAATGGTTAAGTCTCGGTCTACGTAGAATTGATTAAAACGTAAGTTTAGTTTTGTTCAACATGAGGTTTATTTGGTAACATAAAATAAATCTTAAAATTCTCAAATTAATCATGAGTGATCTAAAATTAATCATTATGGGAAAATTGTCAGAGACGGTTTTCGTTATGCGCGGGATGTAAAAATGATGTTCCGACCAAAATGAAGCTTTAAAACGATGTTTTCTTAATAACTTTTGCGAAAATGATCTAACGATTGTCGAACTCTCAGGTCATTACTAAAATAATTTATCCTACGAGAATGTGAAATAAAAATTTTACGGGATGAATAGTGAAAGTGAATAGTAAAAGTGAATAGTAAATTCTCGAAAATGCAATTGTTACAATTATCCACGTGGATTGACGCTATTAATATTAGGTCATCCGTAACCCATGCATAACACATAATGGGTATTAAATACTCATAAATGGCACATTTCAAGAACGCCTCGAAACATTTAATAACTCATTAATTACAAAACATTTCCATTTTAGGTGTTAGTTCCTTTTAAATATCGAATAACAAGGCGAGTCTTGTTATCGAATATTTAATATAAAACCCTTTATTATCTTTATTTTCTAGTTTTATTTGCAAATATATATATATTACGTCAAGTTTCAATATAAGTTTCGAGTCATTATCCGTTTCGATTATCACAAGCCCGAGTCATGACTCTGCTTTTACACGTCATATAGTCCAATAAATACTAAAGTCCATGTTACTGGCGTTGTCGGGGTCAATCGAGACTAAAAGTCACGATAACACCGACGTTATAAAATTGATATATATATATATATATATATATATATATATATATATATATATATATATATATATATATATATATATATATATATTATGTCCAAAATAAACAACTCCACAAACCCAATCAATATCCAAACAACCTCGTATCAATCCGCCATCCAAAAAAGTACCAAACACACCGTAACCAATGTCGCGACCCTAATGGTCTTGACACGGTCCCGGTTAAGACCACGTGAACCAAACAAGCTCTAGAAGCTCTTTGGTTCCCCGCGTCTCATCCAAACTCCAACAACAACTCCCAATATGTTACCAGAACGACTCGACCCGGACCCATGGGTCTTTGAGGGTCTCGTTACCCATACCAATGCCACCCATATGGACCCTAGTGGTCCATATGGCTCGTTCCATGCCACCCAACTCCATCCAAACGCACCCAAATGGCTCTTTCAATTCCCAAACACAACCAAACAACATCCAAACACCATCAAACATCAAAACTCATCAACTATCTATAACCAAGACCTCATAATAACGATAAAAATGCAAAAACACATAAACACAACACAACACACGATACCAACACTTTGGTTTTCATGTTTTATTAGTTTTAAACACGTTTAGGTCTGTTTTCATCAACACCCAACCACAAGACCCACGATACGAGACATAAAGTCTCGTGACGTGACTCAAGGACTCAAACGAGTCATTACATGGCTTCATTTACCTTTATCAAACCCGATCTACAAAACCCACGCGAAACCAAGTACAAGCGCGCGTTTACACGCGTTTTGAGGGGTCAAACGAGGGTCTAGGGGCGCGTGCCCTATATGAATAGAAAGAGAAGAAGACGATCTACGTTATGGTGGTGGAGGTGAGAGGTGACGCGTCGGAATCTCGTCGGAAAGGCGGCGACCGGTTTAAGGTTAGGGTTAGGGTTTTAGAGAGAGAGAGAATAGAGAGAGAAAGTATGTGCTTTAGTGTTTTTAGAGAGAGAAAGAAAGTGTGTGTGTGTAGGGGAGGGGGCTTATATAGGGAATAGGGACCAAAATAAAAATGGTGTGGGAAGGGGGTGGCCGGCTAGGAGAAAAGGGAAGGGCCAAACTCACAATTTTTTGTAAACTTTCCGTTTTCTTCTCCTGAACTCCTATTTTACCCTACGAGTGTCCAACGACTTTAATTTATCATTCTATTGTTTTATTTACGTTTTCCATGAATTTTGATTATTTACGTCACGTTTCGTGTTACGGTTTAAAAGTTACGCTTTCTCTCGTTATAGGATTTTATTGTGCCGACTCAAGTATGCCTAACATAAGTACATAACGGGTTATAACTCATACGATAATAAAATAAATCATAAAACCAATAAACGATATCAAAATAAGTCATGGTTAACCGGAATAGCTCTAAGGCAACTACTCGGTCTAACTTAGCGTAATGCGGTTACCTAGGGCTCCCTAATTGCGGTTGTCACATCGTAAGATTCCTTATTCGTAAACTCTACGCTTGTTCGTAAGCTTATTCGTAGGATCATGGTTTCCTTATTCGTAAGATCAGGGTTTTGTTACTCGTAAGATAAGGGTTTCATTACTCATAAAAAGAGGGTTTTAGTGCTTACTTGTAAACCAGCCATGAATACCAAAAACGACTTTTTGAGCTTCAAAATGCGTTGTACACTTGTTTCTTTTGATGAAATAGCTTCAAAACACCTAAATAACAAAAAAAAAATTAAACTTTAACACCAAAAGTGAAATTTTTATTAAGTAAAACTTGATGAAAATAAGAAACGAGTGAAAAAACGATTCAAAAGTAAGAAAGTTCTAAACTTTTTGCTAAAACTATGATTCTAAACACTATATCAACCTTAAAACTTTCCTAGCTTCAAGATTTGAGTGTCAAAACCAAAGTTTACGCGTAAGAATGGTGAAAAACGATTAGAACTAGTTACGTATAACCAAAACTAAACCAAAACACGTTCCAAAAACCTATTTGGCGATTGATACCACTGTTAGGTCACCATAAGATGATAACACAAGCATATAAACGTAAGAATGATAAGAGAAAGGGATGAGAGTGGTCGGTTTCTTCACACACAAGAATAAGTAAAGTGTAATGCATAAAGTGAAAGAACCAACACCCTCCCAAGAGGGTTTACAATGTATTTATAGGCAAGGAGCTAGGCAACACATTCTAGTCCCTTCCCTTATGTCGTTTGGGCCTTGCATGAGGCCTATGGGCTTACTACATAAGCCTAGCTATCATTACAAACATGTAAGCTTAATTAGCAACCTATTACATATCTAATGACCAACACTTGATAGTAGTTACACGTGATCCCAACATGCTCATTCTCCTCAGAAAACAAGCACACAAAGGAATAGAGAAACCCTACCTACATTAGTATAAATAGGACCATATTGTAGCCAGGAAAGGCAGTTAGCTAGTTTTAAGTTTTAGTTTTCTAGTTTTATTAAGTTTTAAAGTTTTCATTGTAAGATTGTACTCTTTCTTTAGTTAATGAAAGTTTTATTTTAAGTTTTAAATTCGGTTTTTTAATTTTACCTTTACATTATTTCAAAATTCTGTGAACAAGCTCTTATGAGCTTATTTATTATAGCTTAAACCCAATAAGCTAATCAATAGCTGTAAGAACCCGCAAAAATTCCCTCAAGTCATTCGTAAACATAAACACAAATCAAAGCCGAATTTGGTGCCATATTTTTTTTATGAATTACAAATTTATAAACCATTACGTAAACGTAACATGAACAATTCCAAAACCGACAAGTATGTTTCGAACCATTTCTCAATATCAAATTACTACTTAACATTTACAATTTATTTATTTTATTACCTTTTCTTTTGTTGGGCTCGGATCACCAAACACACCGCAATATTTTGTCATGTCCTTGGCCCTCTAACTTGAGTCCAAACGCGCCTAGATAAATTTGGATGGGTCAAATAAATTCTTAAGCCAAAAGTGCAGCTTGTGTTATTTTGTTCGGGATCGGTTGTGCTCAGTTTGTAACGAGACTAGATACCCTCAATTGAAATATTATTGCACACTCACACTACACACTACACACATGTATCTTGACCAACCAATTACATATTTTTAATACATTCATATCATGCATCTTCTGATATTTAACATCGAAATCAATATCACCTTTTGCACGCTTATAATCATGATTATAGCTTCAATTGCCTTGTGAGTAATATGTTCTCTACCCAACAAAACATAACCTAATTACTTTTCATGTCCCTATAATTTAGCCAACTTTCCATGCATGCTTAAACCAAACAAAAACCTCTTTAGCTCTTTTGATGAATCCTATGCAAGAAAGACATAAGATATTGCTAAAAACCATACCATGACTAGTCACAAATCAAATCAACTAAAATGTTTCTTAGACCTCTTCTTCTTTCTTCCCTTTCGACTGAAACCATTAAGACAACATTTTTTTTTATCACCTAGCGTTTCTCCTAGTTACACTCAACCTAAAAACAATTAACAAAAATTCACATAATGTTGACTTCTACTTTCCCTCCCCATGCCTCATGTCCAGCTTTCACTCACTAAAACCACCCAAGTCATATTTTTTTTATAACTTTAGACCACCTAGTATCCATTGTCTTATAGACAAGAAATGACAAGACACAAAACACCTATCCAAGCTATCCTATTTTACCTAGGTATCACCTTTGTTTTTGCAAAGTAAATTATTGGTTTCACATGTTTCTGTAATGACCTCAAGCCCAACACAAACAAGTAAAATGTAACACTAATATATAAGTATTTTGTACCATACTTCATGTTTTCTGTGACCACCCTCGACACCAAACAAAATCCAATTCTTCCTGGGTTTTTTTGGTCGTTCGCTGGATGCATGTGGGGACCAACCCAATCCAAACACACATTTCTTTTAATATTGGCATGTAATATTTATTTTTTTGGAAATTCTCATGTTTCTGTGGAAATGGTCGAGCACAAAGCAAAACAACAAACTCAAGTATCACATTCCTTAGATGCATGCATGCATGTAGGAGACAAACAAAGTCCAATGCACCCTATATTTTTATATTAAACACAAAAGTTGGCACATGCTCCCTAGCCTCTATAAGGACCAACGAGTACAAGACATAAACAAAAACAATATTACTTTTGTACAACCTATGTCCTAGTGTAAGTGTAAAAGAGACCAAGCAAGTCAAACCACCCTTAGGGGGAGGGAGTGGTACCCTAGTACCCTAAATGCTACATCACCTCTATCCAATAAAAACCCTCCAACTCAAACTACCAAATTCTACCCTAACACTACCCAATTTGGAGGGAGTGGTACCCTAGTACCCGATTTTTTTTTTATATTTTTAATACATAAAATCACATACAATATTTAAAATAAAAACATACCGTTTCATTAAAAATAAAAACATTACATAATAAAAAAAAACATAACATAATACTTAAAAAACTAATCATCGAGATGCGGCAAGTATTGACGTGCTACGTGCTCCGTGAGATCATATCGAAGACGGTCATGGAGAACTTCGTCTAGTAACTCCGCTACCACACCGTTGTCGAACATCGGCCGGACCGGCTCATCCATTATATGAACCGTGAGATTGCCCTCCTTCGCTTTATAACCATAATGTGCAAAATAACACACGCATGAACACGATTGGCAATCTTCGCTTTGGACATAGCTTGGAGAGGTCGATCGAGAATTTTCCATTTTCCTTTGAGAGCACCAAAAGCTCGCTCGACATCCTTTCTCGCCCCTCTTGTAACTTCTTAAATCTCTTTTCCTTTGGGTCGGTTGGATACGGGTATGCTTTAACAAATGTGGACCACTTAGGATAGATTCCATCGTCAAATAATAGCCGCGTTTGTAAAAGCGCCCATTCATGTGGAATGAATTGTTCATCGCCGTTCCATTTCGATTTGTAAGATACAAGTCGATCGATTCAATACGTTGATATCGTTCTTTGACCGGGGACCAAAAAGCATGCCAAATCCACATATCTTGTGATGCGGTGACTTCAAGCATAATAGTGGGAACACCATAGTCACCTCTCGATATTGCCCTCTCAAATGTCTAGGACAATTTTTCCATTTGACATGTGCGATCGATGCTACCAAGCATCCTGGGATGTGATGCTTCACTTCATGGGCACGGAAAATGCGTGCAAAGTCGTGTCTTTGTTGGCCACGTAGGTACTCTCGACCGCATAACTCAATGATGGCCTCACAAAATAATCAAGACTTTCACGTGACGTTCTTGCAGACATGCATAAATATTCATCATACTCATTGGGGATTGCCGATTGCGAGTTGCCTAACGGCCGATGTGATTTTTGTTTCGCCGTGAAACTTTTTTGTTTCAATGCGTCATAGCCTTCTTGAAAATATGGGTATCTCGCTTCAATGTCGCCCACTATTTTCAAAACAAGCTTTCTCCATTCGAATTTTTTAAGTAATCTTCGTTGTACTTTGGTGCTTCAACGAACCAACCATTCTATAGGGTTTGAAGACCTATTTCCGATGACGATTTATGCTACTACGGCTAGAGCTTGCCGTGTCTTCAAGAAACCGAGCCACTGAAGCATAAGTTGCATCGAGCTACCCGTGGATAGCTCGTCGGACGAAGACGAATAACGATTCGAATTCGGAAGAATTGGAAGACATTTTGATGATAAAGGTTGGGATTTTATGAGAAATTGAAAGGTGGGGTAATTTTTTTAGAGATTAGTGTGTGTTTTTTGTGAAAAATGAGTGTTTGATATTTGGTTTTAAAGGGATTTTTTTTATTAAAGCTAAGAACTAGCCGTTGGCTAGTCCCCAACGCTCAAAAATTTGATTTGGACCACTTTTCACCGATCGGGCTTTGAGCGAATTCCTACCGAAATCACTACCCGAGCCCACATGGGGGGCGGTGTTGCCTTCGGTACCACTACCCGATCCCCACTCCTCCCCTTATTATTATATTGTAACAAAAGTGATTTTGTTCCTTCATCCGTAATGCAAATGAATAGAAGACCAAGCAAGAATCAAAGCTCAAAATAAAATATACAACAACATTGGTCTCACTCATGGTTTGCGTGTGTAAAGATGAAGAGAGAGACAAACATCTAACTTAGCCACTCTACTACAATAAAATATGTAGCTTGACATACCCTAATACACCTTGACTAACTTTTGACCCTAATGACCAAAGGATCTTATGTTCCTCATGACTTGACACAACCTAATCATGCCCATAATCTTGGTTGCAAGCACACGCACGCTCAAAGCAAACACAATTGTTTTCCTACTTTCCTTGGGACCATACGAAACCATGCATAGAATTAAGGGTGAGCATCGGTCCGGGACCGACCGGACCGGACCGAGACCAACAAGACCGAAGAACGAATTAGGGTAAAACCGGGACCGAGACCGAATGTGGTCGGTCCGGTCCGTCTTCGTTGGTCCGGTCGGTCTTGATCGATCCGGTCCAAATAGGCAAGATTTTCGGTTTTGGTCGGACCGGACCGACCGAGACCGAAATAAGGTAAAATGGGACCGAGACGGACCACGGTCCATCGGTCCGGTCGGTTTCGTCCGGTCGAACGGTCGGAATGCTCACCGTACATAGAATAATAAGAAATGCCATACTTGTTTGCTATATATAAACTACCCTCAACCAATTAGTAAACTAACAAGCTAACCTCACTTACTAAAATTGTCCATTGTGGGAACAAGAAAAGAAAACAAGTCGTTAGGGTCTTTAGTCGAGTATAAGGAAACGAGAAGTTGGTTGGTCACATTCGCTTGTCTTGGAATTCATCCCCACCTCTAAGGTGTTGTAAGTGCTCTTGACTCCTTTTTATTTCATGTTTCTCACTTTAATATCTCGCGTACACATGTTTATTTCACCTAAAGAGTCGAATGTATAAAACGTATCTTAAACTAACGAGCCTCTAAAATATTGGAAAATCATATAGACACGTTAACATCAAGTTTATAACGTTAATGATAAGCTAGTAAAAAGCTTTTGAAAAAGTTTGATAAGCTAAGTAAGTCGAAAAGTGCATTTTGGACTAAGATTGCAAATTATGTCCTTATCGGGTTAAAAGTGTAAGGTTTCTAAAATTCAAGGTTGTTTTGTACGTAAATTGTATGCATGGAAAGTCTATGGTCAGTTTTGAAATCATGGCAAACTTATTTCATAAAGGAAATAAAAGTTTAAGTGTTGAAATGTAAACTTTGAAAATAGAGGGACCAAAAGCGTAAAACGTAATTTTTGGGGTACTTTTATAAAAAAAGTTTTATCAAGGGACTAAAACCAAAAATTCTAGAAACTTTGAGGGTTAAACTTGTACATTTCGTAACTTGAGGGTAAAAAGTGTAAATTTAAGAAAAAGTTTAGAAAACTTGTAAACTTATCACGACTCCGTAAGAACGAGTATTTTGATGATCTAAGTCTATAACGAGAAGTATTATGTCGATAATTCACTAAACTTATATATATAAAATTATAAGTATATAATTTTATGAAATCGTTATTCGATATCGACGCACCTTGATAGTAAATAAACTAAAATACTTGACAACGTCGTTATTTTCATAAATCTACACCGGGGAATAATTCACTTATATATAAGTATGAACTTTTGATAAATACCAAACTAAGTCGATGTAGCACGTTATTTGAACTTAAAACATTAAGCACGCACAACGCTCTATTGAATTGGATAATTCAATGATCTATTGAATAAGTATATTCAATGCTCTATTATTTTGGTCGCGAACCAAAGGTTTATTATATTCTTAGACTTGTCATCTCATTCTTAGGTTTCGGATTGAAGCCTTCGCTACATCGTACTTGATCACATTGTGCTTGTTCATTTCACTAAGGTGAGTTCATAGCCTCGCTTTTACTTTTATTTGCAATCCCCACGACGGAGATACATGCTCTAAACTAGAACACAAGGTTTTCATAAATGTTCGCTTCTTGATTATTGGAATTGCCTAAGTATTTAGCCATAAGTCCCCTGTATCATGAACCATTAGTCACCGCGAGTGAACGCATATATCGTGAATAGTACTATGGGGAGTAACGACCCCGTCTTGGTTATAGGAAATAACCGGGGCACACCATATTTGAATTGCATTAGGTAATTGGGTATTACCTCCTTTGGGGCAAACTTATGTACACCAGTAATTCGGTGTATGCAGTTGAGTCTTGGTTGCATGAACTTAGCGCATAATAATCTGTGATTTTCTTTATGATATATTGTTAGTTTACAATTATCATGTTCATGTTCTTGTGTTCAACTTCACACTAAACCTATGAATTCACGCAACCGTTGTGTTGACCTTTGAAGCATGTTTATCTCAGGTATTAAAAATGCGATAGCTAGACTTTGGAGGCGCTTGGGCATTGGCATGGCATGGTCATAGACGACTCTGATTTATGTATCGGGACAACATCTTGTTAACGGGCTATTTTCCGCAACAACTCAACTTTTGTAAACACTACAATAAACGAAATCTTTTAAGGAAAACCGTTGTTCTATGCTTTGTGTTGTGATATCAATCGAGTAATACCCCAATAACATTTACTTCATTGCAAAATATTTTTGGGGTGTTACAATAGCTTATTTGGGTGTTGGTTTATCCCTTGTTTAGATTTACAAAAGCTTTTCGGTTTCAAACTAAAAAAAAAAAGAAAAAGAAAAGAAATCACAAAATCACAAAAATCACAAAAACGACTTATATGGATGATGGACCAAAATGGAAGGGTCCATGGGTTTTACTAGCTTGTTTTAACAAGCTAGAGCTTGTAGACTTTTGTTTAAGCCTTGTTTTGAGCAAAGGCAATTGTAAGCTCATTTTTTCATTTTACTCTTCAAGTGCTTTTTACTATTCATATGCTTATTTTGTGCTTATTTCATGTCTATTATGCTTTATGTAGTTAGTTTTAGTAGTGTGATAGCTTGTTTCTTAGTTTGAAGTTCATTTGCCTTTATTTGCTTGTAATCAATCTAAATTAGCAAAAATATAAGTGCTTATTAAAGTGCTTATTTCTTATTCAAATATGTTTTTTTATAAGTCATTTAATCTTAGTAGTAAGTTCTTATCAAAAAATTATAAGTTTTATCACACAAATCGTCCAAAATCCAAATTTGATCATTAAAGGGTGTTTGAATTGCATTTTAGACTTTGTCAAAATCTGTTTTACCCATTTTGGTCTCAATCTAGTTGGTTTTAGCCTTAATTCAGTATAACTAGTAGCTTAGTTTTAACAAGTCAAATAGTTGTTTAGTCATTTTCTTAAAATTCAAGTCTTAACACCTTTTTTTTAACAGCCCATATTCAAAAGCTTTCAAAAAGTGCTTAAGTCTTGTACTTTTGAGTTTAAATCAATCATATATGCATGTTAAAACTTTTGGTTCAATATCACAAGTCTGGTCGATTGAAAGCATTTTTATTTGTAAAAATTCCAAGCGGTTCAAAACTAAGTGCTCAAGTGCATTGTTTTCAAGCTTCTTTTTCGAGCTTATTTCTTGTTCAAATTTCTCCAAAATTAGATTTTATGATGTTGGGTTCGATAAATACCCAAACCCTTAATCTAGGATTTGAATAGAAAATAGCCCAAGTGTTTAGTCCGTTAACACTAACAAGTCACCGAGTGCATAGTCTCTCGGTGAGTCATCTTCGTGATACTCAAGATGAGGCGAAGAAGAAGTCTCTCCACTCGATGAGGCGGAACTTAAAGGTGAAGGCGAGTCAAGAAGAAGATGATGGATTCGGTGGTGATGACAATAACTCATCGAATCCCTAAGACTCTCTCCAACTCTTACATCAAGACAAACCAAGTAGAAGGCAAGGATGTAAAGATCAAGAAAGAGCGGGACAAGGCGGGATAAGTTTGAATCGATAAGACGAAGTCCTTATCAACTAAAGTCAACTTTCCCCGAATGGCAAAGATCGTGCTCGGTGTCATCACCGAACTTAGGAAAGTAGTCTTGTCTCTTACCTAGAATAGTCTTTAGAATGAGACAAAATACATCAAGATTTTGTCTTTCAGTATGATATCGGTTGTCACTTAGGAAAGAGTCAAATATCATACATGTATAAATAGCATAAGAGATGGAGTGAAAAGATTAAGCTTGTGAATTGTAAAACACACATACACGCAAGCCATCTTTTCACTCCTCCAAATACAACTTAGTTCTGAGATAGCTCGGTGAGCTCTAAGAGTTGTGCTCGGACTTAGCCCGAGCTTAGAGAGGAGTCACCAAACTTTGTCATTTCAATCCCAAGTACTATTCCAAGTACTTGGGTAACATATTCTTTGTTGATTTATTTCTAATAAGAATATGATGTTGAAAATTACTTTGTGTGTTTTACTTGTGTTAATTTCGGTCATAGTTCACTATTAACTTGTTTTATATACTTAAACTGTTCTAAACGATAGTGAGCGGGAACAACAAGTGGTAAAAGCAACATCGGTGGCTATGTCTTGCAGGTCGAGTATGTAGTCTGCAGCAGGATGTTGTGCCAATGTATTATGGATGAAAAGTCAACGCAGTGACTATGACATCCATTACAAAATGGTACCCATCTTACGTGATAACACCGGTGCTATTGCAATCTCCAACAACCATCCTCCACCAAAGAACCAAATACATTGATATCGATATCACTTCATCGGGATCACATAATGAAAGGAGACATAGAACTTCATTTCATTCCTACCGAATATCAACTTTCGATATCTTCACCAAACCCTTGATGAACCTACCCGTGAGACCGAAAGTTGAATTGGGAATGCTTGACATTGAAAGTCGGGCATCCGAAAACCAATCTTAGTAAGTTCTTTGAAATGGTTCCTCCTCCGAACGAAACCCACATAACATCCTCTCACCGAATGAGTTAGACTCATTCGGGGACCGTGACGATTGATATTGAGCATTGAATGAGTAACTAAATGATCCAAGTATCGATTATTTAAATATCATAGGTTGGTAACTATGCCAATTTAATATAGAAATATATATCTTACCGTCGTGGGTCTCTCACTTACCTCATCCCACTTGGCATTAAATGCCTTCTCTCACATAAAATATCATATGGATATTTTATTATCGCAAAAGTGCACTTTACCTCGTAATCGCAATCTATTCCTTGAAATACGGATTTTACTGCGGATAGTAGTGGGTGGCAATAAATGTGGAATTTCAAACGTTTTCAAAAACCATCTTTAAATATCCACGTTTATTCAAAAACCACCCCTCTCATCACTCTATAAATAACCCTCTCATAAACATTAAAACACACAAATATTATTTCTGCAAACAAAATTCTGTCAAAATTTCTTTCAAACCCAGAAATCATTGTGTTCTTCAAACCTCTTTCTGAAAAACCTTCATTGTAAACATTTACAAAATTTTTTCATCACAACTAAGAGATACTAAAACTTTTGATTGTTCTTGTCAAGAAATTTTTTCAAAACCCTAAAACCTTTTTAATGGAAATGGCAAGAACACAATCTCTTCAGTTTGCTTCACAGTGGGTAGGCGATCTTAACAATGTTGAATTTAAAACGAATAATGTCATAGGCAATTTTGAATATCCTCCAAATGTCCGACCTATAAAGACATTATGAAATTTCAGATAGCGCCCACCGAAAGCGGCTTTTATTCGGTGTCCCTCAGACTATACCAAAACCTCCTTAAGGAGTTTTGGGCAGCTATAAGGCCTTTGACCCGACACCTCTCTCGATGAGAACAACCTTAGACCTCTCAAGGAATATCTCATCGAGTTCGATCTTAACGGGGCAATAATTCACCCGGATTATAAAACATTTTGCACCTCAACAAGGTTAGATTACAACAAAGGTGTTTATGTCGCCCATCCCGAACCCTCCACAGTGAAGGATGGGTTAAAATAACTTGTTTTAGATCCAACGTTTTGGACAGAACCCCAGTTACCAAGAGTTCATTTCCGTGGCTTGGAGGATCCTATTCATATTTGTGATTCGGTCCTCGGTGGAATCACTCATCAACCGAACAAGTTAACTCTATTCGATTGATGATGGCATCTTGCGATGAATGGGGTCACTGTCGACATAGGGAGATCATTTACATGATCTCGTAACCAAGCTACTGAGCAAAACTAGGACGAAATACATTTCGTATCCTAGGTTTATCTCTTGTGCTTTGCAAGTGTTCTTGGGTACAAATTATCCTCGGGAAGAAAAATTTGGTGCTTTACCGGCATCTGAGCCAATCAAATTTTCAAAATGACCCATCCCTTGTCACAAACATTGAATTGACGGCCCATATGGTTGTCAGTAAAGAACCGAGAGGAATCGGTGTCTCTAACCATGCTCCTACAAAGAGAAAGGGAAGTCTCGGATGGGACTAAAACCAAACCCAAGTCTCGTGGCCCCGAGGCTTCTTGAGCTCGCCAAAAGGCAAAGAAGGCCTAAGGCGATTTGACACCGTTGGAGGCCAATCGTCATCCACCCCATGACAATGAAGGACACCGATACATCACGGTCGGTGCCCTTAGTCACAACCACTACTCCCAAGATCTGAGGAAACATACAACCCGATGGTGGGGAGCGCCCACAACGCCCGGTGATGACATTAGCAAATCCAAGCCTTTATCCGAGGGCACACTAATCGATCCCAAAGACTCGGAGGAACCAAACAACCTACCGATAGGGATATCACACATCCGACTACTGCTAAAGGCACTGGAAAACACCCATCGTTGTCTCGGGGGTCTAAGGGGACAAAGACTCGGAGGAAAGAAACAACCGCCGATATGGAACCCAAAACCAATCGACTCGAGAGAAGGCACTGGAAACTCCACCGGTGTCGAGGGGTCAAGGGGACAAAGACTTAGAGGATTAATACCACCACGATATGGAACCCATCACCAACCCCCGTTAACCGCTTCTTGATGTTCTTTGGAATGCTATTCTCTCGAAGATGAGCTTCGCGACATCGATGATGAAATTCTATCGGATGGGAGAAGTGGACGAGGTTCAATCGAACAAGAGCCTCGGCTGATCCAAAGGAGCATCTTGAATCACCATTCGACTGAAAATGATGACTCCTCTTCCTCCACCGATGAATTTGCAAGATTTGATAATGTTCTCCCACCATCGAAGACGACTTGTTCGATGGATGACCAAAGCATCAAGGAAATTATACTGGGTCATCAAACATTGTGGGAACAACACACCGAGGTCGGTGCCCACTATGCATATCTCGAAGGATGAGTGCAGCTTATGATGAAAACGTTCATGAACACGGAGATCTCATGTACCAATACCTTCATAGGCGGATGAAAACCTAGGTAAATTCCTCAAGCATCTTCAGATATGTGGGGTCACAATTGATGAAATCAGGGATGCTGTCAAAGAAGACCCAGCACTCAACTCTAAAGTGCTGGAGGCTACTGAGGCCTACTTAAAACAATCCTCAAGCCTCACTAAACTGATCGAAACCCTAAAATCTGCAAATGTTCGGGGTCTTCAATCTGATCTGATCTCTTGAGCTACATTGGACTCGTTGACTACTCGGTGGCTACTTTGACTCAGCCTCGTCTTCTATGGCACGGAATCTAGGACCCGAATGACCGCTTTGGAGGAATCTCGGGCTAACTTGGCAAAGAAAAGTCACCGGCATTCGTGCAGATACTCGAGATTAAGGCTATGATTCTTGAAAGTTATCGAGGCCTTCAAGGTCAAGCACTCGGTCCTCCTCAAGACCAACACCAACTCTTGCCCTCACCGCGCTCCCGGCAGCAGTTGAGGGGAGAATATTGTCAAGAAACTCCTCTTCACACTAAGGGGAGCCAACACCACGAAGATCGACCATACCCATCTCATCACTTCCACCACAAACATCAACAACAACAACACCGACATTCACAAAACCTATGATGACAACACCACCACCCTTAGTTGCATCATCATCCTCGTGCCGGGACAAAGGAAAAGGCAAAATGACAATTCTCGAGCACGAGAAGATTCCTACAAAATCGGTGACATTGAATACCTTCACACCTCAACAAACTAACCAAATATCTTGCTAAAGAAGAAAGGAGATTGAAACAAGCTAAGGATGATAAGAAGAGTAAGGAAGCTTGGTTAAAGTGATTGCCGAAGAAGTCGAGAATGTGGGAATTGATCCAAAGAAGCTCGAAAAGGTCGGGAAGGACAAAGGTTCAAGGATGCTCAAAGCAAAAATGGCGAAATGAAAAAAGCAGTTAGAAGAAAAGAAGAAGAAAGTGAAGCCCTCAGCGGCGTAATTGAGCACTACAATCGGACAATGACAAGTCAAGGTGCTGAAAAGATCACAGTGTCAAAATCATCCCGGATCAAACCACGGCAATGAGCGTCTGGGGTTGATAAGAGACATTTCAAAGTTCTTGATCCCCTAAAATTCACGGCTTTGGGATCACCGAACTTGATGAACTCGGTCCAATAATTGAAAAGAAGCAAAATGCGGTGGTTAAGGAGGCGATGAAGATGCTCAATAAAAGATATGAAAGGCGGGGATGCACCAGCACTGGTGGAATTCACCGCCCTAATCGCACCTCAAGGATCTCAACCACAATCATCCACTAGCAAAGGAAAGGGTTGAGTTCCACTGAGATAAAAGTGCACGGATTCGAATGCAACAGGAACCGCGAAGGTGTTAAGTTTATGAACTGTTTAGTGATTGAAAAGCACGAAGAGGGCTATTCCACATTGATGTCTATGGAAACCAACATTTCAAAGATGGAGTGATATTGATCGGTGGTGTAGCCGCAATCTTGAGCTACATACCGGTGGCCTCTCGATCCAAACCCAAAGAAACATCGTGTTCATAAGACACGAATGCCAAGATAAGAGACCATCCCGATGAGAAACATTAATCACCAAGAAAGTCAACTTGAAGCATTGGGAATCCATCCGGGTGACATCATTTTGATTTATCCTTTGTACTAGTGATAGGAACCCCGTAATTTGATCAATAAGCGATGTATGTTTTGTTAAAATACTCGGTGTTCCTTATTGTATTCATTAGTACATTCGATTGTAAGAAGAAGCCATTTGCTCACTTACATCGATCAACCACTTAGGCTATTTGTATATCCAAATAGGGAGACCATTGGGTTTAGTAAATACCCAACCCCTTAATCTAGGATTTGAATAGAAAATAGCCCAAGTGTTTAGTCCGTTAACACTAACGGTCACCGAGTGCGAGTCTCTCGGTGAGTCATCTTCGGATACTCGGTATGAGGCGAAGAAGAAGTCTCTCCACCGATGAGGCGGAACTTAAAGGGTGAAGGCGGGTCATGAAGAAGATGATGGATTCGGTGGTGATGACAATAACTCGCTGAATCCCTAAGACTCCTCTCCAACTCTTACACTAAAGACAAATCAAGTAGAAGGCGAAGAAAGAGCGGGACAAAGCGGGATAAGTTTGAATCGAGATAAGGCGAAGTCCTTATCAACTAAAGTCAACTTTCCACGAATGGCAAAGATCGGGCTCGGTCATCACCGAACTTAGGAAAGTAGTCTTGTCTTTTACCTAGAATAGTCTTTAGAATGAGACAAAATACATCGGTATTTTGTCTTACGTATGATGTCGGTTGTCACTTAGGAAAGAGTCAAATATCATACATGTATAAATAGCATAAGAGATGGAGTGAAAAGATTAAGCTTGTGAATTGTAAAACACACATACACATGAAGCCATCTTTCACTCCTCCAAATACAACTTAGTTCCGAGATAGCTCGGTGAGCTCTAAGAGTTGTGCTCGGACTTAGCACGAGCTTAGAGAGTCACCAAACTTTGTCATTTCAATCCCAAGTACTATTCGCAAGTACTTGGGTAACGTATTCTTTGTTGATTTATTTCTAATAAGAATATGATGTTGAAAATTACTGTGTGTTTTACTTGTGTTAATTTGGTCATAGTTCACTATTAACTTGTTTTATATACTTAAACTATTCTAAGCGATAGTGAGCGGGAACAACATATGATTCCTTAGTTATACACTTTTCATACCATATTTTGTCATCCAAACACAAACAATTGTAATGATACATTTTTATATATCCAATGTCATTCAACCCAATACAAAATCCGATACCTATTGTGATTCCTGGCAACAAACCAAACGGGCCCTAAGTTTTGACAAGTAGTAGTAGCTTTTAGATAGCTTAATTTAGTCTCAAAGATTGGTACCTCATAAGCCTTAGAATATGAGATTAGTCCAAATATGTCCCAACAGGCCACCTTTTTCAGCTCTTTATAAGCTCACATAAGCTCTAAAATTTTCCCAATTTGGTTTTTCAAGTTCTTTGCTATCTAGTATATGTTGTTTTGTAGCTTTGATGTGCTAGCTTATTAGTTTAGGATCTTATTTCATAGCTTAAACATACCCCCATAGGGCTGTTTTGGACTATAGTGGTGACAATAGCTTATTGGTAATCTCAGCCCTGTTTAGCTTATTTCTTGCTTAAATTAGGGACCTCTTAGCTTATTTAGGTTAAGTAGATTAAGTTTGCATCACTAGGTAGCTTATTAGAAGCCTTTGTAGCTTAAAGTTCATTGGCGACTTTTCAAAACCAAACAGTCCCTTTAGTATCATCATCATTGCTTTTAAGCTATTTTCCTAACTTATTCGACTTATAAAAATATTTTCTTTCCAAAATCTTGTTTTCACTTTTATTTTAAAACTTCCAAAAGAAAAAAAAAAAAAAAAATCAAAAGCGGAGTTCAGGGTGAGCTGTGCTCAACCCTAGACTCTCCCTTTATAAGCATCCCATACACAACACACCTCAACTAGTCGCCCTTAGGTCTTGTCCTGTCTAAATCTTACATTATTAATTCTTTATGTAGACTTTGTAGTTTAAGCTTATTTATCTTAAGGGTGTGTTTGGTACAGAGATAAAAGCCGCAGAAAAGGAAATGGCTTAATTTCTGTGTTTAGTTCGCAGAACTAAAATGGAGAAATTGGAGAAATTGATGGGAAATGGAGAGAGTTGAGAACAGAATTTAAGAAATTTCATTTTTAATTTTGTGGAGAAATTGGAGAAATAGATTAATTTTTGAAAATGTTTTTTTTTTTTTTTTTTTTTTTACATTTAAAAAATTTAAAAATATTTTTTTAAAAAATTATTTAAAAAATAAGTTTAAAATTATATAAAAAAAATAAGTTTTTTAAAAAATACATTTTAAAAATATTTTTTATAAAAAAAAAAAGTTTTTTTTAAGTAAATACATTTAAGAAAAATAAGATTTTTTAATAATTTTTTAAAGAAAGTACATAAATTTTTTAAAAAATTTTTAAAAAGATATATTTTTAAAATAATTTTTTTAAATATTTTTAAGAATTTTTATTTAGACAAAATATTATTTAAATAAAAAATTTTTCATTTCTGGTCAGTCTCGTTGTTACCAAACATTAGAATCGAACAAAATTTCATCGATTTCTATTCTCGAGATTCTATTCTACTTCATTTCTTTTCTCTCGAATTTCTCTACCAAACGCACCTAATAGTTTTTTAACTGCTTATCTTGAAAAGCAATTTCACTGTTTGTATTTTTCTTTCATTCCTAACCTAGCTAATCAAACCATGAACTCTGATACTAATTGTAAGATAATTGATATCATAACACATGATAAGATTAAGGTATGGGTCGTGTATATCTAGAGAGAGAAACAAGAGTGAAATGGGATGTTAGAGAGAGAAAGGAAAAGTGAAAGATTAGATTGTAATGAACATCCAACCTCTCCTCGGTGGGAGAGGCTTATATAGTACACATAATACTCAGCGGGTTGTGGTGTCAGATGGGTAAAGACCGTCCTTCTTCAACTGCTACTTAAGCTAATCTTATACTAATAAATAAAATAAGTTCTCTGAGTTAACTTACGCTAGACTATAGTCGGGGTGATCGACTCTTCATGGGATTTTCTAAATCCTAACACTCATGAAACTAAACATAACTTCCTAGCTTCCTACCTTATCCCTAATGACACACCTCAAATGGGAGGTCTTGGGTTCCTTTTATAGGAAAGAACCTCACAAGGTTTACTAGTTAGGCGACGATATGTAGGAATATTGTAATAAAACATACTAACTTACGCTTTTACAACTTACTTAAACTGCTTACGATCGTAAAAGATAAATACAAATCACGAGTTACTAATCTAAGAATGACAATCACTTTTTTAAGTCTAGCAAAAAAAATTAGAAAAAACACTGTATATGTACGGGTATTATAAAAGTAAACTTTGCATAAGGAATTTTAAAAGTTGAGAAATGCAATAAATAATTATGTTTGACAAAAATAAACAAAGGAGATGATTTGAAGGTCCATTCCCACACGGCCACAAGCTACACCTCCAGCCAATGAATCAAATAATATTCTCCGATGAAGTCCTAGTGAACGGGTTTAAAACAGCGTTGACTTTATCAACCGACGGGTTACTCCGGTGGTATGATACCAACAATGTCCTTCATTCCCTCTCAATCGAGGAACAAGTCCTGGGAGTATCAACTGCTGGACAACATATGATAGTTAAGTCATTTGTTAAAGATGATGGGTTTTGTTTTGGGACTTGTTTAGTCAGGAAGACCTTTGTTTTCAAGCCCTTTTCGCCTCATTCGTTACACATTTTGTTCGATAACATTCAATCCTACATTCACTCTCTAGGTAATTGTAATGTAATTCATCTTAATTACTCTAGTTTAAACATTCATCAATTTTGTAATCAGGTTTTTATAAGATACAATGCAAATTGGCTACATCCTTCTAGCCTTTTTAATGCAAAATCTATTATCAAATGTTCCTAGTTAATTTGCTTATACTATATCAATTTTAGGGGCCGGCTAATCCACCTTGGATGATAGTCACAAGCCTTTTGCCACTAGGCTATCCCTGAGTGAGTGGTTGTTATTTATAGGGTATAGCTACATTAGTTGGTAGATCATGGATGTAGGTGACAAAGTGTACAATGATACAAGGAACAACACATCTAGTTCACCCAAATAATTACTCCGTATATGGGTATATTGTATCCAAATATCAAATTCTTTAACTTGTCAAACACATACTCACGTAACTGGACTTGACCCACAGATGGAAATCACCTTAACTAAACCTGGATACCGCCTCTAGGCTAGGAGCATCTACTATGCTCTTTGTTGGCATGGTCCCCTGAACTAGGTGTCATTTACAATGCTCCACCTTGGTTTAAAGCTACTCAAAGTAGCATGCTTGCAAAGTTGCAAAAAAAGCAAAAGCTGCGTGCCAATAAAATTCACTTCAAGTACCGAGGGGAACTCTATTCCATCTGCTATACTTCTTGGGTCAAATGGATAAACATGAATAGTTACAATAGATATGACTGTATTTCTTTTCGTTTCCTGTTTCATGAAAGTAATTGATATATAATTCATTTCTCATCTTTGATACTTTATTTTGGAGTTGTCTCTAAATTTGGGTCATCTCCTGATATGCATTAAGTCCGACTAATTTCATATGTCTTAGATTAGGTATTCTTATTTCACAACATTCCTGCACCAAACACTTTCAAGTCTGTAAGATTATGGACTCTATGTACCCATTTGCTAATATAGCGGTAGGGATCAGGCCTCAAATTGGTTTTCGGTAAAGATGGCCTAAAACCTTTAATCTCAATTCTCAACATCGGTTTTTTTCATTTCCATCTTTTAGTCGTTTATAAGTTTGTTTGTTTATTTATATGTATAGTACTTCTTATTCATATTAAAATGGTTGTCTCGACAGGCCGCCCGAATAGGCTGTTTATATTTGTTAACCCGCTTTGGAGGAAGAAATCTGCTTCAAGGTTTTTGCGAACGATGTAAGACCGATACTGAGGATGCTAATATTGAATATACTTTACAAGGTTTGTTGCAAGTGCAGCTGTTAATATTTGAGCATGTATTGGCCATTTTACTAATTGTAGCGTAATCATTCTCATTCCTGTTTTTTCAATCTCAGAAACCAAATATCAACTTCACGCGAAGGAAGTTTCTCATACATTGGATCTTGCAAAGTATGATGGAATTATTTGTGTTAGCGGAGATGGGATATTGGTTGAGGTTGGTATTTTTTAACCAAATCAAACTTAGGTTATCAATATTAGGTTGTTAGATTTTTCAATTACTTAAAACTGTTTTCTTCGCTTTTTTTGTTTTGTTTTGAACCGCCAGTCACAACTTATAGTAACTATGATATTTATGGTAGAATAACACAAATGTCAGTTGTAAAACACTATTCTCGGTAGGTTGTTAATGGATTACTGGAAAGAGAAGACTGGCAAGCAGCACTGAAGATGCCACTTGGAGTTATACCTGCAGGTCTGTTCAAGGCATCATCACTATTGTCATTCCTCTTCCAGTGCCTTCTGGCTTCTGTATTTATTTAGCATGCATGGTGTAAGTCTCACCAGTTATCAGTTTCACGGAGTTATTATGCAATCTGTTTTGAATTTTCAATGTCTATTTCTTAAGTCACTATCCTACACATGCAGAACACCAAGTCTATGAGTGGTTACTTTTTAGCATTTCAGTTAAAGCACTTGTTAGTTCAAAGTTTTGTTCTGTTAATAAAGTATAGACCATCTATTTTCTCTCTATTTCTATGTGCCTGCTTTAATGACTGTCACATAACCTTTTGTTTTCTATTTAAATCTGAGCTCAACTGAACCGACAAGCCTTTGTTCAAGACTGATACGAGCTGGCTTATAATGGAGCCCCTAGGAACTAAAAGAGCCAGCATACAATCCTACCTTAATAGACTTGTTTACATGCTAAGTCATATTTGTTGATAAGTCCCCTTGTACCTATGCTCATGTTAATATCAGTGCACCTATCTCCTTTAATGTACCTTTTTTGTGTAGTTCTCTAAGTTCAAGTGGAATAATATTGTGTTGTGGCATTGGTAGAGCAGTTCCCTCTACTATTAGTTTCGAAATTTGAAACCTGATGAGAATTTTTTTCCTGAAGGTACTGGAAATGGCATGATAAAATCTCTTCTAGATTCGGTTGGTCAGCCATGTACAGCGGCTTATGCTATGCTTGCTGCAGTCCGAGGTATAATTTTATTGACAATGTCTTTTGCAAACCTAATTTTTATTTATCAGTTGAATATTTTGTTGCTCCATTCTTGGCAGGGCATAAACGCTCTCTGGATGTAGCCACAATCTGGCAAGGGAGACTAGATTCTTTAGTGTCTTGATGCTTGCATGGGGTACAATTAAAGTATTTGACTTTAAATGCTCAATTTTTTCTAACTGTATGTTTAATTTATTTTTGAACTCTTTAACTTGGTTCTGTTAGTTAGACGTGTAGTAATTAATTTAGAGTGCTAATCAGTTCCTTTTCCTTTTTTTTGTAAAGGACTGATAGCAGACATAGATATTGAGTCTGAGAAGTATAGGTGGATGGAAGTGCTAGAATGGACATCTATGTAAGCTCTGTGGTTTTGTTTTTGATATAGTACTGACACTGAAAATGTCTGTATTAGCGTTGGTTAGTGTTAGTGCAAATATTACGATATTTAATCTATCTGATCTCGTTTGTTTTGATTGATGACAAACATGTAACTTGTAATACATAACGTAAAATGTACAAGTTACTTGTAATCACACTTTGTCTCAACATACATTCAACACCTCTCGATGTCTCAAGTCCTCGTATGTTACAACACAGGTTCGTACATGTTTGTTATGTGGCATTATGATCAAACCCATTAACAAATCATTTAGAATGTTTAAAATACGTTTAGAGTCACTAAGTATTTTAATAGGTTAACCATTCTATTTCGAACCTCATTTTACATTTTGCATTCACAAGTATTTCATACAAATACTAAAGTTTACTTACACTTGACAAAATATATTTTATTTTGACAAGCACTCTTTACAAAAGGTAACTAGACATTTTATTAACTAGTTACATAATACATTTACAAGTTTACCTTGATAAACTTTTTAATCTAAAAATGGAAATACATGTTACATCATGTCATGCATCATCTTTGAAATCCTTGGAAGATCACTTGAATATTTTGGTTAGATTGACACACAATATATCAAATGTGATCTTAGTAAGATTTGGTAATATCTTGGAAAGATTTGAAGAAAGATTTTTTAGATTTTATGTCAGGTACCCACGGCACCAAATTGTATAAAGGACGGAACCCTTTTAAGGGGTCCGTGGTCCGTGGACGCTCATCCACTTTGGCTATAAATAGAAGCCCATTGTTTTCCATTTCTTCACCACTTCAAAGCACATCTTCTCCACCTTCTTGCATACATTTAGATCAATCATTAACAATGTAGTAACACACATTAAACACCTAATGATCATGATCATAATGCTTAACATTCATCTTTGTTGTAAGCATACTCTTTGATCAACCAAGGAAATCTTGGAGATCTAGCCATCCCACTCACCACAAGTTGAAGATCTATCACAAGAAGTTTAGGAACTTGTGATCTTCATCATGAAGGCTTCCTATCAATGGAAGTTCATTTAGAAGTAGTTATTCATATCCATTAGACATTTGTGTCATGGATCATTAGTGTAAACATCATTGCATCATAACAACACTTTCACCAAACTAGATTAGATGGTTTATGTGTTTGTGCCATAAAACACAAGGTTTATTATGTTGGGCCATAAAACATATTGGGAGTGGTTGTACCCTTGTAAAAGAACTCGACATCTAGCTTAGTGTCGAAATATTGTATAGGCGACGTTAGGTTGGTTCTACCTCGAACTAGAACCCGGTATTTAGCTTTGTACGGAAAAAGTGTAGCGACGATTGTAAGGTTTTCTCCATGAGAAGGGAGCTTGTTGATTTAGTGAAGTAACTCTCGAGTTGGGTACTCGGGGAGTGGAGTAAGCGGAAAGGAGATCCGTGACCGAACCACTATAAATCCTCGTGTTGGTTTGCACTTTCCTTTCTTTATCTCTTTACTTTTATACTTGCACTATACTATTGTTTGTGATGTGGTTTGATGTTCATGATTGTGTGACAACTTGGTTTACCATGTTTTATATTAGTCACAAACAATAATTGGTACTTTCATATTATAACAAGCTTCATAAGCGATTTGATACTAAAGATCTAAAGTTTTTAAACGGTAACGTATTCACCCCCCCCCACGTTTCCACAATTGGTATTAGAGCCACGTAGCTCTTATTTTCAAAACAAATGGTTTTAAAATAGAGTACGATCCATGTATCAAATTACCATTGAAGCTAAAAATAATATAAAAATGCTTTGCTAATTATACTTAGAAATTTTGTTGTTAAATGTAACTTTGTATACAAGCTTGAAGGTTTTCTTGAAAAATAAAATAAAAGTTTGTTGAAAGAACTAGTAAGTATTGTATTGTGTGTTTATAGAAAATTTACGAAGAAATATGATTTTAAAGGAGTGTTTGGGATAACTATAAATTTAGTTGAAAAATCATCTCAGTAAATGTTTAAGATAAGTTACATAAGTAGATATGTTGTTAAATATGTGTATTATATGTTTACTATCAAATCTAGTAAGTCACACGTTTTCTCTATGTCAAATACTAGTTTTGGTGAATCATGTTCGAGGACCACGGCACCAAATCATATAAAGGCGGAACCCTTTATTTGGTTCCGTGGAATCCGTCTGTAAAATATGCGCTTTTTGGGCAACTTCAAAAATCATAACTAATTAACCGTAAGTCCGCATAAGTCGAGCCACCTATCATTTTAAAGGGAATTGAGTCTACTTTCATTTAAAAATACCCTCATGGCCTGAGTCTAATCTTAAATAAGTGAAATAGACCAAATACTATAGTATGTCTAAAATATTAAGTTTCGCTTTAACATAAAAACTCAAAATTTTGAATCAAGCAATTTAAGTTGGTATTCTTAGAACTTTGATACAACTTCTTTTGAAACTAAATAATTTGGTAATATGTTTAAAGGAAACTAATCAAGCTTGGTATACATCGTCATATTTAAACTCAAAATGACGAAAAGTGTTTTCTTGTTATGCTATGCTAAATGACCACTTGTTTATGTTGTTTGCATATATGTTGCTTACTTATTTTCAAAATTGTTTACACTTGTTTGTTTGCATAATATAAGTGTCAATCTTGCCATGATATTTATTCGCTTGTTTGTCGATTTCTTGTTTATGCACAATAGGTTATTTGCTAGATTTTGTGCACTAAGTTGGAAAATTGTTTTACCATCTCTTATAGACTTAGATCACTTTCTTTGAATAGGTTATACTAACATCTCAATGTCATAACTTATGAAATGTACTATAACTCAGTCAAGAAAAAAAGTACTAAGTAAATTAGTCAAGTACTTTAAAAATGGAGGTTTAAAGAGTGTTTGGTATAAGGACCAAAACAATGTTATATGATGTAATTTATTTGTTTTTCTATGTAGGATGATAATATGACTTAAAACAATGTTGTATGCTAACCGGTTTATGCGGGGGATAGCACAAGTGTGTTATCAAATTTTACCCATTTTCACTTTTCATGTGAAAATCACTAGCTCCTATTCAAAGTCTATGCTCCACTATGTTTGTATATGTGATATCGACTTTTCTTAACTAGAAATAATTAATGTCACATGTTTTAAGAAAAGTTTCGAGGTTTCGGAAAAGTCCTCGAGGGTTAAAAAATGGGTCATGAACATTTTGTCTCCACGGATATGACGGAACCATTAATTTGGTTCCATCCATTATAAAATTTTGTACCGCCATATTGATATACAGAACGGACGACGGAACCAATTTAAGGGTTCGGTGTGTAAAGAAATGGTGCCGTGAATCCTACGGGTAAGTCATTGAATTTTACTAAATCCGTAATCTAATTTACCAAATTTTGTTTCTAGGATAGTTGTTAATACATATCTTTCATACCTCACTCAACACATCCTCAATGGATTAACTTAGGATGTTTGACATGATTTTAGACACTTCCATCTCATTAGAAACTACCATCTTTGTATGGATTAACATCAAATAAAAAATTTCTCCATGAATCCTTAGTTCCATAAATCGACACATTCAAGATGATCATTTTCACACCTTCATTGTTGCTTTTCCTTAAGCTTAGCATTTCTTAAAGCAAAGTCAAAATGACTAAATCCTTAACCTCAAATAAGCCACTTAAGAAAACCACTAGGATTAGCATTCGATCTTGTTGCTTCATTAACTTGAACTCTTCATCCTCGGACTCATTACCTCTCAACATCTCATCACCCATTCAAGATGTGAACTTTCAAAACTTGAGTACTCCAACTCCACCACCAAAATCACCCACCCATCATCCAAAACACCTTCACTACCAAAGTATCCAAAGCTTGTACCTATCAAACTTTGTGCAACACCACCAACATCTCCTCACCCGTTTGCGGATGACTTAGATGACTTGCCACCGAGACTAACAAACTGGACTCATTATTTGCAAAGATATCATACACAAGTCTAACATATGACTATAGATATTGTTTTGTATCTACATGTATTGCCTCACTTGGTTAACATGAAAATAATGTGTCATCCTTCAAGACGATAAGTATTTGCATCGAGTCATAACTCACACATATGTTAAAGACATATTATCAAGTCTTGTTATCCTTGAGTTCAATCTAAGCTCAACAAATTAGGATTGACAACTTAAGTATTTCATCCGAAATATTGAAGTATATGACTTACGATTGTAGTCATTAAAAGTTATATCCGAAAAATCAACACCCAAGTATTTTAACAACACATGTTGAAACACTTATCCAAAACAAACAATCCCATCTCAACTCGAACACTTATCCAAAACAAACAACCCACTGTGGCACTTATCCCTCTTTGACACCTACTATCCTCTTCCATCTTTTGGCACCATTAATCGTATTGCTCATGAACTTCCAAGAGCATCCTTTGAATCAAACGAACCCTTTCAAGGTGAACCTATACCTCGCCCCTAAGCTTCATAAACATAACCAAAACTTCAAGCACTTCACCCACTAGTTGTACCAACCAATGAACCATAAGAATTAGTATCCGTACTTTTTGTGTTCAACATCTATGGACAAATAATCAACCTAAGTACTCCCATAGCACAACAATCCCCTACATCACCACATCCTTATTTAGACACACTAGAAGACCTACCACCTAGATCAACCAATCCACCATCCTTACCATCATTTGAATTTGTTGAGTGTATTGCTCAAAAAGCCCTTGTGTCCAACACTTGCATCGAATCAAATGCATGTTGAACAAACTCAACCATCCTTTCCCACATATAAGGACTTAGATAATTCATTATGGCTAGAACCTCAACTATCAAATAAGCATGGTGCTCTTGGTAATTGTTGTCAATTTCCACTAGGTATAAGTAGTACTACCTTCACAAATTATCAAAGTATTAGTAATACTTTGTCGTTAAACTTCGCATAAAATTCGTTAAACCTTAAATCAACATTTTAATAACATATGTTAAAATGCAATCTCAAAGCCAACATCATACACCCCGAGCAACAATGACTCTTGAGGAGTATACATAAGAAACTCGAGTGAATTCCTCTTGTCATCATCTAGTGAATATAATCTTGAGACCAAGTTTATTTAGATGGGACTATCCGATTCAAACACTTTGGCTTCATATCTTCATTTAGGAAAACATGATGTTTTGAAGAACATTATGACTAAGATTCATGCGTTAAGCTTTCATCTTGTTAAAAGGATATTGTATATCCTATGCATCATTCTCTCTTGCGACATAAATAGTTGTGTTACAATAGATTTCATTACACCTCATTAGCTAAATGATCTTGAAACAAACATCTACAAGTTCTATGAACTAGCATATCCAATTCATCTTGTCATACTTGTTTTCATAAGCATGATAACTTTATCCCATGGGATAATCTCATTTGTTGAAAGATACTATTTGTATCTATTTCCTTTCAAGCGTACATCATAACCTAACCTTGCTCAAACCGAGTGCACATCCAAGGTTAAAACTACACAATTTTAGAGCATCCACAAGATCTATTGAAGTTGGTAACCTCATTTAGATTCTTGTTAAATAAAATTCCAAAGAGCTTTCTTGAGAACGTTCTTAGTTTAACATATTCCATTCCTAGTCTTAGATGATCAATTCACATTTAAAGTACACACTTCAACTCAATGTAAAATATGTCATCCATTAGATCATACAATTAGCTATGTAATTTGAACAACCTTCGATTCTAAACACAAGATTAAAACACATTGTTTATCAAACACACCATTGTTAAAATTCATGTGTATAACATGACATCTTCATCACCTTAGTTATATTGCATATTAGTTGAGTCACATTAAGCCAAGTATTGGTAAACTATCATTTTTATACACTTTAATAGGCAAAAGTAGGAGTTCCCATCTTTCTAACATGAGAATGACTCTTGGAGAATCTATTGCACTAGAAACTCAATTTGACCTAACGGTTGAATTGCTTCTAGGAGAGAAGTTAGGTATGTGGAATCACCGTAAAATGGTCGTGTTTAGCCTTAATTGAGCACCGCTAGTAATAGTCTCATATTCATTCTCCAACTTGAAAATTTTGTTTTGTTATACTTGCCTAAAGTAAGTGTTAAAACATTGATAGTTTGCCTCGCCTTAGGAATACTAATCAAACAAGTAGTATATATGACTTTTCTTTTAAAACCACTTGCATTGCACTTACATGTGTTGATTCATGTTCTTGTTTATACGATAAGTTGATTTGACATTATCTTAGTGTTTGATAACTATTTGATTGATGTCAAACCTTAGTACGGTTTTATCTTTATAATGCTTGTATTCTTGTTTCATGCTACTAAACGTTTAAACCTAAACTTTATTTGCATGATACTTACATTTTTATTTTATCCCTTTTATGATGTTTAGCATGATTAACATGTTACTTATGAACTCATAATATGCCATTTTGATACGTGATAATTTTGATATGATATATTTGTGTTTGAAAGCTATTAGTTGGCATTCATTATATCTATGTGTAGTACGATCCAAATGATACATGCTCCAAATTGTTATGTCTTAAACATGGCTTGCATGAATCTTTCATCTTGTTTCTTTTGCTTCTTTGTCACACTATTTGTTTGCTACGTATGCACATATAATCTGTCAAAATGCTTTTGGTATGACAAACTTTTAGAAGTCTTTTTATCTTACAAATTAATCACATAGATTGTTGTGTTTATTTATAACCAAGTATGTTTAAGTGTCTAAGTCTAACGACAAAACAATCTCAAAATAAAATGTCTTGAATAAAGTGGTATTCTTGCATAATATGATTGTTTTGATGCTATCTTATATGGTGATTTCTTATCTACTAATGCAAGGTTTTGCTTATATAATATGTTATCATTTGATTTCTATCATGTTAACATCTTTTGTTATCATTCCTTATTTGATACATTGCACATTTGTTGGATGTCGAAATTCATTCACATAATTGTCTTTGTCAAAATTTATTTCTATAATGTTGATGTATTTTGTCACAACCTTTTGCACCAATACCTTATCAAGTGAAAATGCATCATGTGTTTTACAAACTTCTTCCTCTCCATAATCAACAAATCTAGGATTTTCCTTAAACTAGCACCTTACAACTTCACTATCTAGAACACCATCATAGGATCTTATCCTTTTCTCACTTATCATGCATGTCATTGTCGGTGCAAATGATATATTAATCAAAACCGCCATTCCCAAACTTTTTCAACACGTTGGTCTATCCAACTCTCACTCATATGATGTCATTCTCATCCTCATATAGGTACTTATTATTATTATTATTATTATTATTATTATTATTATTATTATTATTATTATTATATTTACATCTTCAAGGCCCTTAACGCTAAAGGTAGGAAAGTTCTCTTTCTAAAAATAAAAATAAATGACTATCTTTTCAATGTCATAATCATCCATGTCGGTGAAAACCATGTTAATACTATCTTTCCCATTGTCACTTAGAATAGGTCTTTTTATAATTTGTGTCAATCAATGAACGAATTTATCTTCATGTTATCACTTTTATATTTATGCATTTTTTTGTATCTTCATTATAATATTCTTAGATAGAATGCATTATTGATTACTCTTGGGTTGAAGCATATAAGAACTTGTTCAAAACAATAGGTTGTTATTATCAATAAATCATTCAAATCATAACCCTTATGCATCATTGAAATGCAATGTCCATTCATATTTTTTCTTCCTCTTAGTCTTGGTCACTTGACATTACGAAAGGATTGCATGAGTCCATATTTTATACTTGCTATACATACGAGTTTCTAACTCCTTAATAGTTTCCTACGTAATCACCACCACCTTCCATCATCACTTTCACTAATCATCACCACCATGAATTAGCGAAAACTTACTTTTATAAATCTTGAGTCATCTACCGAGTTATCATCACATGAATCCTACAAGTAAACCGACACCAACACTAGCACCACTAGCTTTAACTCTTTGTATTCCAACTTCACTTCATATCTTCTTTCTAGGTACTATTTTGTAGGCTCTTATCATATTATATTCTCACTTTTCTTATGATTGTAATTTAATTAGAGACTACACTTCATGAGATCTTTGATTATATCATTATATCACATATATACATCTTATTTTTCTTTGTCAAAAGATGAAATATATTGCACTAATTTTTCATTGTAGGTTCATCATCATATACACTAGATTGTATATAACTTACTCATCTAAGGATGAAGTTTGCATCAATTATTTTTCTTATTTTAGGTGCTTCTTGACACCCTCGAACAAGGAGGAATATCCTTAAGCACTCATATTGCATCGCCTATACACTTGGTTGTATATGACATATTTGTCTAAAGACAAAGCTTCTATTATACTAATATTTATTTTGAAGGTTCATCTTGACGCCCTAGAGCAAGGGAGCTCCGTCAAGAATTCATTGAATGCATCTTATATACACTTTGTTGTATATCACTTACTCGTCTAATGACGAATATAGTTTTGTACTAATATTTGTTTTGTAGGTTTTAATTATACCCCGACGCCTCAAACAAGGGGAGCAACGCATGGGGAGCATCACATTCATTCTCACTTTTCAACAAGCCTTTTGTAGATTTTTAATCATACCCCGACACCTCAAACAAGGGGAGCATGCACGGATTTAGCATCATTCTCACTTTTCAACAAGCATTTGTGCTTCGATAAAAGTGGAGAAAATAGGCTAACATTGCTATGCATTTTTCTTTTCATATATTTCTCATAATTTTTGTTGCATAAAACTAACCTTGATGTAGGTTAAGCCTCTTAATTTGATCCATGGATCCGCTACCAAACAAGGGACGGATTGAAGTAGACGATTTAACTTCACTAGGGATGATGCAAGCTCACCCTTTTGGGAGAAATAAAGTTAAACTCAATGACACACCCTTTTGTTTCGACAAAAGGGAGAAGAGTGTAAACGGAGAAGGTAATGTAAAGGTAGTAAGGATACAAGTAACTTTTACATTTTACTTTCTATTACATTTACATATATTTGTCATCATCAAAAGGGGAGATTGTTAGTGCAAATATTACGATATTTAATCTATACAGATCTCGTTTGTTTTGATTGATGACAAACATGTAACTTGTAATACATAACGTAAAATGTACAAGTTACTTGTAATCACATTTGTCTCAACATACATTCAACACCTCTCGATGTCTCAAGTCCTCGTATGTTACAACACAGTTCGTACATGTTTGTTATGTGGCATTATGATCAAACCCATTAACAAATCATTTAGAATGTTTAAAAAACGTCTAGAGTCACAAATTTTAATATAACTTTTATTTGAACCTCATTTTACATTTTAACTATAATATTTCATACAAATACTAAAGTTTACTTACACTTGACAAAATATATTTTGATTTTGACAAGCAGATATTTTTACAAAAGGTAACTAGACATTTTATTAACTAGTTACATAATACATTTTACATGTTTACTTTGATAAACTTTTAATCTAAAATGGAAATACATGTTACATCATGTCATGCATCATCTTTGAAATCCTTGGAAGATCACTTGAATATTTTGGTTAGATTGACACACAATATATCAAATGTGATCTTAGTAAGATATGGTAATATCTTGGAAAGATTTGAAGAAAGATTTTTAGATTTTATGTCGACACCCACGGAACCAAAAAGTTATAAAGGCGGAACCCTTTTGTTGGTTCCTTGGTCCGTGGTCGCTCTCTGTCACTTTGGCTATAAATAGAAGCCCATTGTTTTCCCATTTCTTCACCACTTCAAAGCACATCTTCTTCAAAACACATCTTCTCCACCTTCTTGCATACATTTAGATCAATCATTAACAATGTAGTAACACACATTAAACACCCTAATGATCATGATCATAATGCTTATAACATTCATCATTGTTGTAAGCATACTCTACATTTTGATCAACCAAGGAAATCTTGGAGATCTAGCCATCCCCACTCACCACAAGTTGAAGATCTATCACAACAAGTTTAGGAACTTGTGATCTTCATCATGAAGGCTTCCTATCAATGGAAGTTCATTTAGAAGTAGTTATTCATATCCATTAGACATTTGTGTCATGGATCATTATAAACATCATTGCATCATCACAACACTTTCACCAAACTAGATTAGATGGTTTATGTGTTTGTGCCATAAAACACAAGGTTTATTATGTTGGGCCATAAAACATAATGGGAGTGGTTGTACCCTTGTAAAGAACTCGACATCTAGCTTAGTGTCGGAAATAATGTATAAGCGACGTTAGGTTGGTTCTACCTCGAACTAGAACCCGAGATTTAGCTTTGTACCGGAAAAAGTGTAGCGACGATTGTAAGGTTTTCTCCGCCGAGAAGGGAGCTTGTTGATTTAGTGAAGTAACTCTCGAGTTGGGTACTCGGGAGTGGAGTAGGCGGAAAGGAGATCCATGACCGAACCACTATAAATCCTCGTGTTCGGTTTGCACTTTCCTTTTTTATCTCTTTACTTTTATACTTGCACTATACTATTGTTTGTGATGTGGTTTGATGTTCATGATTGTGTGACAACTTGGTTTACCATGCTTTATATTAGTCACAAACAATAATTGGTACTTTCATATTATAACAAGCTTCATAAGCGGTAGCGATTTGATACTAAAGATCTAAAGCTTTTTTTAAACGATAACGTCGAATATTCACCCCTTTTCACCTTTATAAGCTACATAAGCTCTAAAATTTTCCCAATTTGGTTTTCAAGTTCTTTGCACAAATGTGCTAGCTTATTAGTTTAGGATCTTATTTCATAGCTTAAACATACCCATGAAATTGTTTTGGACTATAGTGGTGACAATAGCTTATTGGTAATCTCAGCCCTGTTTAGCTTATTTCTTGCTTAAATTAGGGACCTCTTAGCTTATTTAGGTTAAGTAGATTAAGTTTGCATCACTAGGTAGCTTATTAGAAGCCTTTTGTAGCTTAAAAGTTCATTGGCAGCTTTTCAAAACCAAACAGTCCCTTTAGTATCACTGCTGCTGTTTTAAGCTATTTTCCTAACTTATTTGGACTTATAAAAAATATTTTCTTTTCCAAAAATCTTGTTTTCAGCTTATTTTAAAACTTCCAAAAGAAAAAAAAAAAAAAAAAAATTCAAAAAAGGGAGTTCCAGGGTGAGCCAGGCTCGAACCCTAGACTCTCCCTTTATAAGCATCCCACACACAACACACCTCAACTAGTCGCCCTTAGGTCTTGTCCTGTCTAAATCTTACATTATTAATTCTTTATGTAGACTTTGCAGTTTAAGCTTATTTATCTTAATAGTTTTTTAACTGCTTATCTTGAAAAGCAATTTCACTGTTTGTATTTTTCTTTCATTCCTAACCTAGCTAATCAAACCATGAACTCTGATACTAATTGTAAGATAATTGATATCATAACACATGATAAGATTAAGGTATGGGTCGTGTATATCTAGAGAGAGAAACAAGAGTGAAATGGGATGTTAGAGAGAGAAAGGAAAAGTGAAAGATTAGATTGTAATGAACATCCAACCCTCTCCCTTGGTGGGAGAGGGCTTATATAGTTACATGTCGCCTCTAGCGGGTTGTGGTGTCTGATGGGTAAAGACCGTCTTCTTAACTTGGTGCTACTTAAGCTAATCTTATACTAATAAATAAAGCTAAGCTCTGAGTTAACTTTATCTTTGCTATAGTCGGGGTGACCGACTCTTCTATGGGGATTTTCTAAATCCTAACACTCATGAAACTAAACATACAACTTCCTAGCTTCCTACCTTATCCCTAATGACACACACCTCAAATGGGAGGTCTTGGGTTCCTTTTTATAGGGAAAGAACCCTTACAAGGTTTACTAGTTAGAGCGATGTGGGATAGGTAGGAATATTAGAATAAAACATACTAACTTACGGTTTTTACAACTTACTTAAACTGTTTACAATCGTAAAAGATAAATACAAATCACGAGTTACTAATCTAAGAATGACAATCACTTTTTTAAGTCTAGCAAAAAAAATTAGAAAAAACACTGTATATGTACGGGTATTATAAAAGTAAACTTTGCATAAGGAATTTTAAAAGTTGAGAAATGCAATAAATAATTATGTTTGACAAAAATAAACAAAGGAGATGATTTGAAGGTCCATTCCCACACGGCCACAAGCTACACCTCCAGCCAATGAATCAAATAATATTCTCCGATGAAGTCCTAGTGAACGGGTTTAAAACAGCGTTGACTTTATCAACCGAGGGGTTACTCCGGTGGTATGATACCAACAATGTCCTTCATTCCCTCTCAATCGAGGAACAAGTCCTGGGAGTATCAACTGCTGGACAACATATGATAGTTAAGTCATTTGTTAAAGATGATGGGTTTTGTTTTGGTACTTGTTTAGTCAGGAAGACCTTTGTTTTCAAGCCCATTTCGGCTCATTCGTTACACATTTTGTTCGATAACATTCAATCCTACATTCACTCTCTAGGTAATTGTAATGTAATTCATCTTAATTACTCTAGTTTAAACATTCATCAATTTTGTAATCAGGTTTTTATAAGATACAATGCAAATTTTCTACATTCTTCTAGCCTTTTTAATGCAAAATCTATTATCAAATGTTCCTAGTTAATTTGCTTATACTATATCAATTTTAGGGGCCGGCTAATCCACCTTGGATGATAGTCACAAGCCTTTTGCCACTAGGCTATCCCTGAGTGAGTGGTTGTTATTTATAGGGTATAGCTACATTAGTTGGTAGATCATGGATGTAGGTGACAAAGTGTACAATGATACAAGGAACAACACATCTAGTTCACCCAAATAATTACTCCCTATATGGGTATATTGTATCCAAATATCAAATTCTTTAACTCGTCAAACACATACTCACGTAACTGGAATTGACCCACAGATGGAAATCACCTTAACTAAACCTGGATACCGCCTCTAGGCTAGGAGCATCTACTATGCTCTTTGTTGGCATGGTCCCCTGAACTAGGTGTCATTTACAATGCTCCACCTTGGTTTAAAGCTACTCAAAGTAGCATGCTTGCAATTTGCAAAAAAAGCAAAAGCTGCTTGCCAATAAAATTCACTTCAAGTACCGAGGGGAACTCTATTCCATCTGCTATACTTCTTGGGTCAAATGGATAAACATGAATAGTTACAATAGATATGACTGTATTTCTTTTCGTTTCCTGTTTCATGAAAGTAATTGATATATAATTCATTTCTCATCTTTGATACTTTATTTTGGAGTTGTCTCTAAATTTGGGTCATCTCCTGATATGCATTAAGCTCCGACTAATTTCATATGTCTTAGATTAGGTATTCTTATTTCGTCAACATTCCTGCACCAAACACTTTCAAGTCTGTAAGATTATGGACTCTATGTACCCATTTGCTAATATAGCGGTAGGGATCAGGCCTCAAATTGGTTTTCGGTAAAGATGGCCTAAAACCTTTTAATCTCAATTCTCAACATCGGTTTTTTTCATTTCCATCTTTTAGTCGTTTATAAGTTTGTTTGTTTATTTATTTCCATGTATAGTACTTCTTATTCATATTAAAATGGTTGTCTCGACAGGCCGCCCGAATAGGCTGTTTATATTTGTTAACCCGTTTGGAGGGAAGAAATCTGCTTCCAAGGTTTTTGCGAACGATGTAAGACCGATACTCGAGGATGCTAATATTGAATATACTTTACAAGGTTTGTTGCAAGTGCAGCTGTTAATATTTGAGCATGTATTGGCCATTTTACTAATTGTAGCGTAATCATTCTCATTCCTGTTTTTTCAATCTCAGAAACCAAATATCAACTTCACGCGAAGGAAGTTTCTCATACATTGGATCTTACAAAGTATGATGGAATTATTTGTGTTAGCGGAGATGGGATATTGGTTGAGGTTGGTATTTTTTAACCAAATCAAACTTAGGTTATCAATATTAGGTTGTTAGATTTTTCAATTACTTAAAACTGTTTTCTTCGCTTTTTTTGTTTTGTTTTGAACCGTCAGTCACAACTTATAGTAACTATGATATTTATGGTAGAATAACACAAATGTCAGTTGTAAAACACTATTCTCAGTAGGTTGTTAATGGATTACTGGAAAGAGAAGACTGGCAAGCAGCACTGAAGATGCCACTTGGAGTTATACCTGCAGGTCTGTTCAAGGCATCATCACTATTGTTATTCCTCTTCCAGTGCCTTCTGGCTTCTGTATTTATTTAGCATGCATGGTGTAAGTCTCACCAGTTATCAGTTTCACGGAGTTATTATGCAATCTGTTTTGAATTTTCAATGTCTATTTCTTAAGTCACTATCCTACACATGCAGAACACCAAGTCTATGAGTGGTTACTTTTTAGCATTTCAGTTAAAGCACTTGTTAGTTCAAAGTTTTGTTCTGTTAATAAAGTATAAACCATCTATTTTCTCTCTATTTCTATGTGCCTGCTTTAATGACTGTCACATAACCTCTTGTTTTCTATTTAAATCTGAGCTCAACTGAACCGACAAGCCTTTGTTCAAGACTGATACGAGCTGGCTTATAATGGAGCCCCTAGGAACTAAAAGAGCCAGCATACAATCCTACCTTAATAGACTTGTTTACATGCTAAGTCATATTTGTTGATAAGTCCCCTTGTACCTATGCTCATGTTAATATCAGTGCACCTATCTCCTTTAATGTACCTTTTTGTGTACTTCTCTAAGTTCAAGTGGAATAATATTGTGTTGTGGCATTGGTAGAGCAGTTCCCTCTACTATTAGTTTCGAAATTTGAAACCTGATGAGAATTTTTTTCCTGAAGGTACTGGAAATGGCATGATAAAATCTCTTCTAGATTCGGTTGGTCAGCCATGTACAGCGGCTTATGCTATGCTTGCTGCAGTCCGAGGTATAATTTTATTGACAATGTCTTTTGCAAACCTAATTTTTATTTATCAGTTGAATATTTTGTTGCTCCATTCTTGGCAGGGCATAAACGCTCTCTGGATGTAGCCACAATCTGGCAAGGGGAGACTAGATTCTTTAGTGTCTTGATGCTTGCATGGGGTACAATTAAAGTATTTGACTTTTAAATGCTCAATTTTTTTCTAACTGTATGTTTAATTTATTTTTGAACTCTTTAACTTGGTTCTGTTAGTTAGACGTGTAGTAATTAATTTAGAGTGCTAATCAGTTCCTTTTCCTTTTTTTTGTAAAGGACTGATAGCAGACATAGATATTGAGTCTGAGAAGTATAGGTGGATGGGAAGTGCTAGAATGGACATCTATGTAAGCTCTGTGGTTTTGTTTTTTGATATAGTACTGACACTGAAAATGTCTGTATTAGCGTTGGTAGTTTGTATCATCCCAAAATGCAGTCATCTATGTCTTTGTCTTTCTCTCTCTTTCTTGAACTCATCCATTAATGTGTATATTATCAATAAAGTTGTGTGAACTAAATTTGACATAGTTATTTCTTGCAACAACTTATGTAGGGTCTCCAACGAGTCCTAAAACTACGGAAATATAATGGGTGTATTTCTTTTGTACCGGCACCTGGTTTTGAAGATGTAGGAGAGCCAATTAGTTTAGGTGTTGTTGAATCTATGGAACCTCTTAAGGCTCGGCAGCATAGTTACCAAGGCCCTAAGGTTGACTTCCCGAGTTCATGTTGGAGAAAGCTCAATGGTCCGTTTATTGGTGTTTGGCTTCAGAATGTTCCTTGGGGTTCTGAAACAGCCAAGGCCGCACCTAATGCTAAGGTTTGTTTTTTCTTATTATTCAGTATATTTGAGCTGTGCTGTAGAAAAACGTAATTCGTGGGTACTAATTCACACTTTAGTACTAGATACTTAATCGGCCATTTTGACACTTTTAACATACGACACCCTATGTTGTTGAGCAGGTCAATGTGGCCGGGTAAGGTATTAATTGGTTCAGGTTGAAATGAGCAGTTACTTTTTGTATTTTATTGGTTCAAAGGTAATTTGTGAGGATGTGATTACAAAGAAAATATCTTTTTACTACAATATTCAAACGTTTTTAGGATCTAAATGTAGGCATTAGAAATACACTTTGGGAAACAATAGTATTGTGATACCTCGTTAGAGATATAACGCAACCCACCCAATTTGACCCTTATTCTTTTTAGCTAACTTTTCTTTCAATTTTTACCTTTTTGACCCGAATAAACCATAACCTGACTCACCCTTTGGTAATGAAATGGATGAAGTTGCCACTTCTAGTCAGCTTTTCACATTTTAAAGGCCTTTTGGCTTTTGCAAACGTAGCTTTAAGGCAGAGGGCATCCTCTGAAATATGCGGGCATTTATACTTCTTGAACCTGACCATGGTTCATTCTTCATGAACCTAGTTCAAAGATGTTATTCCCTATTATATTTTCCAAAATATACTGAGGGAAGTTAATTTTAAAATATGATGTTGTATGTGTGTGCTTTTTGTAGAGGCTATACAGAAAATTGTTACGATATTGACTTTATAATAAAAAAAATCATCCAATTAATCTGGATTGATTAAGAAAGAAAAAGGTTGCAAATAGATGGTTCATATTCTTGGCAAACGAGTGGAAACGAGCCGAGCCGAGCTCGCCAGAGCTCGAGCTCGGCTCGTTTACGTTTTAAAAAGCTCGAGCTCGAGCTCGGCTCGTTTCGAGTCTTAAATTTTAAGCTCGAGCTCGGCTCGTGGTATGTTATAAAGGCTCGGGCTCGGCTCGAGTTCGGCTCGTTTATACGATTTGGCAAAGAAAAGTTAAAGTTTGGCTCGAGCTCGAGCTCGGCTCGTAATATATATCTTTTTTGAGCTCGTTAATAAGCTCGAGCTCGGCTCGTATATATGTATAATATTTAAAATATCATAATGTCATTTAGGCTCGTTTAGGCTCGTGACCCCAAACGAGCTTTGTATGTAAAGCTCGAGCTCGATTAATAAACGAGCTGCAACTTAGGCTCGAGCTCGTTTAGGCTCGGCTTGTTTGAGCTTTTTACCGATCCGATCCCGAGCTTTTCACGCTGCTCGGCTCATTTCCACCCCTACTTGGCACCACATCACTGGTTTGAGCCTAGGTGAACAAATTTTTTATATAAAAATCATTAACTCTAAATTGGCATCAGTTAGGGAGTTAGGGATGTTCACTGAATAAACAGAAAAATAACCGAATCGAAACTGAATAAAACCAAACCAGTAACTTTATAATGGCTTGTGATGCGTTGAACCTTTTTCCTCGTTTGAATGTGTTTCGTGTGTTTTTCATATAATGAGATGTGGGTCTTGGTATACTTTCGAGAGGAGGTCGACTGAGGAGCCTTGTCTGACTATTGTGAATACGACAAAGGGGTTGTTTGGTTGTCATGAGAACTGGGGTTGTTTGGTCGTGCGGCCTCGCTTTTTGAGGTGGAGTGACCGTGTGAACCCCTGATTGATTGATTGTTACCACTGGCCTTTCTTTTGAGGATAAGATTCTCGAGCATCGCTCGAGTACGTTGCATGTTTATTCAAGGCCCATGTTGGAAGGTGCCTTGTTTCTAGCCGGTTGAAGTATGTGTGTGTAAAAAATCCGTGCATACCTGAGTGCTTTGCCCATTTATTTATAGGTGATAGAAATGGACAGTTACACGTCTCTCATTAGAACCGTTGAACAAGGGTGCGTCCCGCGTTTTAAGGGGATTGCGGGGTTGTGTACCACGATCCCTATATTGGCGGGAAAGTTTTGACAAGGGATTTGAACGTGGGTTTGACTTGGTCAGAGTTGTTCGCTGAGCCAATCTTCACGAAGGGCACACCCCGAAGGGCGTTGTGCTTCGGTTGGCGGATTCCCATACTGATAACCATCATAAAGATAGTTTTACGTCATAAGAACCTTTTCGAAGGTCTTTGCATGTTTAGTGGGAGTAGATCCCAGCGAACTCGAAGGGGTGGCGTCCGAGCCGATTCGGAGGGTACGTCATCATCTTCCGAGCTGGCGTGGATGTTAGTGATCCTTATACTTAGCTCGCCAAGGCTTTTGTTGAGTCTATTGTTCTACCCTTGTCGTCGAAAGTCTTGCTCTCGCGTTATTGTTGGAGCGGAGGCTTTAAAATAAGTATTCTCTCTTTCGGGTTGGTTAATTTATGTAAAGTCTTGCTCTCATTACTTAAGGCATAATTCATCAACGAAATTTTCATGCATTGCTATTTGGTATTTTAAGGGGTCGATACTTGGTATGTGAATGATCCGTGTATGCTAAATTCGTTGTCGATTAATGATATGGGAGTATCAGGTCGAGATATGGTAGAATGGGTATGCATACCAATTTCGGATGATATTCAATGAATTGAATATAGGACGATTTACTTTATGGATATTGTTGTTAAGTAAATTATGGAGTTATACCGAGTACCAACTTAAACTATACGTGGCGGTAGTCATAAGGGTTGTTTCACGAAATGTTGCAAAGTTCGAGGCTGTAGTGAAGAATCTTGAGGAGGAACTTGCCCCTCGTAGGGTTGGATGTTTGTTGCCCAAAGTTCTCCCCGAATATGTTCATCTTGTAAGCTCGATCCTAATTCAAGAGTTTGAATAAAGAGACTTAATTCCATAAGATTACATGGTATTAGAAACAAAGGATAATAAGAAGGAGGAATCATTAAAAGGTTTTAGACCTTGAGGCTCGGTGAAGTCTTGAGGAGGAAGAAGTTGAGAGTTGGCTTAAGATTACTCGAAGGAGGAATCCCTGTAGACCTTGAAGGTAAGTGAAGAAGTTGAGGAGTTGGCTTCCTTGCAAGGCCAGCAGGAGAGGCAGGTCAAGGATTTGACCGACTCTTTGGCTACGACTGCTCAATCTAATGTTGAAAATGGTGAGCGTGCTGGGAGAAAAAGAAGTTGATAGTTGATAGAGCAGTTGCCTGCGGTTGTCAACAATCTGCTTTGTTCTCCGAGTATCAAGAGGCTTTCCTTCGTGTCCAGAAGAGGGCTATGAGCCTGGGTTCTCACGTGACTTCCAAGAAGGTGATTGCGAAGCATTCTGGTTTACCTTGACTTTGGATGAGAGTCGGTGATAGGATGATGGGTGAGTTGGTTGAGTTAAGCACTAGGTCGTGGCCTTATCTGACGAGGCTTATAGCCTATCGCATGTTGGACCTTGCTTCTGAATAGTTATTATCGTATGTACTTTTTGTTTAAATAGTCCTAGATATTACCAGGATCGTATTAGCTTGGTTTTTGATATGATCAGGGTATTATTCGTCGTGACTCGTTGAATAGAATTTAACCTCTTATTTATGGTGTCGAATTGAAATTGACTTGGCGTATCAATTTTCTGAATTTTGCCTTGTTGTGTCCCATTGTATTGGACCATTTTTGAACCATTGTCCAGGTTGCTATTTGTGACAGTTTTCTTGTCTTGGGATTGTATGTTCCGTTTATGTAGGCACGGGTTTAGTTAGTTAGGTACTGTGACCCGAACTCTTAGTGAAATTGACTTGTTTCGCCAATTTACTATATGTTTGTACGTTACCAGGCGCGTGTTGGTCTGGTTTTTTAGTTAGGATGTCGTAACCCTGAAATCTTAGTAAAATTGGCTCGTTTTGCCGATATATTGTATATGTTACCAGACGCGTGTTAAATTGGCTTGTTTTGCCGATTTACGGCCTGGGTTTTTTAGTTACGATGTTGTAACCTTGAACTCCTAATGAAATCGGCATACCTGGCTAATTTACTGTATGTGTGTTATTCCTTATGTTTAGTGATCATGAAGAATAGTCGAAAGTTTGTTCAACTTTGACACGATGACAAGTACTTGTGTTTTGCGATGTGCACATATAACTAATGCTTAGACTAGCCATCTTCCAGCAACTCGCTCGTGGCAAATTGTGGGTATATGTGTACCTTGGAATAGGCTTGCGCGATGAAGTCATATCCAAGGCGTCGTCGGGTGTACTCCCTCTTTTTTGACCCGTAGGCACCTTTTTTGTTCATGAGCATGTTCATAAAGGCTAATTTAGGTTTGAGTAAATGTTTGCTTGTATGAGTAGTCAATTAATATGAGACACTTTGTAAGAAAAGTGTTGGATTTGTCGTTGCATATTTATAGAAATAGTACAGATGAGCTACCCTTGATTGAAAGATAAAAAGTGATAAATCCACATAAGTGTAGCATGCCTATCACGCTGTATGCTTGCCATTAGAGGGGAGTATGATCCCGCTTAGGTGATGCCTAGCAAGTAGGGCTTGTTTTTGTTGATTTCTTTACCACAGTAGGGTTGGGATTGCCTAGTTTCTGTTGTTGGTAGCTGATAAGAGTAGAACTAGATTTCTAATGAAATGAAGCTCCACAGTTAACAAACACCAGGAAATCAATGGAAGAATGATAACCAAATGATTTGTTATTGGATTATTGTGGAAATGAAAGATTACAGATTAGAGAGAATTGTGATTGTACAAAACATTGCTTAAGAAATGAAAATGAAAATACAACTACTATTTATAGGAAGGTGGAAAGAGTGTATGGTTTGTTGTGAGTTGACCAGTGGCGACGTGTTCCATCCAATAGTAGATCGACACGTGTCATTTACGTTGGAATGGTTTTGGCACGTATCAATCCATCCCCCTTAAGAACCTTGTCCTCAAGGTTGTATTTCAAAATGAGGATAACGGGCAATGAACTCATGATACAACTCCCAAGTAGCATCTTCTAGAGCTTGATTTGCCCATTGAACCAGTATGTACATAACTGGCTTATTGTTGACTTTGCCCAATCTCCTTTCCAAAATAGCAACACCTCATTCTCCACTTGCTGACCATGACATTTTTTCAATTGGGAAACATGAAAAACTGGATGAATTTGACTTGTAGTAGGTAACCTCAATTTGTAAGCCACCTCACCAATTTTAGCCTCAATCACAAATGGCCCAAAGTACTTTGGTGATAACTTGTGTTGAGAGCCTTGCCTAACTGTCAGCTGTCTGTAAGGTTGAAGCTTGACATACACTTTCATACCCACATCAAAACTTCTGTCAGTCCTTTTCTTGTTGGCCATGTTAATCATTCTATCTTGAGCCCTTTGCAAGTGAAACTTCAAAGTCTGAATAGCTTGTTCCCTGGCTTGCAAAGTCCTATCCACAGCTTCCACACTACTATTTCCAGGAACATAAGGCATATGAAGGGAAGGGACTTGACCATACAACACTTCAAAGGGAGTAGTTTGGGTAGCAGAATGATGATTAGTGTTGTACCAATATTGAGCATAGGTAACCAATCCACCCACTCCTTTGGGTTTTCACGTGCCATGCACCTCAAATAACATCCCAAACACCTATTAACTACTTCTGTCTAACCATGTGACTGAGGGTGGTAAGCTGTAGACATATGGAGCTCCACCTTCAACATTTTGAATAGGGATTGCCAAAAATGGTTAATGAAGACTTTGTCTCTGTCACTGACAATAGTAGTAGGCAGCCTATGAAGTTTGAAAATGTTATCAAGAAACACCTTGGCCACATCACTAGCACAAAAAGGATGTTTCATGGCCATAAAATGAGCATACTTGCTCAATCTATCCGCCACCACAAAGATTACTGTTTTACCATGGGACTTTGGGAGACTTTCAATGAAATTCATGGATATGTCAGTCCAAACCTGAGTAGGAATAGGTAGAGGCTGAATTAGACCAGGATAAGCCACCAATTCAGGTTTATATCTTTGACAAATGTCACATTCCTTGATGAACTTCACCCCTGACTTCATACCCTTCCAATAAAAAACTGGAGCAATCTTTTTGAGAGTTACATGAACTCGTGAATGACCACCACCAACTGGACCTTGATGAAAATAGCCCATTATCTGCTTTTGAACTTCTTCATTATTGCCCACCACCAATCTTCCCTTCCTTCTTAACTGCCCATCTACCCATGTAAATTTTTCCACTGCATTAGGATGAGTTTGCAATTTGATAATCATGGCTTGTATGTCCACTCCCAACTCTCCTAAATCTGTTGTAACAAGTTACTAGTGACAGAAAACCACAACACAAAGTTCAGATAGCAGCCATATTATCACTTCATGTAATCAACTGCCATCTTTCTTTTTCACCATAACAATAGGAGATGAGAAAGGACTATGACTATCTCTAATCACCCCAGAGTCCATTAACTCCTTAACCATCAACTCTATGGCTTCCTTTTGGTGAGGAGGATGTCTATAAGGCCTGAGATTTATTGGAGGTGTGTTGGGCATTAGCTGTATAGAGTGATCATGAGACCTTTTGGGTGGTAGTCCAACTGGTACTTCAAATACTGACTTAAAGTCATCCAAAACTGACTGTATAGATCCATCCACTGCAGTTGTGCTAGTATGTTTGCCCTCCAAAGACCACAATTGAGCAGGGTAGACACACATAGTAATAGCAGCCAATTCCACTTTATTGCATTCCATGTGCTTAGTCATTTGCTTTCCATTTATCCAGGATAACACAGCCTGTTGTGATCCCCTCGGTACCACCCTCTTGCCCTGATACTTGTACTCCATTGTCAGGTTTTCAAAATTCCACAATATGTTTCCCAATGTGGATAACCATTGCACTCCAAGCACCATACCACAACTACCGAGAGGTATAACCATGACATCAGTAGTATAAGTGGTACCATGGCCATGCAACTGCCATTGGAACCCTTTACACATATACTCACTCATCATTTGATTCCCATTAGCCACTGATACTTCTAATGGCACGGTTCTCCTTAACTTGCGACCTAATTTCTTTGCGTTTGTCATAGATAAGTTATGAGTCTTGCCACTATCCATGAGCATGTGTAATAGTTGTTTTCCCACATGGCCTTTAACCCTCATGGTTTTATAAGAAGTGATGCCTCACAAAGCATTTAGAGATATCTGAGGAATATCTTCACCAGTGTTTGGAAATTGCTCTAGTGTTGGTTCCTCCAAATCTCCTATCTCCTCCATTGCTTCCTCACTTGCATCATTATCCTCCTCTCCACTGCCTACTATTTCCAAAGCAAACATGTGACCAGTACACTTGTGACCAGGGGTGTATCTTTGATCACAATAAAAACACTGGTTTTTGGCTCTCTTTTCTTCCAACTCCTTTTGTGTCAACTGCCTCCTTATAGGATATGCTGGTTTTGGAGCTGGTAGTGCCAATAGAGGAGGTTTTGTGGCAGTGTTGGTAACTGGTCTAGCATTAACAGTATTGGTGTGTTGATACTTAGTGTTGCTAAAAGGTGAGTAGTGTGGCTTTGTTCTCATTATAGCCACTGTAGCTTCCTGCATTTTAGACAAAGCAGTGACATCTTTGAATGTAACAGGCTTAAACATTCTCAAAGGTATGCCAATCTCACCCTTCAATCCACCAATAAACATGCTAACAGTTTGTTCTTCAGTCAAATCAACTCTATTCAATAGCACTTCAAACTTATCCTGATAGGTTTGTACATCTCCTGTTTGTTTCAAATTCTTAAGTTCTACCAAGGGATCATCATTCACCTCACCAAATCTACTCACAATTTCAGACAGCCCAAGGCACATTTTCACCATGTTTTTTAACAAACTGTAAATGCCAGTGCAAAGCTTTATCAAACAAATGCATGGATACTAACCTCAGTTTTTGATCTTCTCTTACTTGATCAATAGCAAAAAACTGATGCACTCTAAACACCCAACCTTTAACATCCTCACCAGTAAACTTTGGGAATTCAATCCTTGTGAGTCTGCCATAAGGATTGTGATGTTGATTGTGTTGTGCAGCTACATGAATTTGACCTTGTGCAACCACTGGTTGTACCACCTGCTGTACCACAGGTTCATTGTTCTGTTGTGTACTGGTACTTGCACCATTCAATTTCGCCAACTCATTCGTAACATAACCTTGAAAGAGATGGAATGTCTCCATTCTTCCATTAATTCTTTCATCCATAGTTTGAACAAACTGAGTTAGTTGAAGCAGACTTTGACTTATTTGAGTCAAAGTGAGAGGTTCATCAATAGTACCTCTGCTCTTGATTACGTGTTTGAACCACCATTGTATGCTATTTTAATGAATTTTGGCTGTTAGGTGTTACTCCTTCGTCTTCAATTGAGTTACAACTAACAACTAGACCGTTCTTGGCCAACCTTGAGTCAAACAAAACTGATCATTGTTCGAAAATAGAGGATTTAAGCACTTATGCGCTATTCTCGTGATCGCGATGAATACTCAACAATTGGTCGTGTTTCTGACGGATAGCATACAATCAGTTGAACAGAGAGCCAGTGTAGCACTCTGTTTTATCGCCGGAAAATTAACTGCTTCGCCGGAATTGTAACAAACTCGTCGGAATCGTAACAAACTTTGTTGAATCAATAGTATGAGCGCCAGGAAGGAGCTCTGATACCACTTGATAAGAGTAGAACTAGATTTCTAATGAAATGAAGCTCCACAGTTAACAAACACCAGGAAATCAATGGAAGAATGATAACCAAATGATTTGTTATTGGATTATTGTGGAAATGAAAGATTACAGATTAGAGAGAATTGTGATTGTACAAAACATTGCTTAAGAAATGAAAATGAAAATACAACTACTATTTATAGGAAGGGCGGGAAAGAGTGTATGGTTTGACTGTGAGTTGACCAACTGCTACGTGTTCCATCCAATAGTAGACTGACACCTGTCATTTCTGTTGGAATGGTTTTGGCACGTATCAGTGCATGTCTTCAACATGGTGAGAAAGTGTTGGGTGGACTTTTATCTTGTAGCGCCTAGCCCTTTTGCCTTTGTGACTAGTTGGTTGCGTGAGTAGCAGGCCCTTTGTTTTTTCTGAGAGCATGTAACTTGGCCTGATGTTTTCGTCACTCCCAATATGGTAGAGTTTGCCTGGCCCCTTTGTTTTTTGTGGCTCTGTGAAGATTATCTGCATGAGGCCTTGCCTTGGTGTTATAGTTTGGCTGTTTCTCTTGGAAGTCTAGATCCTAGGCCTTCCTTTGAGGATGTTTTCCTCATATTCATTGCTGGACGAGTTCTCATCCGCGAGCAGTATGTTTGTGTTGTCAGATACAGATTCCTTGTGAAGGAGATTGTTTCGCTTCGTAACCCATATTGGTGTAGTTGACCAACTGAAGTGTCCCGAAGGTATGTCTGATATGTCTCCTTTGCCGAGACGCTTTTCTGTATCGGAGTTGTAGCCCGGGACCTCTTCCAGTTGTTGTCTTATGGAGGTGACTTCCTGTGTCGTTTGCTCAGGTAGTGTTTCAGGGCTGGGTACTCGCTTTTGATAGTGACCCATCCTGCGTTTGTGGGGAATTCGGCGAGTTTTTATTTGCTTTCCTTCCTAGCAGTACGTTGTAATTTGATGCGGATTTGACGATATGGAATTGTAACATGATCGTCTTAGATATATGTTCCCGCTGTAAGTAGTACCCTGAGAATAGAACGTTTCCCCGGTGAAGCCAATTAGTGGTGTTGTTGACGGCAATGATCATACATGATGTCGACTAAACTTCCCCATCCATATATATCCGCTTCACCCTGTGTGATGAAATGATTGCTGATATAACAACTGGACCGGACGATGGAATGAAGGTGTCGGTTGGAATGTTTTGCACTTGAATTTGCTTCCTGCTTGTGATCATGTAACTGTCTTCGTTGTTTTCAGGCTGCCTTGATAATATCATGTTGATGGGTCCTACTGGTTCCTCAGGTAGTAGTAGTTGTCTTTTTTGCAGCTGGGAGCATGTAATCCAGCTTGCCTTGGGTGATTGCTTTCTCGATTTCTTTTTTGAGTTCCCTGCAAGAGTTTGTGTCATGCCCGTGGTCGTTGTGAAACCTGCAGAACAATCTCTCATCTCTTCTGATGCCACCTGGTAGTGGTCGTGGCCTGGCCCGTCATGCTGGCATCTTTGACAGTTTGTTGATGATGTCGTTTCTGGTATCATTGCATGATGTCGCTTCTATCTATTTCTTTTCTAGGGTGGTTGAACCATGGCCTCTCAAAGGCCCATACATGAGAATCAGGATCTCCTATGCCTTTGTAAATGCCTACACTTTTGGGCATGACTAGGATGTCAGGTCAGAGATCCAACGGACAAATTGTTCCCTGTTATAGTTATAGCTTTCAGGCCTGAGAGGTTTTAGTCTTTCGCCCGGAAAGTGCTTTGGTTAGTAGCCTGATTAGGTTTTCTCCCTCGGTCTGTTGTTGACTTTGAGGTGGTGTGAGGGTTTGGTTGCTCTGAGAGGATGCACTAAGTATGGATATTAGGGTGTCACGTTCGGCTGGGCTCATAGTTATGTTAACTTGTGAGTTTGTGTTGGGTGGTGGGGGTGCCCTTCCTGCTAGGTATGCAAATGACTGTGTCCTGGGTCCCTTCGAGCCCTGACCTATACTTTCTTGTGTGAACCGTACCTGAGGACTTGGCCTAAGCACCTCATGCTCTTCCTGGGGTTTTGAGGCTCTTCTTGGAATAGAGTTGTATGCAGGTTGACGTGGTCATTTGCATGCAACTCCACTGATGGCCTTCTTGTGAGTTTCCTTGATTGTCGGTGAGTTTCACGGGGCTTTGGTTTTTCGGTTACATTAAAGATTAAAAACTTTTTTGTACTTATCATTTGTCTTTTAAATGATCTAGATGGAATATTTGGTACTCTGATAAATAAAAATGACTAAAGCGTACTCTTTACTTCTTTGGTGTGCAGTTTGATGATGGTTATTTAGATCTAATTCTAATGCGGGAATGCCCAAAGTTAGCCTTGCTATCCTTGATGTCTGAAATGAGCAATGGGAATTATGTAAGATCGCCACACGTGTTGTATATCAAGGTGAGTGCATCTAGGTTCACTCCATTTATTACTTACATATAATCAAATGGAATTTTCAAAGATTGTCAGAACTATGCTTCTTTGCTAGGAGGTGTCATGTTGGCTAATGGGCTGATTGGTTGGGTCGATCCGGATCACTTTTTGTCAAAGTCTTTGGAAAGTATTTGAAAACAATTTTATGAATAATTAGGTATCAAGTATGTTTGAGTCATGGAAGTTTTCTTATTTCAAGAATATTTTATTTTTTTGAATAAATTTATTTAGGATGTTTTAAGCGGTTTAAAATACATTTGTGTGACTTTCGATGGACCTATTTGTCCTGTTTCCTCTTTACCATCTAATTTTTTTTACTCATTTGACCCTTTTAAGGTGAGATAAGATCTGAAACGACCTAGGTAAACATGTCAAAATGGCCATTTCTATTATATGTACATTTGTACACCTGCAAGATCTCAATCATGCTGATTTTGGCAAAAAGCTTTCTTAAGTATTTTCCGTCTGTTGGCAGTATTTTAAATACTTCACCAATAGGCAAGCACTTATTTTAAAATTAGGTACTAAACTGGAAAAACATAAAATCTAAAAACATTTCTCTGCTCGTTTAATTTGAAACTCTAAATTCAAAAGCAGATAAGGAAAACTTTTAAGATATTAGATAGGTGAGCCGCTTTGATGTATCAGCAAGTCAGATGCTAAACTACACGTGGAAAGGAGTTTGTGAGCACACATTTTGTGTTATTTGATGATTAATATTTCTAAACAGGTGAAGGCAGTGATCTTGGAGCCTGGTTCGAGAACAAGTGACTCAACGAAGGAAGGGATCATTGATTCAGATGGTGAAGTCTTGGCGAGAGGCAAAGGGACTTATAAGTGCCATTTAAAGTCCTTGATGGTATACGATAAGATGCAGATTCTCGTGGATAGAGGGTTGGCTACTTTGTTTACCCCTATCTAAATTTTATGTAATTAACTTTCGTAGATCTTGTTTGTTTTGTAAATTATATCATTAAATTCCAAATCCAACGATTGGTGATTTTTAAATCTTGTTTCCTGTCAACATCTTGTGACTCACTTATATGATGTTTTCTGGAACGACTATACAACTTGGTTTTAGTTGATTCATTTTTGTGATATGTGTTCAATAATCCCTGTCCCACATCGCGCATGAAGAGAGGAGAACCTGGATATTTAAAGTATGGACTTGGTCTTGACCTATGGGACACATTTTGGTATAATGCATGGGCGTGTACCAAAGGTGCCAAAGCGGACAATATTCTATTCGAATGGGTCGGTTGAAAATTTGATTCGTTTTAGTTGTAGCCGTGAGCCCGTGAGGCAGAGGTGACAAAGCGGACAATATTCTATTTGAACAGGTCGATTCATATTAGGGCCGAGCAAAATCAACCATCAAACTGAGCTGAACTGGGCCTAACCGAACCGACTTTATTCGGCTCGATATCAGTTTTAATTAATTATTTCGGTTTTACTCGGTTCGGGTAACAACCAAACCGAACCAGCCTTATTCGGTTCGGTTTTGTTTCGATAGGTTTTACTCGGTTCGGTTTTCGGTTCACGTTTTACCCCTAATCGGTTTTCGTGTCGGGTTGGTTTTGGTCGGGTCAGGTTTGACCCGTTGCTCAACCCTAGTTCATATCATTTTGTTGCATACTGTGACTGAAAATTTGATTCGTTTTAGTTGTAGCCACGAGGAGGTGTCAATATTAACCCATTCACCTAGAAATTGGTTAATAGATGACTTATTGTTTTCTATCTAAACTTGTTTCAGTATCTACAACATCGCTCAAAATTATAGGTATAAATCGATTCAACATTAACTTGGATTAGGACCCTTTAGTTTACCAATATACTGATGCAACCACAAAGGTTGAAAAACCACCTCACATCGGCTATTTGAGACCTTCTAGAAAGAGGATTATCACATCTACAAGATTATGCCATGTGAGGCTACCAGGCATTATGGGATGGTTGTCTAATGTCTACTCATATTTTTTATTTACGAGGATTTTCAACCCACGATCCGCTGCAGGGTGTGGGTTTTACGTTGAAAAACTTACGTATAAGATATCATTTAAATCCGTTTTTATTTTTTTAACTCATAACATGTTTTAAGTATGGACAAATAATTTTTAGAGTAAATTACACGGATGGTTGTTAGATGTTTGACTGTTAGTCCTAAGGGTAGTTTAGTAATTTTGGTCTAAAAGATATTTACTAAGAATAATCTAGAAATAAGCTAGATACTTTGGTAGAATAATCTAGAATAAGCTAGATATTAGCTTATAGGAAAATCTAAGATATTTGTATTAGAATCTTCAGAATCCAATAAGCAGCAAGTATAAATAAGGGCTTATCCCCATTTGTAATTAATCTATTTTGTACACAACACTACTCATCTTGTATCCTTTGATTTGTAATACAAGAAACTTTTATACGATCTCCTTTTGTTTTACTCGATTATTCTTGATTATTCTCTCCGATCCTAACAAATTGGTATCGAGCTAACCGATCGTGTTTGAAGCAAGCTTCGGTTGATTTTCAAGATTCAATATCTTGATATCATTTTGGTCTTGTTCTTCGTTTTGGTGTTTGGTGTTTCTTTGTTCGATCGGGTTTGAAGGTAGGAGAAATCAAGATCGAATTTGTGTTGTGGAAGATCGAATTTGTATCGTGGGAGGTTAGAGAACATTAGTAAACTTTAGAAAACCCTTGTTGGATAAAATGTCCTCTCGACCATCATCATCGGTTAGTGTTGTTGAGAAGTTCAATGGCAAAAGCAACTTCGGTTGTGGCGAGTTAAGGTTCGAGCCTTATTGAAGCAACAAGGTATTTGGGCACCTCTGGGTCCCAAACCGGGCGATATGACCGATGCCAAATTCAACTCACTAGATGAAAAGGCGCATTCTACTATTTTGCTATCTTTATCGGATGAGGTTCTTTACGAGGTTGCGGATGAGAAGCGGTGCGGGTGTGTGGAAGAAACTAGAAAAGCTTTACATGACCAAGTCGTTGACGAATAAGTTGTTCTTCAAGCAACGGTTGTTTTCATTGCGAGATGAAAGAGGGCTCGGCATTAAAGATCATCTTGATGCTTTAAATTCCATCCCGATGGATTTGAAGAATGTTGATGTCAAGATTGATGATGAAGATCTTGCTTATTCTCGCTTGTTTCGCTACCTCCTCGTATGAGAACTTTGTAAATTCCTTTGTTGTTGGTAAAGAGACTATTACATTGGAAGATGTTCGATCCGGTTTGCATTCACGAGCTTCGCCATCAAGCATCGTGAATTTCGGAATCTCAACCCGTTGGCTTGTCAATTACGAGCCGGGATAGCGAGCATCGATCGAGAAGAGGCAAAGGAAAGGTAGATATAAAGATAGATCGAGTCGAGATCTCGAGGGTCAATCCTCGAGATACGTGTTATTATTGCCATAAGGAAGGCCACCTGGAAGAACCAATGTCCTAAGCTTAAGGAGAAAGGCCGTGCCGCGGTTGCTAAAGATGACTCGGGTCGAACGCGAGTTGGTATTGTCGATTCTCGACTATAAAGGTACACCACTTACTTGGATCATGGATTACGCTTGTTCTTTTCATATGAGTCCCAATCGGGATTGGTTCGTGACATATGAAGAGTTTGATGGCGGGCATGTCTTTATGGGCAATGATTCACCATGCAAAGTTGTTGGAATCGGAACAATTGATTAGAATGCATGATGGAGTTGTTAGAACGCTCACCGATGTTCGTCATGTTAGGATCTCAAGAAAATCGATCTCACTAGGTGTGTTCGACTCGAAGGTTTCAAATACACTAGTGAGAATGGTGTCCTTCGTGTTTCGAAAGGAGCTTTGGTGGTTATGAAAGCAACTAAAGTACTTCTCTCTTTACACTTTACAAGGTGAAACAATCACAAGTTACCGCATTTCGTGTCAGAGAGAAGAGTAATTCAGATTTGACAAAGTTGTGGCATATGCGTCTTGGTCACATGGTGAGAAAGGCATGGTCATTTTGAGTGGCGAGGACTCCTTGACAACCACAAAGTTGCGAACTTGGGTTTTGTGAGCATTGTGTTATGGGAAAACAAAAGCGGGTTAGTTTCTCGAAAGCAACTCGTCAAACAAAAGGTACTCTCGATTATCTTCATCTTTGATTGTTGGGGCCTTCTCGAGTACCTTCTCGGTGGTGCTCGGTATTTTCTCTCAATCATTGATGATTTCTCAAGAATGACGTGGGTGTTTATGATGAAACACAAGAGTGAGGCGTTTGAGAAATTCAAGCATTGGAAGATTCTGATTGAAAACCAAACTGGAAGGAAGATTAAGCGTCTTCGTACTGATAATGGTTTGGAATTTTGTTCGAGAGAATTTGAAGCCTTTTGTCGAGATGAAGGAATTGCTAGGCATTACACTGTTCGTTACACTCCTCAACAAAACGGGGTAGCTGAACGAATGAACAGGACACTGTTAGAAAAAACTCGGTGCTTACTGTTGAATGCCGGATTAGATAGAAGTTTTTGGGCTGAAGCACTTAATACAACTTGCTATCTAGTCAACAGGTCTCCTGCCACCGCTATTGATTGCAAGACTCCAATTGAAGTTTGGACTGGGAAAACTGCAGATTATTCAAAGCTTCGTGTTTTTGGATGCCCCGCGTATTATCATGTTAGTGACGGTAAGTTAAATCCGAGAGCCAATAAAGGCATTTTTATGGGATACGGTGGCGGGTTAAAGGCTATCAATTTGGTCACCATCGGAAAGAAGAGTCATTCTTAGCCGAGATGTGACATTTGACGAGATCACTTGTTTCGCTTAAAGCAAGATTCGTTGAATCGAAGCTTGAAGAAGGTGCCCGAAAAGGTGGAGCATGTTGCTAAGCAGTGGACGTGGAGCATGAAGTTCCGAAGATACGGACCACGATGTTACTCCACTAGATGATCCTCCAAATTCAAAGACATTTGGAACATGAGCAATATAGGTCTATAGCCCTTGATAGACCTCGTAGAGATGCAAAAGCTCCTAGTCGTTTTGGCTTTGGGACTATGCAAGATATGCATTGCAAGTAGCGGAAGAGGTAGAGTCTCTTGAACCGGCTACTTATCGAAGCTATTACTTCTAAGGATTACGATATGGAGTGCGGCTATGGTGAAGAGATTGAATCTCTTCATAAGAACAATACATGGGCATTGGTAAAACTTCACGAAGGAAGAAAAGTTATTGGTTGTAAGTGGGTTTTCAAGAAGAACCCGGTTTATCGAAAGCTCGGACAACATTCGATTCAAGGCACGTTTGGTCGCGAAGGATTTAGCCAAAGGAGGAATCGATTACAATGAGATTTTCTCCCAAAGTGGTACGTCATACATCTATTCGTGTGTTACTATCCTTAGTAGCACATCATGACTGAGTTGGAACAATTAGATGTAAACGCATTTCTTCATGGTGACCTTGAAGAAGAAATTTATATAAGCCAACCCGATGGCTTCGTTGTTCGAGGCAAAGAAGACTATGTTTGTAAGCTCAAAATCTCTATGGTTTGAAGCGATACGAGACAATGGTACAAGAGATTTGTGACTTTATGGTGAAGCATGGTTTTAGTAGAAGTGCTTATGATGTTGTGTCTATCATAAAAGGGCAAGCGACGGATCACTTATCTACCTACTCTTGACGTTGATGATATGCTCGTAGCGGCAAAAGATATGGAGGAGATTAAGAAGTTGAAGATCCTTCTCAATACGGAGTTTGATATGAAAGATTTGGGAGCAACAAAGATTTTGGGCATGGAAATAATTCGAGATGAAAACATGGTAGCTTTTCTTATCACGGAAAAGTTACATTGAGAAGATTATTTCGCTTTGGCATGAGTTCGGCAAAATCGGTAAATACTCCTTCCTCGGCCAATTTTCGTTTATCCACCGCTTGGCACCTCAAAGCGAAGCAGAGATAGAGTATATGTCCCGAATACCCTATGCTAGTGCTGTTGGGAGTTTGATGTATGTTATGGTTTGTACGAGGCCGGATATAGCTCACGCAATGAGTGTTGTGTCACGGTATATGGCTCATCCTCGAAAAGAGCATTGGAATGCGGTGAAACGCAATTTTCGTTATTTAAAAGGGACATCTGATGTTGGCCTTATTTACGGTGGTGAACGTGAATATTTGGTTGCTTAGGACACCGATTCGGACTATCTTCCGATCTTGATGCTAGAAGATCCTTAACGAGCTATGTATTCACTATTGGAAGTTCGGTTGTAAGTTGAAAGCTACATTACAACCATCATCGCTTATCTACTAAAGCGGAGTATATGGCTTTAACGGATGCGCTAAGGAAGGAATTTGGTGAAGGTCGATTGAAGATCTTGGTTTCCTCAAGATCAAGCGGTCGTGTTTTGTGATAGCATGAGTGCTATCTGTTTGGCTAAAGATCAAGTTTACCATGACCGGACTAAACACATTGATGTTCGTTATCACTTCATTCGTTCAGAAAGAAGAATCAAAGTGAAGAAGATTGGCACCAAAGACAATCCTGCGGATGTGTTTACTAAACCGGTTCCTTTGAGCAAGTTTCACACCGTCTGGATTTGCTCAATATTGATAATTGGAAATATGGCGCTACTTAGGAGCTAAAGTCAAGGTGGAGATTGTTAGATGTTTGTCGTTAGTCCTAAGGGTAGTTTAGTAATTTTGGTCTAAAAGATATTTACTAAGAATAATCTAGAAATAAGCTAGATACTTTGGTAGAATAATCTAGAATAAGCTAGATATTAGCTTATAGGAAAATCTAAGATATTTGTATTAGAATCTTCTAGAATCCAATAAGCCCTAGTATAAATAAGGGCTTATCCCCCCATTTGTAATTAATCCATTTTGTACACAACACTACTCATCTTGTATCCTTTGATTTGTAATACAAGAAACTTTTGTCTGATCTCCTTTTGTTTTGCTACTGATTATTCTTGATTATTCTCTCCTGATCCTAACAATGGTCTCTAAGGTTTGTCCAAAATTTCACTCACAATCCCTAAAAATTTAAAGTTGCATGAATAGTCCCTATTTTTGAAAAGAATAACACTTATGGTCCATTATTTAACTGGTGTTAAGTGAGTTCCGTTAAAATTTACACTTTTAGCCCTTTTAGTTAAAGATCGTTGCCTCGTCAGTCCTTTATCATAACGGACGTTTATAATTTAAAGATTTTCGACTTTAGGTACGTTTTTATACATTGTTTTTAAGTTTTCATACGTTTTCGTCCGTTTTTATACGTTTTCGTTCGTATTTATACGTTTTTATTCATTTTCGTCCGTTTTATACGTTTTCGTCCGTTTTTATTTGTTTTCGTCCGTTTTTATACGTTTTCATTCGTTGTTCTTACGTTTTCGCCCGTTTGCTTACATTTTTTTGACATTTTGGTCCGTTTTTATATATTTTCGTCTGATTTTATATGATTTTCTCACGTTTTTATCTGTTTTCGTCTGTTATTATACGTTTTCATCTGTTTTTATACGTTTTCATCCGTTTTTGTCTGTTTTTATATGTTTTCATCCGTTTTTATCCGTTTTCGTCAATTTTTATTTGTTTTCGTCTGTTTTTATTCTTTTGCGTCCATTTTATACGTTTTCATCCGTATTTATATGTTTTTATCCGTTTTCGTCCATTTTTATTTGTTTTCGTCTGTTTTTATACATTTTAGTTTGTTCTTTTACGTTTTCATACGTATTTAACCGTTTTAATACGTTATCGTCCATTTTTATACGTTTTCATTCGTTTTTATACGTTTACATATGTTTTTATCCGTTTTCATATGTTTTCATCCGTTTTATATGCTTTTATCCGTTTTCGTCCATTTCCATATGCTTTCGTTCATTTCCATATGTTTTCGTCTATTTCTATACATTTTTTTTACGTTTTAATACGTTATCGTCCGTTTTTATACGTTTCCATCCGTTTTTCCTTCGTTTTTATACGTTTACATATGTTTTTATCCGTGTTCATATGTCTTCATCCATTTTAGATGTTTTTATCTGTTTTCGTCCATTTCCATATGTTTTCGTCCGTTTTTGTACTTTTTCTTATGTTTTTATACGCTTTCTTACATTTTTATACGTTTTCGCCCGTTTTGATACGTCTAAATTCGTTTTCGTCCGTTTTATACAATTTTGTCTGTTTTTCTTACATATAAAAAAGGGTAAAACCGTATGAAACGTATAAAATGTAAGAAAATGTATAAAGACGGATTAAAACGTACAAAAAAGTATAAAAACGGAAGAAACATATAAAAGCGGATGAAAACGTATTAAAACATAAGAAAACGGATGAAAACGTAATAAAAATGGACAAAAACATATGAAAACGGACGAAAATGGATGAAAACATATGAAAACGGATAAAAATGTATGAAAATGTATAAAACGGATAAAACGGATGAAAACGTATAAAAACGGACGAAAACGTATTAAAACAGATAAAAACATATGGAAACGTAGGAAAACGTATAAAAACAAACGAAAATGTATAATAACAGACGAAAACGAATAAAAAAGGACGAAAACAGATGATAACGGATGAAAAAGTATAAAAACGGACGAAAACGAATAAAAATAGACGATAATGTATAAAAACAGATGAAAACGTATAAAAACGGATAAAAATGTGAGAAAAACGTATAAAATCATACGAAAATGTATAAAAAAGGAGCAAAATGTAAAAAAATGTAAGCAAACGAGTGAAAACGTATTAAAACGGATGAAAACATATGAAAATGTAAGAAAAACGGATGAAAACGTATAAAAACGGACAAAAGCGAATAAAAACATATAAAAACGGATAAAAACCTATAAATACAAACGAAAACGTATAAAAACGGGCGAAAACGTAAAAAACGGATAAGAACGTACCTAAAGTCGAAAATCTTTAAATTATAAACGCCCGTTATGATAAAGGACTGACGAGGCAACGATCTTTAACCAAAAGGGCTAAATGTGTAAATTGTAACGAAACTCACTTAATACCAGTTAAATAAGGGACCTCTTTTTAGAGATAGGGACTATCCATGCAACTTTAAACTTTTAAGGACTGTGAGTAAAATTTTGGACAAACCTCAAGGACCATCCGTGTAATTTACTCTTTTGTTTATACATTCAATCAATTGAAGTTTGGTATTATGATTGTAAATTCAAAACCCAACATTAATTGGTAGGTAAAAACACAAATTCACTCCTCACAGGGTTAACAATCAAACCCAACATAAAATACAACCTCTATTGCATAACAGACATATTGTATTTTAATTAACTTTTGTGATCTCTTTGTACTGCTTCATGGAATCTTGTCTCATTTCGTCATTAAACTTTTTAATAAACGCTTCAACTCGGCGGTTCAACTCGTCGTGACTCAGCGACCCTTCTTTCTTCGCTTTCCCACTCGATGCTGGGGACACCAACAGCTGCGGTGGAGGACAATGGTTTTCCTTGTCGTAATTTGTTCGGTCTTTAAGTGTCGTCGATTTTTTCACGACCTTTTTCTTCATATTTTTAGCCATCGCATTGCTAAGGTACCCTCCAGAGTGACGGTTCTCAAAAGTCTCCGTCTTTCTAAGGTGTCTCGTGAGTGGCACGTGGCGGCCATTGGTTATGGTCTTCCACGTGTTTTCAAATGTCTCGTGCTTCTTTGGTTTTGCTACCTTTAAGGCCTTAACACCTGCACAACACGATGTCGTTGTCAGGCTTTTATCAAAAAAGTAAAATATAGCCGTTACGGTTTCCAATTTTGAAAAAAGCAGTAATTTTACATTAATTGTAATTCTCAAAATATTAATGCCAACCAATTAATAAGCAATAAATGTGTAAATTTTGAGTTACATCAAAGAGATTTTTAAATAAATTTTAAAAAACTGAAACCATAAAAATTGCAAAAAACTAATTAACTACAGAAAAAAAAAGAAGTAAAGAAACCACAAATTTTGATGATGTTAAATAAAATAAGTAGTTAATAAAGTCACAACCTTATTAAGATGATAAATTTTCCTATTTACTGAAATAATGTCTTTTTTAACATTCAGTAATGAATATCGATTAGGTACAGATTTGACAGTGAAAGTAGGTAGATATGAATTACTACAAATAAATAAAATAAATGAGAAATGTTACCATCTGGACTGGTTTTAATCTGTTTTTGTTGCGCAAATCGGGAAGTAGCAAGCGGTTTTTCAATCACATTTTCCGCGAGTGGAGGAGAGTTTATCATGTGATCCGTTGAATTCGAAATGAAAAATTCATCAAAAACATTCTTCACACCTACAACAGGAGGCTCCTTAAAACCCCCTAGAAGAATATTTGTTGATGTGGTTGGATTAATATTAACCAATGGCTGAGATTGAGATTGAATCTCGTGATTGTTGCGAAAGCTAAAACGTGACATAGCGGCTATAGTGAGGATTATAATGTTGATTAGGAGGTAAAGATTTGATGGAGTTAGACAGGATTGGAAAACTGGGAGATAATCTAACACCAGTGGAACCACAATAGCCATTGATGCAATGACCGCGGCGAATAACATAAGTTTTAGAAACGAAGGAGCCATTTTGGTTTTATAAAATTTTGAGTCTCAACTTTGGTCTACTGTTTCTGTTTATGTTTGTATTTTTGAGTTTGTGTTTGTGTTTGATAAATGGGACAATGCAACGGTCATAAAAAGGGTTACATTTATGTCCTTTTAGTTTGATATAATGTTCAAGTTTCACCCTCCATGAAAAGTTTTGTACCAAAACAACCCCAAATCTTTAGTATTATAGCCTTTTTTTTTTAGATAAAAAGTTTCTTAATCTTTTAATTCCAGTTTTGGAAAAAAAAAAAGAAGGGTTTTGATTCTCCTCAAAACATAAAAAGACGCACTCAATATGATTTTGGCTTTTCTAAATTTGTATAAACTGAGGGGTTTGGGTTATAAGGAAGAAAAAGAAAAAAAATTGCACTTTGTAGTTTTTCTTGTTAAATTAGAAAATCCAAATTTTTTATTTTGTGAAATTTTTGGATTTGACTGCAACATATATTTTTCTTGTTTTATGCAAAATATTTTAAAGAAAACAAATGTGTCTCGGTGTCTCCTTCGTGGCTTAAGTGTTCAAAGACACCAAGTGCAAAAATACTTTCCCATCTTAATCTCAAATTATTTCGGTTTCGCACGTACCAAAATTTTAAGAAGCCTACATCAATCCATTGCACTCTTAACACTGGAATCTAAATATTAATATTCCTTTATGATTATACAAATTTGATATGTGTAAATATATTTAAAAAATCAGTTATCACGGAGATTCTAAAAGATCCATAAATATGTGTGGTTTGGGTGACCCAAACCGACCAGTTTGGATCCGAGCTAAAAGTACCAGGCTTTCTCGTTATGAAATCCGCCTCACTCTGCAATGATGGACACTTCACATCATCGTGAAAAAAAACAATTAAATTGGGAAGAGAACTGATATCTAGAAAGCTTGTGTATTAGTGTAACAGCCTAAAAATGTTTAAGAAAAAGAGTACAATGGCCTGAAACAGATGAATGTAAAACATAATAAGAGGCACGTATTAAATTGTCTGTGGATAAGAGGCACGTATGTGGATATAAAAGTGGCACATTTAAAGCATCTGAACAACATTATCACTCCACATTCAAAGAGATCCTTGCAATCAAAAGAGGCATTGGGAAGTTCCAATTCCATCTGATAAGGCACGAATCTCAAGTCGAAATAGACATGTCTTCCTTTCCACGCATGCTACAATATGTCCATTGTACTCTTTTAAAATGTAGCATACGTGGAAAAGAAGACATGTCCATTTCAACTTGGAATTCATGCCCTATCAGACCGAACCGGAACTTTTCAATGCCTCTTATGATGCAAGGATCTCTTTGAATGTGGAGTGATAATGTTGTTCAGATGCTTTAAACGTGCCGCTTTTATATCCACATACGTGCCTCTTATTATTGCTATCTTGAACAACTAATAATGCTCTACAACAACATATTGAGATGAAATATGATACTTTTTACTAGTGTTGCATAACTTCATTCTTTTTCCCCTTTTGCAGCATCGATTGGACAGCTCCACTATATGGTTCAAAGTGAAATGCATACTGCTGAAAAACGGAAAATAGAAGCATTTCCACACATACAAGGACATTCCGAATCGCTTCCTCAACGTGCTCCACATCCAGCCAGAAATGATGTGATTTTATAACACCCACTTTCTCTAAGATGTCGATGAAAACTCCCTGAATAAAGTCATAGAGATGGTTATAGGAGTGTCATTGATATGAATTTTTTTATTGATATGGTTATAGAAGTGTATTCCATGAATAAAGAATACACTCGCAGCATAAAGTTCAAGATTATTAGATTATGAATTTTGCCATTTGAAGAGGACTTGAAAATAGAGAAGTAGAAAAGAAAATAATGTTTGATCACTTGAGGTGGTGAAATAGGTAATTCTTTTAATACGGGGTGGTTATGTTAAACCGTCTACACCTATTCTCCAACTTTCTAAACTTAAGTAAGATACCCAAAGGCTTTGGCCTAGCTGTATGTGAGTGGCCAATCAACTAAGCCGTTAGGATTCAAGTCTCGTTGGAGACATTTGTGAGATGGTGTGAGATAAGTGGCATAGGTGTTTAATAATTTCCGTTCTAAAAATAAAAAATAATATTAACAAAAAATAATAATAATAATTACTACGGAGTATACCTACAAAACTACACTACTTTAAAGACTAATTTTTTAGCATATAAAGAGATATAGAAAGCTGTAAACATTTATAAACGCTTTGGGTGCCTACTTTATATAGAAAGTTGTAAAAACTTGAAATGCTGATTATTCTTCTTAAAGTAATGTTTAATAGGTGCGTGTTTTGACTTTCAAACAATATGTACTTGTTGTTTCAATTAGTTGTACTCCTTATATTCCAAGATAAAAAGTACATTTTTGAATTTTGAGGTCTACTAGGTTACTTTTTAACTCAAAACTTGAACCACTGTAAAACGAAAGTAGACAACAATAGTCTATTTCTAGCATTTGTAATATTAGAGAAATGGTCAATGGCTACCCACATCTGCAAGTGACAATAATTATAAATTGTTATTACTACGAGGGTTGTTGAAGATACTTTACCTGCCCAAAACAGAAGAAGACAATCCCATTTACGCATAAGAACTTGGCTAGTGGTTTGTGTGGCTCCAATTCCTTTGCAAAAGTATGGTAAAAGACTACTAAAGAATACATAGCCACATAGATAGATATGGAAAGTATGATAGTGAATATCCAGCTGACCCATGTTGGATACATTCCAAGTAACTGCAAACCCATCATTAGAAATGAGCATGTGGGACGTGTAACCACGAACTGCCAAATCCAGTAGTTCAGAAGTTTAAGTGTTTGGTGATTCAGGTGAGCGATACGAGGCTGCAGAGGAAACAAGAACATAGTTTCTGAGACATGTCATAACATCTAACTTCTACAATAGTGGTGCCAGTTACAACCTGTCACTTATAACTGGGACGATCTAGGATGCGTTTTCTTCATTCCAAACAAGTCAGGTCAAATAAAAAAATTTAGCTGGAAGAGAGGAATGGGTCAAATGGGTTGAAAATTACCCGATGTCAATTAATATGCATATTACCTCCTAAAGCATATTCACCGATTTAAACTTTACATATTGTAATAATATTGCCTTCTTAATTGTTATTAATGACCTAATTGCTAAAAATATTACAGACCGGATCAAAAAGTCTTTGTGCGTCAATTTCAATATCAAAAACTACTAAAATGGCGCATTTGATCCATTACCAAACTCATCCGAGACACAATCTTGCCACCTCTGTTGCAGTTGGACATTGAATCACAGATAAACATGCAGCGATGTCACTTTCAGGATTGGTATAATGTTTTTAACCGAATAAGGAATTCTATTGTATTTTGTTTTTCACTGCATCATCTTTATGACGAAAAATGAATATTCAAAAAAGAACTACATCTTGTAAGAATGAGATGTACATAAAAAAGAGAAAGAAAAAAGCATGTATGAACTACGTTGAACTACAAAGTACAAGGCTTAACTTTTGCTTTAATTTACACATTTAGTCAAATTTACTCGTTGTTGCAAACCATGGTGGGTTTTGGGGGTCCCCTAGAGACCGGTAACTAGTTTTTAAAAATTAGTCAAGTCGATTTTAGCACTTTATAATTGAGTATAATGAAAGTTGTTGAAACTGTGTAATAGAACAATATATATAAGAGAAAGCATAGATGCTACAAAAGGTCAAAACTTTTGGATACGAAAGAGGTAAGGAACTTAACTTTGGAAGTCAAAATATATCTCTCAAGATTAAGAAATTAGCACACTCATAACCATTGGGAAGTTCAAACGCATGATATTTAGGTATTTTTATGAAGGCAACAGCAAATTGATAATATTAGAGTTGTACTTTCTTGATAATGATAACTCGTCGAAATAGTCTAAGTTGCATTCAAATGGGTCGAATTAGTCTAAGTTGTATTCAAATGCTTAAAACCTTTAAAATCGTTTTATTCTGGAACTATATTTACACTGATTATTTATTTATAAAATGTAAAAAAATAGTCAATAAACCCGGACCCCTTTTGAACCATTACCCAACCCCACTCGACACCCCGTTTCGACATCTCTAGCAAAAATAAAACATACATATGGCCTACTAAAAGAGCAGGTTCACCCTACATAACAGAAATGAAAACAGGTATAGCAATATAATACAACAAGAAACAATGACAAAAGCATATGATTTTACCGTATTAAAAGACAACTCACTTGGAAAAGGGTCATTGGGAATGAATGGTGTATTTCTCTTCCTTGATCTCATCAGGAACTATATTTTGGCCCACAGATATATTCAAATAGGTATACAGCAAAGACAGAAACGTAGCTATGACCTAAAATTGGAAATTCCATATTAATATTTCAGAATCTATGTATAATTTAACGGACAAAAGGGAAAAGATAAAATACAAAAAATTACCATACCAAAGCCTCGTAGCATTCCTTAATCGAATTCAATAGCATGAAAAAGGCTTGCTTGCTTTGATATCCAGCACACCCACAAAAGAGTTAACAGCATAAATAGGAGCCGTAAGAATGATTATCAAAATAGCTCTTTGTTCCTTTGGGGTTTTCCAGTAATAAAGATGTTGTGAAGCAAGTTGAGATGAAAAATGCAGAGTAGCCATAGTGCAAGCACCCGCTCCTAGTAGCGTAAGTTCGTCACGATTTAACTTACTTAAATCCATGATTCAATATATATATCCCTGCACGAAAAGTGATAAAAAAATTCAAAATCATTAGATACCAGTGTTGTAAAAACAAGGGTTACAAGTCCATGTAAACGGCAATATAGAGCTACAAGGTCAAAACTCGATCCTCGGTCAAAACTTCGGGTTAACTCGGATAAACTCGGCCAAAACTTGGTTTGAAGTATTTGAACAATTGTGTTGAAGTTCCTAAGCATAATTAGCAATTATGTGACCCCCCGGACCCCCCTTTATCTCCGCCTCTGATGCTACACATAGTCACACCACCCGTTTAATGCTCTCCGGTATAATCTTAATTGGCCAAGTATAAAAACATACGTTAAGAACCAAAAACATATACTAATGATATCTAACGAGTATTGAACCTTAAAAACTGTTGTGCTCGACTGGACTTATAGGAATCTGTATCACAACCATTCTCTGCTAAAACATATAGAGAGGGCGGATTAAATAATGTCAGTAAAATATTTTTCCTCGATATGAATATAAAGGGGGTGTTTGGGATAGACGCTGATTCAAAACCACTCGGACTGGCTTAGTGGCAAAATGGTTGTGACCAAAATCAGTAATTGTGTAAGGTATCAAGTTCAATTCCTAGGTGCAAACAACCGTGAAGTGGCCACGCCAACAAAAATAGATTTGATTGAAATATGGCAACAAAAATAGCTAATTTTGAAAAGTATTTGGCTTATTTTAAAGAAGCTTATAAGTAGTAGTAATTTATAAGAAAAAAAAACCAAATGTTGGTGTGATTTGCAACTGTTGACTTAGAGAATTTAAATTGAAGTTTAATCAATCAAGAGATAAACGATTCTTACGCTGATAGACTTGTTAACGATGGATCTCACCAAGGGATAAATTTTTACAAATTTAGGTTCATCTCTTGTCCTAGTTGTGTGTTGCACTTGCTACCCAAGCCGCCGGCTACTAAAATAAATAAAAAAATATATTCCTTTTTCCACGCTTTTATCCTTTCGGCTTTTGCAACTTTTTAATAAAAATTGTAGTATGCTCGGTTACGGGGTTGTTTGATTTATTTGATTAGACTAGCGAGTCTCAAGAACTTGGCCATGCAGATCCCATGATTAATTTTATTATGAACAAATATTTTCAAAAATACTGTGACGTTGCAACACGGCTGATTTGTAGCCGATTCATGTATGTTTTCTGTTCTTTTTTTATTGTAGCTTTTTTGTTTTGTAACTTTTGTTATATTTTATTATGCATTTTTTTAAAATTATTAGACGATTGTTATTGTTATAAATTTTTATTGCTAAAAGTTGTATCGTTTTAGTCTTTTTTTTTTCCTTCTTCTTTTTGAAAGTTCGTTCTTATTGTTATAGTCGATGTTACCGTATCAAACAATCGAAGCCCAAAAAGTGTTATCTCCGAGTCGTCCACCAGAGCCAGTGATCAAACGACATTAAATAGACTGGTTTTGAGCGCTTTTAGTATTATGTTTACCGGTTGTTAAAACAAAATAAATTATCAATTCAATCATATTCTTTCACGTGTTGTGAGAGGAATGTGAGTTTTTTATTCAAATTATCAATTCAATCATATTCTTTTCACACGCGTTAGTGCTGCGGTCTTCATTTAGTGTTAGATTGATACATGGGTCTAATTATGTACCCAAAATTATAAGAAAATACACTTAAAAGTAGGCCCATTATATTTTGAAATTATATGTCAAATTATTCTGTTTTGACTTCTCATTTTATTCTATTGAATCACCTCCCATTTAAGCCCATTAAATTCCCATTTACTCCCATATAATTCTCATTATAAAATATCTTTCACATTAAGATTTAAACTCATACAAAAAAAAAAAAAAAAAAAAAACCTAATATACAAAGTGACGGCTCCACCTTTCTTCCTCTCCACCCATTCGAATTCAAGGACTTTACAAGGTGTTTGTGACGTGATCAAAGGAGACCAACAGGAGGATCGTTCGTGGTTGGAAAGCTCGTGATTCGTGGGTAACTCGTGACCGTGGTGGTGGCTGGAAACCATACGTGGGGGTCTTGTGTTCGAAGGTTCGAAGGCTGTTGTCGGTGGTATCTCATTCGAACCATTCTCAATCCTTTTGTCCATATACTTATAATCTTTGAAGAGTGATATTAATGATGAACATAAAACTGAGATCTTTTGTTTTTTTTCTTTAATTCGAAAGTGTTGTTGATTGTGATGTGTTTAGGAATACTTGGAGTTGTAACATGTGTGTTATGTTCTTTCTTTTTGGTTTCGAATATTAAAAAGAAATTTTCAAAACGATATACGATTGTTACTATTTTTGTTTTGAGTTTATAGATTGGGTAGGTTGTATATGTTGTTACTATTTTTGTTTTCAAAACGATAAACGATATGTTGTTGTATATTTTTGTTTTCAGTTTATAGATATATAGATAATGTAGTTATATGGGAGTATAGATTTGTACATTATGCTTTACATTTTGTATTAATTGGTGATGGGGTGTATTAATTGTTTGGTCAAGAAGCTTGTATCAGAATCGTTATACATGGTCATTTTGTGAAGCAAATGTTGTACATCATGATTAGAGACATGTACTCTTTTGTGAAGGGGTGTTTTAAGTTGTGTATTAATTGTAGTTTGATTTGTATTTTTATTTGTGCTTTAAGTATTGTAACTAATGCTTTGTAACTTGTATTTGCTTAAAATTCTATATATGGAAATCTTAAAATAATTAATATGAGGGAAGTGCATCCCTCTATTATAAGATAGTTAGATAGATAATGTAGTTATATGGGAGTATAGATTTGTACATTATGCTTTACATTTTGTATTAATTGGTGATGGGGTGTATTAATTGTTTGGTCAAGAAGCTTGTATCAGAATCGTTATACATGGTCATTTTGTGAAGCAAATGTTGTACATCATGATTAGAGACATGTACTCTTTTGTGAAGGGGTGTTTTAAGTTGTGTATTAATTGTAGTTTGATTTGTATTTTTATTTGTGCTTTAAGTATTGTAACTAATGCTTTGTAACTTGTATTTGCTTAAAATTCTATATATGGAAATCTTAAAATAATTAATATGAGGGAAGTGCATCCCTCTATTATAAGATAGTTAGATTAGTTTCATTAAATTATTTTTAGTAAAACTAAAAACCAAAAACTGTATTGAAAACCAAATTTGAATCCTGTTTTATTTTTCGGTTGACCCAATCACAATTTTTTTATTTTTTATTTAATTATATATAAGTTTATCTCAAAAGAAAAGTGAGAGAAGTGATCTCAACCGTTAGATCACCCTCTCTCATTCCACCTCTTTTTTTTTTTCCTAACTCAAGGGGCCTCTTTGTCATATCTTTCTTTTTTTAGGGGGCATTTTTGACAATTGAACTTTTTTTAACAGTAAGCATATTACTTGTATAAATATACAAATGACCACCAATATTATTTACGTGGATTTAGTAAGATTGATGTTCTGCGAATGAAATTCTGATGGAGTATTTTCGATACTCGGAAACAAAAAGTTTAACTATAAAAACAAAAAGACATTTAGTGTAAACAAACAAAAAGAATTAAGTTTCGATTTTTAATTTGCTCACTAATCAACAACCAAAATCTCACAAGGGATCAACAATTAATTTCTCCTCACCTATATATTTACATTTATAAACAAAAATCATGTATCTTTGCATTTATAAACAAAAATCATGAGGTAACATATAATACTGTTTACAACGAGTTTTTTCTACAGAAAAAGTTTAAAAATAACAAATACGTCTCACGTGAGCAAAACGGCTCGGGGTACCTTTTGGGGCAGCTTTAGCAGCAACTTCTGAGCTCCCAAAAATGTTCCGAAATCTCAATGTCTCATCCCAAACCCTTGTTAACCTTTTAAGATGTTAAAGAATACTCACTTCTTGTTTATCTACATATGACTATCTTTGTTCGTCATTCTCATAGATTTCTTCCAAAATCAAGTTCTGAAATGCAATGAAATATTTAGCGGTCTTCCTTCTCACCATATCTCTAACCCACATGAACCTCCTAAACTGTTATTATTCTTGAGAATAAATGACCCAATTCCATCAAAAGTACTCCGTGCCAACATCAATGTTGCAGCTGAGATTGCCATTACACCATAAGTAAAGTGTCCAGCAACCTAGTAAAGCATCGTGTAACACTTAAAGTCAAGCATAATCAAACAATTGTAACTTATTGCATATATGCTAAGATTGTATCATTAAAAATAGTATAAATAATATAGTAATCATATGACCTTATCAGCCAAACGTTGAACTGGAGCTTCTCTAAAAAAACAATCCTAAACAATGACCAAAACATTTTGTAAAGTAACCAAATTAAAAGAAAAAAAATATGCCATTCTTTTATGACAAAAATCATGCTCCAGATGAGATAATAAACTAGAATGCAGTTAGTAAGCAAGAAACATTACCTTAAACAAAAGTTTGTTGAATACTTCATAGGAGTATGCGAGAATGTGCTGGTTAGGATAGGATAATTTTGGTTCCCGGTAGATTTCGTGATCTTGGAAATGGAAGAGGATGACACCGTTTCGATAATCCTTGGAAGGCCATTCTTGGCCACGGGTCGTGCCATTATTGATGTTCATGATGGAAAACTCACTTTATAGGTGGAATCCGAGAGCTTGACCTTTCATATCAAAGACATTATGAGCCTCCCTCCTTCGCATGATCACCCTATCTATCTTGTTAAAGAAGTTGATGAGTTTGTTGATGAGGTTGATGGTTGTGTAGAAGAATATTTAGCAGACGAATTTCTGAATATCGACGATGGTGTGCGGTACAATGAGGAAGAGGAAGAAACTGAAATGGTTGGAGCCATTTCTTTCTACCCGCACAGAGATGAGGTTGAACCTTGGTATGTGTGAAAACACATACCATTTCTTTATCAAAACCGGACCAAAAAGAACAAAAACTAACCTCTAAAGCCAAATATATTTATGTTTTTTGTGTTTATGATTGTGCATGTATCGGATATCACAAAACGGACCAAGAAAAGACAAAACAACGAAAAACGAGCACGAGAGTTGGAAAAGTGTCAAAAGCCGAGGTCGGGGAGGAATTTACCAAAATGGATCACAATTATGCTCAAGTTGTTAATATTAATCCTTGGAAGAACTTTTCAAGTTTGGCACGTGATATGTGCAAAAACACATATCATTTCTTTATCAAATAAAACCCAAAATAACCAAGAAAGAGCCGTTTATTGCTAATATTTGTGGTTTTCTTGAGTTTGTGCTTGTGCAGGTACGGATATGTCAAAACACACAAAAAGAAGCCAAATGAGACGAAAATCCGAGCACGAGAGATTAAGAGAGCTTAAGCTGAACCGGAAGATCAAAATTATGCTTCTGATGAGATTTCTACTCTTTGAGGATGATTTTTGAAAGTTATAATCAAGTTTGAAGAATTGTCAGAATCAGTCCCTGATCTTTGAGCATTTGGAAAAAGTGATCCCTCAAGTTTCAGAAATTGCAAAATCAGCCCTTGGATTATTTGTGAATGACAAGTTTGGCCCTTGAAAGAGATTTCCAGAATTACAGATTTGGTCCCTGGAAAATCAGAATTAACACATTTAGTCCTTGAATTATAACATGGGTCCAAATACAATCCTTAGTCCAAATCCAAAATACAAAAGCCCAAATCCATAAACACTTACCCGGTCCAAGCCCAAAGTAAAACAATACCCGGTCCTTTAATATCCTAACCCGTTTCTCATTTGGACCCCGGTCAACCCAACCATTCACCACAATTAAGGGTAGTCTCGTCCTTTCGTCTGACACACACTGACACATGTGACTGCCAGGTCACCAATCCGTGTGCCATACCTCAAATACTGCTCTCTCATTGGTGGATGAAACGTGGTATATATGATCCAAAGGTGGAAATGGATTGGATGCATCTGGGATATGATCCAAGGGTTGTAAACGTCCAATAGAAAGCACAAGATGGGATTTCTAGATGCTTCCAAGACCTTGAGCTCAAGTATTTAAAGACCCCAATTCGTTCACAATTGATCATCTTTCTACTTTTCAATTTCTCAGTAGCTTATTGTAGTTTATTATTGTTTTAAATATTTTCTTTGTAATTCTCTTATAGTTTCAGTATTTGTATTAAGTTTTTGATATTAATGAAATTCTCTTTAAGCTCAAAATTATGTTTAGCTCTTAAATTGTTTTGAATTGCTTATCAATTATCATTTGAGTTCATGATAGCTTATTCTTAAATCATATCGACTTGTTTCTCAATTTACTCAAAATACAAAAAATCGGAAAAATAACCAAAAAAATTAAAAATACTTTAAATCTTCTTATAAACTCTGCTACTGTTTTATTAAGCTTTGTTAAGCTTCCTTATAGCTTATTCAAGGTTGATATTTGCTTCACTTGTTATTCACTCAAATATCTCATCAGTCAATAATAGTCATTCTGCAAGCTCATTTGGTTCTGGTAATTGATATGATGGAATTGGGTTGAAGACAGAGGTTGAACTGGGTTGAAAACAGGTTTAGGATAGTGGTTACTTGAGTTGTTTGGCAAGCCATTGTGGCTAGGATATCTGTAAGTTCTAGTCATCTCCAATCTGTTATAAACTGCTTATTTAGTATATTGTTAATTTGATAATATTTGTTAGAGATATTGCATCATTTAAGTGTTAGTTGATTACCTGAACCTGTTTAAGTAGTAATTATGGTTTAGAACTGTGTTTGTTGGTTTAAAATTTGCACATCAGTTAGTATAAGTGTGTTTGGATCAGTGGATAAATCTGAGTTAGAGGAAGGATTAGTGATCAGTTGATATTGCATTAGTCTCATTTAGGTATATTACTCTTATTTCAGTCCTTATTTTGCATCTGATTTCACTCTAAGTCAAAATTACATGTAAACTGATCTAGTGCTTATTTACATTGGAATCGATAGTTAAAACTTTACATATAGGCTTAAAATCGGTAGATCTAGCTTCTTTGTCATCATAATTAGTCTTATAACATCATTATCGGTCCATAAATTGATTTCAAATCTCATTTTGGTCAACACTTCACAATTTGTCTTAAAAGTCAAAAGTGTGAAACTGCTTTTTATAAAGCTGTAGATCTTTCAAGGATTCAAAACTTGTTCAAAGTTATTGGAATTTTGGGAATCACAAGTTCAATTGGTCAAGTTTTGAAATGTGCTTTTGTCAAATTTCGAAATCACTTTAAGCGTTAATAAGCTCACTAATAGGCCGATTTGCCTGTTGCATTAAGCTTAGCGAGTGAAAGCGGCAGCATCTTGCGACTTATGCAGTGCTTATTTTTGATAATTAGAGGCTCAAATTTGGTTTAGTAGCTCTTAGCTTGGTGGACTTGAGTTCCACATTTCTGGTTTTCACTTTGGCTTTTTAGATAAGCTGGTGCTTGGGCTTAAAGTAGGACCTAAATAAGCTATTTAGATAGAGTAGTCAGTTAGCATCAATCATAGGTAGATTGATTATTAGAGGTTAGGAGTAGCAGTAATTAGTTGCTTTTAGGTACTTTTAGTATATTTTAGCTTCTGTTAAAGTTTGGTAGCTTATTGCACTCTTTAGCTTATTTTAGTAGCTTATTTGAAAGTAGTTTGCACTACAGCTGTAGATTCTTACACATTAGCCTTAGTTTTTATATTTTTCATAAAATTAGAATAATATTTTAGACTTTTACTGAATTTTTCATAAATTTTCATCACTGTTTATTATTTTTCACAATTTTAAACAGTTTTTAGGTATTTTTAAATAGCTTTTATTGCAATTAAATCAGAAAAAGTTCCAAAAAATAAGTTTTCAATTTTTTTAGATTAAGATAAATACAAAAAGCAAAAAAATAATTTTTCTAGATTTTACCTAGCTTATTTTGTAATTTTTAGCAATTTAATTAGACTTAAATAGTTTTAAATTCGTAGAAAATAGAAAAATAATCAGAAAAATACAAAATTAGTTTTGAAAATTCTCTTAGGTTATTCTAGATTTTATAAAAATAGTTTCATATTTTTCCCCTTAATTTTCATAATTTTTAGTATTTTAAATTAGTTTTAAAAGTTAAAAATTAGTTTTTAATTCTTATAAATTCCAGAAAAATCCTAAAAAATAGTTTTAATTCATAAATAGTTTTCAAATTACATTTTTAGAGTAAAAGTAATTTTAGGTTATTTTTAGGATATAGATTAGACGTAGTTGCATTTTATTTTCGTTTCGTTTTTCACGTTTTAGTTAATCTTGCAATTAGGATTCCCCGTAGGTTAGATTCCCTTTATTACTTTCCCTTCTCCCGTAGTTTAATAAAATCAAATCACAAATCAAAACATCGAGCATTAAATTCCAAACCAAAAACGACGTTGGCAATTCACGCCTCGTTGGGAAACGATTCGGGTTGACTAATTCGTATCAACGATCACACACGGGATTTGATTTAATATTCTTTTTCCTAAAGGAATTTTGAATCTATCTTTGTGATTATTTTTGATATCGATATTGAGGTTTTATCCATACACATACCCCTAAGCCTATACATCGAGACATATCAAATAATGGCGCCGCTGCCGGGGAGGTTGTGTCACGACAATATCGTTAGAGGTTTGACGATTAGTGACTCGAGATCCTTCATTCGTGAAGTTACTATTTTTTTTATAAAAATCAAAAAAATAAAAAATATTTTCCTTTTTCTTTTGTATATATATATATATCATATTAAAAATACAAAAAGATTTTCTCTTGTGTTTTTTTGAGCTTAAATAGAAGATACCAATTATATAACATTCTCAACGGAGGTGTTATCATTAATAAGTTCCCGAACTAAAGATTAAAACTTGCCTTTGTGTCGCTTGTGAATCGATTTATTTCTATCGGATAAACAAAGCTGTGTGGTGGGTATAAGGACGGCGACATTAAATTGCGGTGAAAAGAGGCGGGTTTTAATAAGCTTCACAATGACCTAAAAAGCTTCTCCGCTCGCTTGTGCATTTGTCTTAAAGAAGTGATTTATTCACTTGGGATTATTGGTTAAGTTCTTTGTGTTTCGAATATCGGTCTCTTTTAATTGCCTTGGTTTTAAAGTGCATGCGCACTCGCTCTCAATCACGTGAGACGTAATCAAAGAATAGGCGTGCCGAGTTACGTACTATCGTTGAAGAACCCGTCATGGCGGACACTCGAGCGATGAACGAGTTACTTCAAGCTCCGTGAGCGGCCACGGTGATGCTATCGTACTTCCACCAATTAACACCGAAAATTTTGAATTAAAACAAATTTAATACAATTGGTGTCTAATAAACCTTTTGTGGTTTAGATCATGAGGAGCCCACGCACACCTCCGTTGGTTTAATCAAGTTGCTTCTACAATTAACTTTCGGGCGCCTCTCATGAGTCGATTAAGTTGAGATTGTTTCCATTTTCCTTGAGGGGCAGCCGGACTTGGCTAGAAAAAGAACCCCTCATTCGATTACAACATGGGAAGATCTTTCTAAGAAATTTGTGAACCAATTCTTTCCTCCGTCAAAATAACAATGTTACGAATCAAATCATAAATTTTCAACAAAAATTTGACGAAAGTTTTGGAGAAGCATGGGATAGATTTAAAGAACTTTTACGTAAATGCCCAAATCACGGTTTTACCGATCTTCATCAGATTGATACGTTCTATAATGCTCTTACTCCGTCCGATCAAGATTCGCTTAACGCGGCCGCCGGTGGTAATATCTTGAGTCGTATGCCCACCGATATTATAACGATTATCGAAAATAAGTCAAAAGTTTCTTCATCTAGAAACCGACCGGTTGTTTCTAAGATCACTACGAATGACAACTACATCCAGAGAAGTGAGTTAAGTGGGGTGGTGATGCTATTAATTCTATGATGAGAGAGTTTAAGATTCATAAATCCGAACGATCAAAGCCGCATTGAAACATGTGTTATTTGCGGTGGTCCTCATCCGTACTATAATTGTCAAGCCACCGATGGCGATCTCGAAATGCTTAGTAGCCTCGCTAATCCGGTGCAAAATCAAAACCAAGGATACCGTGCCAACCAAATGGGACCACCGGTTTGCACCGTTCTCAACAAAACCAAAACCGTTTTCAAACCAATCTTATAATCAAAACCGAGGAGCCAATCTCAATCATGGTAATCAAAACTACCAAGCTCCTCCACCTCAAGTTTATCAACAACCTCCTCAACAACAATATCAACATCCTCATCAAGTCGTTCGAACAACGAGTTTCATCTTACATGAAGAATTCGACAACACCATTAAAAGTTTGCAAACTCAAATCACCAAGATGAGGAATGATTTCAAAAGAGAAATGGAAGCTACGGTAACAAGCGGATGAGTGAAATGAGGAATATGATGGCTAGTTTCTTTCAAGCTAATCAAGCTTCTACGTCTTATTCTCAACCCTCGGGTTCGGTTCTCTTCCAAGTAATACGATTCCCAACCCGAGAGGTGACATGAAAGCTATCACTACCAAGTGGTGTTGCTTACGATGGACCACGGTTCTCGCCACTATTTCTTCTTCTTGTTGGAATCACTCCTAAACAAGATTTCAAGTATTTATATTTCATATGTAATAGGTAGCTTTATTATGGCCTTTATGTTTGTTTAAGGTCCACTTATGTAGAAGGCCCATGTCGAGGCCCAAGCCCAATAAGGAATAGGGAAGGAGAGGAGTGTTGCCCTAGCTCCTTGCCTATATAACTATTGTAAACCCTCATTCGAGGGTTGGTTGTTCAAGTTATTCTTTCATTCACTCTCTACGCATAACCGCTTATACTCATATTGTGTGTTTGTGTTTGATACTTGTTCATCCGCCTTTATCTCTTCTCTTATAAGCTTGTGTTGTAAAACTAGTGACCTAACAAAGGTATCAATCGCCAAATAGTTGGGTGTACACTTTGTTTTTTCAAGTTTTGGTTTTGGGTCTTACGCGTAAAGATAACACAATCTTTGGTTCGCTTAAAACCGATTTTTACACTTTTGAATCCAAGATTCTTGTACTTTCAACGTTATTAGGTGTTAAACTATTGGTTTTGGCAAAAGTTTGGAACTTTACGTGTTTTTCCTTGTTTTAAGCTTGTTTTTGTACGCAAGTGTTATCCCACGCAGAACGCTTTTAAGTGCTTTGATCATCAAGTTTCACACTTTTGTGTTATTTTGGTGTTATTGAAGCTATTTCATCACACAAAACCGGTTTAGAAACATCTTTGGACAAAATCATTCTTACGAGTAGGATTACGCGATCAAAACCCTAGTTTTACGAGTAGTTCTACGCGTAACTTTGTTCCCGGCTTGATCTTCAATTTCCGGTTTATTCCGTGTTTTCTTACTTGGATAAGTCCGAAAATACGTCGACTTTGGATATCTTTTGCACCGTGAAGTGTAAAGATCACTTGGGATAAAACCCTAATCTTACGCTTAACATAAAGCTTACGCAGAGAAAATCTTACGCTTAAGATTCATCTTACGCTGAGACCTAGTCCCACGATAAGGTAATCCCACGCCTAACTTTCACGCCTAACTTCATCGCTTACGATAACTTTAGTCTTTTCTCCCGCCACGCAGAAGCTAAATCCCACGCAGAACTATTCTTGTTACGCGTAACTTTTGGTGTTTTTACGCATAAGTGCTACTTGGTTCTTGTCATTTCTACGCCTAAGGATACTTCATCAACAAAGGTTCATTCGACTACAAAGATCCATTCTTACTACACAAGTTTATCATCATGTCTCAACCACCATACTCTAACTACTTCCTCACACTTATAATCATCAACAACAACAACAATTAACTCCACAACATCAACAATGGAATCAACAACAAGCAATTTATCAACAACAATTTAATCAAGAACATACTCCACAACTTGGTGCAATTCCACAACCACAAATGGTTCAACCACCACCAAACCTTCAAGCTCTACCCTACACAAACGATTTCAATCAACATCCATCACGAAGCACTATGAAGGAACCCACTTGGTTTGCAAAGATGTGTGAAGCTTTAAGCACCAACAATCAATTCATGAAGTCGATCACTTGATAGACCTCCAATGCTCACTCCAGAAACTACGATCAATGGGTGATAAGGTTCTTTAGGTTTCGTGATCCAAGAAGCCACATGGAAAGTTCTTAAAGAAGGTTATCTTGAAGGTCCATTTGAGATGCCCACCGTCATTGTACCGGAGATCCAAAACTGCTCCACCAAGAGATGAACAAACCAACATTGCTATGCAGCAGATTTAAACCCTACGTAACTTCTACACTATGAAGTCGATGAACTTGCAATGGAATACATCCTCTTAGGATTACCAAACCCAATTCTTCGTAGTGTTGATGCTCAAAAGATCGCACAAAAGATGTGGGATCATATTCGCCTTCTTATGGAAGGATCGGTACTCAATCGAGGATTTGGAATCCAAAATTTACTTGGCTTATGAACACTTCATGATTGAACCCGAGAGACACTCGAGTCATATCATCATCGATTTTCGACATCATCAATGATTTGGATAAACACAACATCATCATGCCAAGAATTGCAAGTGAATACTAAGTTCCCGAGTAGTCTTGGTCCGTAATGGGAGAAGTATGTCATTTTTCTCCGCTGCTTAAGAATATGCATCATTCTACTTATGGATTGTTGTACGATTACTTGAAGCCTCATGAGAAGGAAGTTGATCGAAAGGATTCTCCGTGCTCAAATTGCTAAACAACACAACCGGACAATCAACAACTTGCCTTGTATGCTCAATGTAATTATCCTCTCAACCAAAGAACTCAACCAATCGCTTCCAACACACCTTCACAAAGAACAACCTCAACCTCAACAAAATCAATTGGTTCCATACAAAGAACAATGCTCAAGCATATGTCGTTGAAGCTACCGAGGAAACAGATCCGCTCAAGCATTGCAACAAGGATTTGTGATGATTGCTAATGCTTTTGGCCGTTACACCAACAAATCCAACAATCGATTCGCTCCTCATCTAACACACGGACTCAAGTCATAGAACAATGGACGGTTGAAGTTCGTAATCGTGATTATGGTCGCCGATGGGCGGTGGTCAAGGGTTTAATGTCGTGGGTAGGAATAACAACAGAGCTCAAGTGGTGGAACAGGAAATGCTCGTAATCGGTTAAATGGTCTTAGATGCTACAACCGCAATGAGAAAGGACACTGGCTAATGCATGCCCAAAGCCAAGGACTAGGGCAAGGCTTATTTCAAAGAGGCCTTACTTTTGGCTCTTAAGGATGAAGTCGGTGGATCTCTCACAACCAAAGAATGAGCTTTATGGCGTATGCGCACTCGATGATGATATGGAGGATTTTGTGCTAATGCAACCGTTATGTTGATGGCTAATATGCATGAGTCGCACATGAGTGATACAGCCAGTAGATGACATCGATGGCTTGTCTCGTGCACCGAACAAACCATCATCATATCTCGAACTAATATCTCCGCCAATATCTCGAATCCGCACGGATCGATCGCTCAAAATGAGTCTTCTACATCTTCTTCTCGATGATTTTCAAGTTAACCTCAGTAGTTACATTTGACGATCAAGATGACCTCATGGTTTCCTTTGATAATCAAATTGACTCCGTGGTCGCATTTGAGGATCTAAAGAATGATCATGTTGAGACTCACGCTGAACAAGATGATCTGTTGCCTCATCCGGATTTTGCTCTTGTTAATTCAAGACCATAAAATCAAAATGGAGGAATGTTATGCATTAAATCAATCCTTAAAAAGTAAAATGCATCGTTAACCAAGGATTTTGAATGTTTACAAATGCAACTCAACTTTTTCAAAACTCAAGAAAATCGTGAAAAGGTTTTGAAGCCGCTTTGCAAAATCTCATCAAAACGAAAAATATTTAGAGAGACAGATGCGTGATCTAGCCGCCTCAAGAATGCTTTGTTGTCCGAATTAGAACAATCAAACATGAACATAAAAACAAATTAACGCCTCACCTTGGAAAATCAAAAAGCTAAGGTCGAGTTGTTAAATTGTCAAAACAGCTTCTCCGTGATACAAAAAGCATTCAACGAATCGGTAGATGACCTTCTTGCGTAAATTCTCGGTTTGCAAAACAAAATTAAAGAGTTTAAAACTGTTGTTTACAAACATGGTGAATCAAGAATAACTATTGAAAAGTTTACCTTAAAACCTAATCCAAATGGATATGGAAAAATCTAGTCGACATAAACCAAAGCTTTCACTAAAAACATTCAAACCAACTCCTCAAGTTTCCAAAGGTAATACAAAATTGATAATATGTCATGAGTGTTGTTGAATACCATCACAAGAGGAATTAGATGCGTAAGACGAGAGTCGATCAAAATTAAAAATGTTGTTTACAACAAACCTTTAATTATAAAACGCGGTCACTTTCACACACCAACGGATTCTTCTAACACACCAAGGGTTATCATCAAAACACCCGAGTCTTCTATTGTTAATCCCAAAATGCCTTTGCACAAACTTATGGTCCTTTACCTTCCATTAGCGAAGTAAACTCACAACCCGAAAATCGAAAAATTCTTCGATATTTTGACATTTTCATGGTCGACCTCAAAATTTTACAACATGAGATAGAATATCGATCCGAAATAAAAGTTGAACATTTTCAATCGCCTCCGCGAGAACAAAGAGACATTTTTCGTAAAAATCTTTACCTAATGTTAAAAACTTGAAAAGTTGTGCAATTGCTCGAAAAGGATTTTCATAAGGAACTGGGGTAATGAAAACATTTTGAGAAAATGTAAACATCTATTACTAACACAAAACGAAAAAGAAACCGTTGAGAAAAGATGTTGATCGACTCTTGGAAGATGTTATCCGGCCGATATCCATAATGTTGTGCTACTCTATTCGCTGCCATATGCATCCGATCATATCTCTCCGATATTGTTGAAACTGTTGTAATCATGAAAACACCGATAATGTGCTTCAGATCGAGTCTTTAAAAGTCGAAAATAAACGACACACACGGAAATTTACAATGCAAAACGTCGTCTTCATTGGTGTGAAAAGATATTCACAACCATCAACTTAGTTTTCAAAAGAAAATCGCTCAATTGAGTGCAAAATCTTCGATCCTAAAATTGAGCAACTGGATGATCAAAACGTGTCTTTGAAAAGTCAAATCTCAAAATATGAACAAGAACTTTTAAAAGTTAAACAGAATATGGTGTCATATTTGATTTACTCAAAAGACTCGAGATGAAGCATCTAATGAACTTGATCACTATCTTGCTCACACTAGAGAAGTCATGAATTTTGCCGGTAATATTCGCTCAAAATCAAGATCCGATTCACACCATCTCTAAGTTACGGAAATGTTAGGAAAGTATGAACAACTCCCGCCATCGTGATTAAGAGATTAGCACCAACACACTTAGTAATCGTGAACCTAGAATTCCCACCGCCAAATCACAAGTTGCTAATGTGTTTTCATCAAACAGAATAGTTGCATCTTTCCAAACGTCCGCACTTCACACCTAGAGCACTCAAACGAAGAATAGGAAGTTGCACCTAAGAAAAGATCAATAAGGAATGCTAAAGTAGAAGAACACCCTAGGACTCAATAAAACTCATGTTACTTCCACTATAGATGTTGGTCGCAAATGTAATAGAAATAGTGATGTAACGAATGCTAAACCGTTAAGTACCTTTGATATTCACCGATGCACCTTGTGATATTTGTCAAAAGAGTATGAATTCGATTGTCATGACAAATGTGTTGCTAAAGCTATAATCTCTAGATTACGGAATCCTAAGAATCGGAATACCTCTAGGCCCACTAATCATTCTAAGTCCGTGCTTGGTAAACCACCATCTTTAGATTCTAAGGCAACCATTGCTATCACAAGAGCTCCCGCTCACCTCCTAAGAATGTAGTACCACCTAGTGCTTTCACTAAGACTAAAGCAAAGAGTAGTTATAGATGGCGAAATGGATATATAACACACTAGGATTTAAATGGATGCCTAAAATTATAAATGTGTGTATGTCTAACATATTCGCTTCGAACCCTCTCACATTTCGGGTTCCACATCTACTTCTATTCCATCCGTGTCGTCGTGTGTAATGCAGTGATATGATCATTCTCTCGATTGTTGATAGCGGATGTTCCGACACATGACAGCAATCTCAAACTGTTATCAAACTTTATTGCAAAGTTCATTGGCACCGCCGATTCGAACGATCACTGCAGCCCATCATGGGCTACGGAGATTATGTTAATGGGAACATCGAAATCGCAGGTTTACTATGTGGAAGGCCCCGGTCACAACTGCTTTCAAGAGGTCAATTTTGTGATGGAGATTTGGAGGTTGCTTTCGTGGAGAAAACTTGTTTCATTCGTGATCTACAAGGAAACGATCTTATGTCCGCTCGCGTAATTCTAGTCTCTACACTATCTCTATGCAAGACATGGTTGCTTCCTCTCCCATTTGCTTACTTTCAAAGGCAACATCTACAAAATCATGGCTATGGCACCGCTGCTCTCACATCTAAACTTTCAAACCATCACCAACCTTGCTCGACACAAACTAGTCAAGGACTCCCACGATTCCAGATTCAAAAGATCACCTTGCTCACCATGTGAACAAGGAAAAGCACTCGTGCTCATTTTCCTTCAAAGGTGGAACACGCCTCAAAGATGTGCTTCATCTTCTTCACATGGATTTGTGTGGCCCGACGCGCTGCAAACGATCAATGGCAAACGCTACATCTTAGTAATTGTTGATGACTACTCACGATGGACTTGGGTCTACTTTCTTCGTAGCAAAGACCAAGCTCCACAAATGATCATCACCTTTCTCACAAAGATATGTGTTCAGCCCGCAACACCGCCGTAATCATCGTAATGCATAAAGGAACCGAATTTGTTAACAAAACCCTTCGTGAATTTTATGAGAAAGTGGGAATTCAAAGATCAAACATCTATTGCACGGACACCGAACAAAACGGAGTTGTTGAAAGACTAAACCGAACGTTAGTGGAAGTCGCAAGAACAATGTTAATCAATGCTAAACTTCCAGATTACTTATGGGCGTGTCGATTCATCGCATGCTATACTCAAAACCGCTCCATGATCACAAACGCCACAACAAAACACCTTTTGAGCTTGTCCACAACTATAAACCGAACCTCAAACACTTTCATGTATTTGGATCCCTTTGCTATCCGAATAATGATCGTGATGATTTTGGAAAGCTCAAAGCAAAAGTCGATATTGGAGTCTTTATTGATATCGTGACAATTCTAAAGGTTTCAACTGAATCGTCGAACCAAGGAGGTAATGGAAACGATTCATGCTCATTTCGATGAACTCACCGAAATGGCTTCGAGTATAACAACTTAGAACCCGTCACAACCGCTTAAACTTCCTCAACCCCATCATCACCAAGAAAGCCCCTCACTAACTCACAACAAATGGAAAGGTTATTTGCTCCTCCGCTCGTGACGATATTGATGAACGTGTTCTCGTGTGTATCCACTGCTCACCGCACAACCCGATAATATTCCTATACCGATACACTGCTACAACAACCATCGCTGAAGATGCACCTACACCAATTGACTCCAACACAACAGCTTGAACACACCGCTCCAACAATGATGAACCAAATGATGATATTCTCAATGAAGTACCCCACCGCAGATTTTGATCCAAATGCGTTCTTCAACCCGCTTGCCAATGAGATCGCCGCACTGATGTTGCGGAATCTTCAACAAACCATTTGAATCCTCGTAATCGCACAATGTATACCAACATCAACCTCTACACATAGATGGACTAAAGACCATCCTCCGCTAATATTATTGGCAACCCGAATCAACCAACCGTTACGAGACAACGCTTCACTCGATGGTGAACACCGATTTATGCACTCACCGCTCGCCAATCAACCTAAAACATTAAGGATGCAATGACAAAAGACAACCGGATTGAATCCATGCAAGAAGAACTCAACCAATTCAAACGCCTTGAAGTATGGAATCGTTGAAAGACCAACAGGGTCTACGCCATTGGTCTAAAATGGATTTGGAAAACAAATTGATGTCAAGGGAACGCCATCCAAACAAGTCACGCCTAGTTGCTAAGGGTTATCGCCGTGAAGAAGGAATAGACTTTGAAGAATCTTTTGCTCCGCTGTTCGCCTTGAGGTCGTTCGATATTTTCGCGTCATGCTCATATGAACATGACGGTTCATCGATGGATGTCAAAACGGCGCTTTTCAATGGGCAACTTAAAGAAACGGTTTATGTCACCAACCGATGGATTCGTTGATCCCGAGTTCCCAACCATGTCTACAAACCGAACAAAGCTCTATATGGTCTCAAACAAGCCCCTGCATGGTACGATAAGCTATCATCTTTCCTCATTGCCAATAATTTCACCAAAGGCTCGGTTGACCCAACTCTTTTATACAATATCACGGGCACACATCTTAATTGTTCAAATTTACGTGGATGACATCATTTTGGGTCAACACATAAAAGTTTTCAATCGCTTTGCAAAACTCATGAAGAAAAATTTTGAAATGTCCATGATGGGTGAACTTACGCTCTTTCTAGGACCGCAAGTTCATCAATCACCCCGTGGTATTTTCTCGAGTCACCCAAATATGCCCTTGAACTGTTAAACAAATTTGGAATGAATACCGTGATACTTATGCCACACCAATGGCTCATACCAAGAAATTAGATGTCGATTTACATGGAAATTGGTTGACCCTACCAAATACCAAGTATTATTGGGTCTCTCATGTATCTAACAAACCAGCAGACCGATATTGTCTTTGCCGCTTATCTATGCTCCCGCTATCGTCGCGACCAATCGAAACCCACCTCTCGAGGCTAAAAGAATCCTCCGATACATCAAGGGAACCATTAATTTGGGATCCGTATCCCAAGGATTCTCGGTTTTGAACTAATAGCTTTTTCGAGACCGATCACGCAGGATGCTTAGACTCAAGGAAAAGTACTTCAGAGCTCTACAATTTCGGTGATAAACCGTGTCTTGGCAATCAAAGAAGCAGGATTGTACATCGTCATCAATCAAGGTAATATGTAGCCATGTCCGCGTGTTGTGCTCAAGTCATTTGGATGAGAACACAACTCAAAGACTATGGTTATGTATTTGATGTAATCCCGATGTATCATGACAATCGGAGTGTTATTGCAATCTCGCAACCCGCTCAAAGACTCAAATCAAAGCACATCGATCACGCTATCATTTCATCAAGGACCACGTGGAATGTGGTACCGTTGAATTATACTTTATGGTACCGAATACCAATTGGCGATCCGCTCACCAAAGCCTTGCCTCCCGCTAGGTTTAATGAGTTGGTCCACGGATTGGTATGAGGTGTTTGACTCAAGAGGAATTGATGACCTCTTAAAACAGCCTTAAAACCCGTCAAACACCAAAACATCTTTTGTAAATAAAATTTTCAAAACAAAATACAAAAATATAAAATCGATAAAACAACAAAAATATTCTCCCAATCTACATTTCTTTCAACATGGCAAGTACATTTTTCCACAACACTTTTATCTTTCAAAATTCAAGATTTTTCCGATCAAGTGTTGAGGGGAGAAAATAATCCATTAACCGCTTCAAAACATCTCTGTACTTGCATGTTATCACATCTCGTTGATTCTTTTACAAATGGTGGTAAATTTCGGTTCATTGACACCCTGACTTTAATTAATAACCTTTCATTATTTTCTCAAGTCGAGGGGAGTGTCGTCAAGTTTTCTAAAATCTTCATTTGGTAACCAAAATTGGAAGTTAAAAGGCTTTGATGAAAATGGAAAAGGTGGAGGGACCAAAACTGTCAAAAACTTAAAGTTATTTTAAATAAAACCTCCACCTAACTTAACTCTTCTCATTTATTACTATCAACCAAACATATCCTACGATAAGAATCAATCTTCAAACTGTGTTTTGGATCATCATCTTGTAAGTTGTTTCATAATCTTAACATGTTTTCAAACACCGGTTTTGATTTTTACGTGAATCCAACGGTCAAAGATGTATAATCTTGGTTTTGTGTTCTACGATATGCGTATGAACACATAATCAAGATTGTATGTTTGTGGTTAAAAGATTGTTTCAAAACGTGTTTTTAGCATCAATGATAATATCTTTATCCTCAAATCTTACCCGTAAACATGAATTGATTGATTTTGAAACTTAGGGTTTATATGTGATTTGGGTTCTTCCAAATGTGAAGTGTTTTTGGTCTAAATATTGCTGGGTTATGTTCATATGATGTTGAATTAATCATATCCTTGCTCTATAACTACCCAGAAACACTGATTAATTCAGATTTTGAAATTAGGGTTTAAGGTTCATAAGTTTGGGTATTTTTGATTCACCATGAGTTAGATGTTAATACTTGGTATATAAGCTCATACAACTCTCTTGAACTACCAGAATAAGTTTGGTGCAAATCCTATGGTTAGAAAACTTACGCGTAATTCATAACCCTTGGGTTTTGACTTACGCGTATGACTTTCACGCTTAACCGCATATGAATGATTCATACCATGTTTTGTTGATAAAATGAATGATATGTGTTTAACTTTGATGATATGATGTTTTATTTCGTGCTTGCTACACGTAATATTCGTAATCAAGGTGGTTATTAATCACGATAAGGATCACCCACGCGTAGCTTGTTGTTGCGCGAAGACTTGTCTTACGCGTAGCTTCTACGCTAAGGTTCTACAATGGACCACGCAGATCCCGTGAAGGATATGCGAACAAAGGACCCCACGCATAAGGTCAAACTCTCACGAGTAGCCTTACGCGAAGGTAAATATATGCTCACGCATAAGCTCCACGATAAGGACTCTTTTCCCACGCTGTAACATTTCTTACGCAGAAGATAGATTCTACGCGTAAGTCTACGCCTAAGCATATATCATACCGCTCACGCATAACTTTGCCAAAACTACGCTTAACCCTCGGATTGACCTTCATGATGAATTGTTACTTGTACAAACTTGTAAATAAACTAATCATATCATCACGAATCCAAAATGTCACTAATAAACTTAAATCGCTTGATATGTTGTGAACAATAAGTGATAAAATAAACTTTAAAACTTAAAGTTAACTAACTCACTAAACATTTCACGATAGCATTGAACTATTGAACATACAAGTGACTTAGGACTCAGAATAATCATTATCACTATACATTCAATAACTAGACAATAAGACCTTCGTTGACTAACATTATGTCTTTCGATATGTTGGTTCTTTTGGCTAATGTTATTTCGCATCACGACATGGTCGAACAAATGAATGTGGATGCACCAAGTTCTCTCCATTGTCGATATCTATCCTCATGGCTATCCAATGAAGATAGGAAAGAATAACCTCCGTGTTGACTTTGACACCCTTACTTGCTCGAATCTTCATGTCTTATTGCTATCGATATTCGAGGACTCATCCGACGTAACATGCTTACTCACTCGCAACCATTCCCGAGATCTACATCCAACAGCTCGAACACTATGGAACGGGTCAAAGGAAGGATCACGCGACGGTGACTCAACCACAAACAAGTCACCATTACACCGCAGACTTAAGGGTCGCTCTCCTTATTCCTCAAGTCAATCCAACCAAACTTTATGCCACACCGTCAAGAGTTAACTCTCCAATTCTTAATCAATATCGGTTATGATGAGGCTACAGGAGTAATCACCAAGCACTCTCACGTGGAGCTTAAGAGTATTCCTCAACCATGGAGAACACTCTACATGATCATCACCAAGTCTGCTTCGGTCGTGATAGCGGCTATGAGCATCCTAAGCTCATAGAACCGCAAATATTTTGGGCATTCGTCAACATGAAACACATCGCTATTGAAGCTCGATTTGGGATGACATGATGTCATTTCTCAACAAACTTGGCTCAAAGATTCCCTACATCGATATACTAAACTGTTGATACAGAGAGCACTTGGACTTCATCCCGATATTCCCAAGAGGCTCAATGACCCCGATAATCACGACATGTTGACGGAACCTATTCTCTCCGCGTAATCAAGGAAACGCCCACAAAGAAACAAGGTGTCAGGTCGCTGATTTCTTCTAATCAAGATGTCGAAAGCTCAAACGCATAAGAGATATCCGAAGCGCTAGACAAGGCAAAGTTGGTCATCTTGATTTAAAAATCTTTCGAACACCGTCAGAGAACTGTAAGAGGAAGTGCAGAAGCACAACAAGTTCTCGTGAGTCAAAGGAAGGTTCCTAAAAGGAAAGTTCCTTCTAAAAGGATTGTTCCCGTAGAAGGAAGCCGAACCTATTCCCACACTTGAACCTCAAAGACAACTTAGGGATGAGAGCTCAAGATACCGAGATGATGAAGAGGTTCATTACTCGCAATCGCAACCAAACACCGCCTCAATGACAAAACCTCCAAGTCCTCCAAATTGCCCAAGAAAAGGGAAGACTCAAACTATTGTACCTTATGATGAGAGCTCAAGAAGAAGAAGAAGAGCAATTGATAAATCATACAGAAAAAGTTTCACAACGTCCGACACATTCAAAAGGTCACCGAATTTGCTAAAGATCAAATGGGTGGCCCCGAGGATCAAGTGGTGTCGCCCACCTCTCCGCATCCCGATGCGTTAATCAACCCGATAAGGGATCCGTGCCACCACTCTTCTCGCAACAACAACAACCTGTTGAAGACACCATTGTGTATGATTTTGAGAAACAGAACCGAGAAAGAAAAGTCTAAGGATGACGAGGATGATTATACAAAGTTTCTTCTAGACAACCCAACTCACTCAAAGGAGAAAACCTCGAACTCCTAAGGACATGAAGTCTCCTCATGTCTCCTCATCATCGGACTCTTCATCTCATTCATCACCACCACCATCAACTAAGTCAACCGATCATCATCCAAACCGTGAAGAAACCACCAAAATCTTGGATTTCTCAAACACATGCAAGAATTGTGAAAGTCACAAACAAGTTAGAAAGAAGGACATGCTTCAAAGAAAACTTAATTGGTATGTCGAACAAATGCAAGACTTACATGATGAGAATGACGAGATGCGGAAAGATAGGAAAGCTATTCAGAATTCATGAGAAGTCATCGCGTGGGGAACTAAATGAAATGATTGAAGGTTACACTCAAAAGTACCTTCGTGATATCGCTCCAAAAGTCCAAAAGGAACCGGAGAAGTCGCAAGAGAACAAACCCACAAGTTTCTTCTCGACATCGCCCCCAGCAGACAAAAGAAGTATTTTCCGCATAACTCACCCCTAACATCGTAGCATTGGTCAAACATACAATGGCAAAAGAAGTCGATCTCTCGAACTGAAAGTTAATCGCTAAACTTGTGATGCAAATGTCAAAGAGATCCGAACGCTTACTCAGATGAAGCTAAATTTTTCAAATTCTACTTGACTATCAACTCGCATCATCATGCAAGGAGTCACCATTCAATCCAAACGACCAAGAGATGACGATGATAAGGATAAGGACTCGCACCTAAACGCCAAGGGCCCGTCAATCTACATCTATGCCACCTCCTCCACATCGGACTTCTTCTCAACATAAGTCTCCATCACCCGGCCTTCATCGATAAACCTCGGACGATTCCGAGTTACCACCCCGACTCATAAAACAGTGACTACTTTGAGTACACGGGTGGTGACGATGAAGAGGTCCTTGAGCCCCGACAACAACCCACCTCACCTAAACAAGTGCGTAAACCACAATCATCATCAAAACCTTCAAAAAGAAGAAGAAAACGACTCAATGACGCCGATCATGGCTTGATGACGATAAACCGCAGAATTTGATTGGTTTGCTACTCTTGTTAACGACACTCCCTACCCTTAAGAAGGTCAAGAATTGGTAGACGGTAGTACCTTGGAGCATGCAAAATCTTGCAAGAAAGATTCCGTGTGAAGAAGATGACGAACCGAGTTGAAGCGCATCAAGAATGACGATTCCTTCTTTTGAAAAACAAATGAAAGTGCAATCGAGGTTGAATATCACCTTGAAAACATTGCTCGAGCCATGTCTAACAACATGGATTGGCTCAACCGAAGCAAACATCGACTTCACTAAACGGAACAACCCTCCATATTACATCGATCGACCAAACCTCTACCAACAATCGCCAACCAGATGAACCAAGGATTCCTTCGATATTTCTTCAACAAAGACCGAATTTCTTCTCCATGGTGGCGATGGTTCACGAAAATACGCTACATCATTGACTCTTCCATTCCCAATGGCTATTTACTCAAACCGATAGCTATCGAGGAAACGCAAATCACTTGTTTTTCGACAACGCAAGCATACGACCAAGATGCATTGTATGGGATTCATCATTGGCCCGAACGTCAAGAATCTACTACGTGTCGCCGGTTCAAGTCTCAACATGAAGTGTATTGCTCAAAGGACATCGTGGCCATCAAACACATTGATCTCAAGTCTAAGTGGGACTACACATTCTTGAAGAATATCATAGTCAAACGACAAGATGAACAGACTATGAATTCTCGAGGTCGACTTTGAGAACTTGTCCTCAACGACATCAAGACTTGTACCTTGCCAAAGCATGTGGTCGATGAGACAATTCTCGATCAAGTTCAACGTGAATTTATCAAGTCGGTTCTCATCTTCATTAGACGATTGTGATCAAAGAACGGTCAAGATATCCGATGGTCGTTGAATCATATCGTAAACGTAAACTTCACTCCACCACGCCTTGATCTTCCCGACATCAACCACCAAACAACTTACGCCATCAAGAAACCTTTCGCATTGTTTACCGCAGTGAACTTCGCAGAAACCGCTTAATGGCGTAGTGAGCTCCATAAATTCGGGATCATACCTTGAAGATGGTTAGGATGGATTGGCGCATGATTGAAGGATATACCGAAGGTTGGGAATCCTAAGCTACCGGAACTCTCGTGAAAGGAGGGATGTGAGAAGGATCATCACCATGATTGATGAACGGTTGTTCGTGGGGATCGCCTGACGCTTGAGAGCTATGTTGGTGGTCACCCAGAGAAACATCACCGCTTTCAACGCCTGCTGCGCACTCGGGAACATCACCGCACTTCCCGGTACCCTTGAATTGTTTCCTTCATATGATTTTGGATGTATGATTATATATGTGAATGGCTTGTGCACACATAATAAAGGTACAACCCGTAATGGTCAAGAAAGGACCCCGTGGTACGCCCTGCCACAATCCTTATAAAAGGAGCGAAAGCTTTTATTTTTGAGTAAAACCTATCAAACCTTTCATTTTTCAAGGTTTTGCTCAAAAGACAAGTACTTCCCATATGATTTCAAAACCTCAACCGCTTATATCACTAGTCGAGGGGAGTATTTGATGAAAACTTTGTTCACAAATTGTTCACAAGTGGTCACTCTTCCCGCAACACTCAAAATGGTCATATTTATTCTCGAAATGTTTCAAAATAACATCTTATATGCCATTTTGAGGGGAGAAAATTATGTGATAAGAAATATGTTGTACAAAATGCAAATGAATCAGGTACCTCGACTTAACCTACGAATTGACGGTACTAAACCGTTAGTAACTCGAAAAGACTTGTCCCGGACGGGTAATAATTTCAAGCTAGTTCGCTAGTGATGTAAACGTGTCTCGCAAAGGACTTGTCCAAGTAGAAAGTACCATTCGAGAAACTCTTGATAGACATGAACTCGACGGTATGACAACCTTCGAGGTTTGTCTACACCTTCAAGATAGTTATTAGAGCTAGTTGTCACCTAAAAGTCGACAATGTATCTCTTTAACTATTCAACGAACCGTGTCTCGGGAGATTGTCTATCTTAGTGAATCAATTCAAAAAGTGCGCTTTTCCTCACCGTGCATTTAACCATTAAAACTATTAAGCACATGTGGAGGGGAGTATTTATGCAAAACTTATCTCTCACCGTGGTTCAAACATGTTTTCATTTACAAACCCTTTGAGAGATATTTTAACTTACAAGTGGTTATAATGGCAAACATAGGATAGTCATGGAGTTATAAGGTGACTAAGGTTAGGAATAACTGTTCTATGATCCGCCAGAGTCGGAGGGATCTACCCAAGGACACTACCATTAGTTAGTGTTAGAAGTCCTTAGGAATGATTATAAAAGGAGAAATGAGAATCGAGAAAGAAGGAGTTGAAGAATCAAAAGAAATGTAAAGTAAAGGGTGAAAAGAAATAGCCTCCGCATTATTCAACTTAGGCGCATAATCGGGTTCAATTCATATGCTACCGGTTGTCACTTAGTGACACCGGTATTGAAGATTAAAAGTCGTCATGGACCCAAAGGACGCATGCACTAAACCTTCTTAGCCACTCAAGTTTCTCTCAATGTAAGCTTGTTTCATTCTCACAGGAACCCTACATAATCTATTGGCTTTCTTAGAGATCGCCGGTATTGAAGAAGGAGACCTCTCCCTAGTCTCCACTCAGAAAACCAAAACGCACTATTGAGTCTAGAGCCACGAGATTCATCAAAAGATCTCTTAGGAACACTTGACATTTAATCACTTGTTGATCAACAAATAAGATCTTCATGATTCAATGGTTCATATCGAGTCCTTCATGATCTTAGCAACTGTCGAGAACATTTATGAGAGGTTCACATCCGTGCTCCTCGCTGATTGAATGGAAACCCCGCTGTGGTCAACATCAAACACACCGACAAACAGTCACTGTAACTCCCGTGGATTACGCGGAGTGTGTCTCAAACGGTCTACGTCAGGAGGTGATGCTTCGTGTACCTCAACGACTCATCCGAATCAGATGTATTTCGCACATCGCGTTATCTCACTTGTGGGACTCAGCTCAGAACGGCCTTTGTAAGAATTAGAGTTGTGTTTTCACACTATGTCGTTAACACTCAAGTTCAAACTTGTAAGTGCCGGAAACCGCTTATTACTAACCGCTTGCAATGTTTTTTCTTATGGAAGCTCCGAGCGGGATGATCGTGTCGATTCTTCTCATGCTCACGCCAACATCAACACTAATGGAAGTTCTATTCAAAAGCAACACAATCGCCGTAATGATTCTTCGTCAAACCAAAGAATCTACAATGATAAAGATTTAAAGAACTTCATCAAGATTGAATTCCAACGCCATAGAGCGTGTGAGCATGTTGAAGAATGACGGAGACACCGGAGCAACAAGGCACTGAGGCGCATCGATGCGCATAACAACATACTATCACTTTCACCACAAAGAACAATGATCAAAGAACAAAGTTAAAGATGACGTCAAGCATAATCGCCAAAGATAACGATCTCTACACCGGGAGATTGTTCGAATCAAGACAATTCCTCTCACAAGAAAGAAGAATGTCGAAGACGCCACGCCTACTATTACATCAACGCTTTCACCGCTTACATTCATATATACTGAGGGGAGATTGTTGGAATCACTCCTAAACAAGATTTCAAGTATTTATATTTCATATGTAATAGGTAGCTTTATTATGGCCTTTATGTTTGTTTAAGGTCCAATTTATGTAGAAGGCCCATGTCGAGGCCCAAGCCCAATAAGGAATAGGGAAGGAGAGGAGTGTTGCCCTAGCTCCTTGCCTATATAACTATTGTAAACCCTCATTCGAGGGTTGGTTGTTCAAGTTATTCTTTTCATTCACTCACTTTGCATAACCGCTTCATATTATATTGTGTGTGTGTGTTTGATACTTGTTCATCCGCCTTTATCTCTTCTCTTATAAGCTTGTGTTGTAAAACTAGTGACCTAACATTACGTATCGGATTGATCTTGTTCCTAAAAACATCGAGTTTTCTTTGGTGGCAATCCCACCTTCTTACGAAAATATGGAACTTTCTTCTAAACAAATCATTTCGATTCTTCCCTTCCCATACTCAATATGAGGAGGATGATTCTATCATGAAAGAAATTGAGGCTTATTTGAAAAGTGATTCGGTTTCCGAAATTGATAATCTTGACATCAACATCGAAGGAGATATTCGCTTAATCAAGAAATGCTCTATTTACTCTCTCCGAAAGAAAATGAAATTAAAGAAGTCAAGCCGTCTACTAATCCTTTGAGCCCGAGCTCAAGGATTCTTCCATTGATTTACTTCTCGAGGAGTTCGCCGATGAACTCGCCGCATGGATCCTATTCCACCGGAAGTGAGGATGACATCTTTAATTTTAGATCCGACTTACGCGAAATTGAATATTTGTTATATCAAGATCCGTCGATTTACTTGAGAAGTTCACCAAGAACTTGCTCCCACCGACTCGATTCTTTCCGAAAATAAAGAAAAAGAATACAATGATCCATTCTACCCGAAGAAAGATAAGGAAGTTAAGATTTCGACTGATGAGCTTGTTGATTCAGAGGTCCCACACTATTTTTTATCCGAGAGTGATTCCTCTTCTCGTGAGGATTTTCATGAAGATGATACGTTGATTTCGTTCCTTTCCGAGGACAAGATTTTTAACCCTGGGATACTCATCGGAGAGGACATTCATAAAACAAAAGTTTTCCGGAAAAAGGATCCTCTCTTGGATGCCTTCATGTTTGAACCTTTGAAATACACCTTTCTGTACCATGGACTCCCTTCTTCTATGGAGTCGTTTCTCTTTGATCCGTCATCCCGACGTCCGCCCGCAAAACCACCGGATGATGGATCACTTTTTCTTGAAAAACCTTTTGTGAGTTCGGGAGGATTTAACCTTTATGTGCTTAAGCCCGAAATTTTCTTCCCCTCCCAACCCACCCATTATCTTTCCCTCCGGAGTGAGGATACCATCTTTGATCCGGGTATCCTTTCCGCTTGTTTCCCCAAGGACAAATGAATTTGGGATGAGTCGGGCTAGCGACTCGGTGACCAAAAAATAGCGCTTCGTGGGAGGCACCCCATGCTTATCTCTATCTTCTTTCTATTTTCTAATAAGTGACATGAAGGGGTTAGCCTCTTCAATTTCTCGTGTTTGGTTGTTTGTGATGTTATGTGTAGGATTTTCCCGATATGAAGACTCTCGTGCTCGAAGTTTGTTTTTTTCTCCACTCGAGTTCATGATCGATGCTGATGGAAATCCGATATCCGAAATCTTATCGACTAACGTTTATCTTCTAGCATACTTAATAAACGGCTTTTAGATTTTCGTGATACCCTTACCTTTAAACATTGAGGATAATGTTTCGTTTTAGTCTGGGGTGGGTAATCTTCGATTTGATTTGACCGCACTTGCTTATTTGTGTCGTGTTCTCTAGTAACCCCGTTTTTCCTTAGAAAATGAAAATTAGTGCTAAAAATGAGAAAATTTAAAATTTTTTGTAAGCTTTTGCTAGTTTTATGATCGAAAAGTTCTTGCTAGTCTCTTAGAAGTTACTTTAAATATGCGTTTTCTTGAAATAGTCTTTGCTAATTGCTTAGACAAGAGGCTATAAAATGCGATTCTAGCTCACAAGGCCAAGAATTTGCAAGTCTCCCTAAGTGATTTTAAATATGCGAAGCTTAAACAAGAATTTGCTAGTTTCTTATAAGTGACTTTAAAAATGCGAGACTTGAGATTATTTGACAAAGCATTTGCTAAGTTAATATATGTTTTGACACCATGTTGACTTTCCATTGGTGAGAGTAGGAATAGAATTCGACTTGACCGGGCGTGTTGAGCCCTAGCTTGTTCCTTAACCATAGGTAATCTTAAAAATTATCGGCTAAGCATCCGCGGATCTCATTATTTGAGATTTTAAATTTATGGAGATCGAGAAATGATAGAGTTACTTATGAGTTTAGATGCTAAGCGTGGAGTAGTTGGTTCTCTTTAGAGCCCATCGAAGGTACTTATGGCTTTTTGTTCCCACAAAATTGTTTCACCCCATATCTGTCTAATAAATAATTAGAGATGTTGAGTTTTTGGCGATAGTTAGTTCTTTATCTTCTTAAAAGAATCTTTGTTTTAAAAATTAGGTACACATCAAGGATCCGTAATAAATAAGTAATAAGTAAAGTTATGAGCTGCGGTGTCGAGATCGGACCCTTGGATCTTTAGCCAGGATTGGATGAGGTTCTTAGTCTAGCCAACCGGGATCCTCATTTCATGAAGCCTATAGTCTTGGAATTACCCGTGAAGCTCCGTAGTTCATAGCTCATATAAGTAAAAGTAAAAGTGAAAAAAAAAAAAATGAATATGAAAAAGTCAAAAATATAAGTGAATAAAAATTCCTTGATGTGGACCTTATTTTTGGGACAATGGTTCTTGAGGGAAGATGGATAACTAATTAGCGACTTAGCTTTGTATCTTTATCGGAATAATTCTTATCGAACGAGAAATTTGAAGAAATTCATTTCTCACAAAAATAAAAAAATATAGAGGAAAATAGGAAAATGGGAACAAAAGGTAATTACACAAGTAACTTCCATGGGTAGTGTTAGCATCTAGAATCATATTTAACAATGATTTCGATTTTACGCTTAGTTTGGGGACGAGTGAAAAATCAGGGACGATGTATTCTATCCGTATGGTCACTTCACGTTGTGTTGTGTTTCTTACTCCATGATCCTAAAATGTCTTTTGAAAAATGTTGGAGTTATTGATCGACATGAAAGTTTAACAAACCGTCACTCATAACCGGAATGTGCTTAATCGTAATATCTATATATGAAATTTAAAAGGTAAACGGGGCGTTTTTAGAATTAAGGGTTCTTAATCTCTTTTGAGGAATCCTTGCTACTTCTTCATAGGTTTAGTAGAAAGAGATTGAAATCCTTGGTTTTAGAAGCGTGAGTTGATTGCATTGCGTGAGGACACGACAATGGTCTCGTCTGGGGTATTTTGATATGTGCAAAAACACATATCATTTCTTTATCAAATAAAACCCAAAATAACCAAGAAAGAGCTGTTTATTGCTAATATTTGTGGTTTTCTTGAGTTTGTGTCAGTGCAGTACGGATATGTCAAAACACACAAAAAGAAGCCAAATCGATTTAAAATCCGAGCACGAGAGATTAAGAGAGCTTTGTCGAACAGGAAGATCAAAATTATGCTTCGATGAGATTTCTACTCTTTGAGGATGATTTTTGAAAGTTATAATCAAGTTTGAAGAATTGTCAGAATCAGTCCCTGATCTTTGAGCATTTGGCAAAAGTGATCCCTCAAGTTTGTAAATTGCAAAATCACCCTTGGATTATTTGTGAATGACAAGTTTGGCCCTTGAAAGAGATTTCGAATTCTGATTTGGTCCTGAAAATCGAATTAACACATTTAGTCCTTGAATTATTACATGGGTCCAAATACAATCCTTAGTCCAAATCCAAAATACAAAAGCCCAAATCCATAAACACTTACCCGGTCCAAGCCTAAAGTAAAACAATACCCGGTCCTTTAATATCCTAACCCGTTTCTCATTTGGACCCCGTCAACCCAACCATTAACCCGATCAACATACTCAAATTAATATAAACAAACAACCCGCACCCTTTTTACCCTCTTTACCCGTAACTCATGAACCCTAATTACCCACGCCTCAATTGGTCAAATTCACCACAATTAAGGGTAGTCTCGTCCTTTCGTCTCGACACACACCGACACATGCGATCGCCGGTCACCAATCCGTGTGCCATACCTCAAATCTCGCTCTCATTGGTGGATGAAACGTGGTATATATGATCCGAAGGTGGAAATGGATTGGATGCATCCGGGATATGATCCAAGGGTTGTAAACGTCAAGAGAAAGCACAAGATGGGATTTCTAGATGCTTCCAAGACCTTGAGCTCAAGTATTTAAAGACCCCAATTGCTCACAATTGATCATCTTTCTACTTTTCAATTTCTCAAGAGCTTATTGTAGTTTATTCTTTGTTTTAAATATTTTCTTTGTAATTCTCTTATAGTTTCAAGATTTGTATTAAGTTTTTGATATTAATGAAATTCCTCTTTAAGCTCAAAATTATGTTTAGCTCTTAAATTGTTTTGAATTGCTTATCGAAGATCATTTGAGTTCATGATAGCTTATTCTTAAATCATATCGACTTGTTTCTCAATTTACTCAAAATACAAAAAATCGGAAAAATAACCAAAAAATAAAAATACTTTAAATCTTCTTATAAACTCACATCGCTTTATTAAGCTTTGTTAAGCTTCCTTATAGCTTATTCAAGGTTGATATTTGCTTCACTTGTTATTCACTCAAATATCTCATCAGTCAATAATAGTCATTTCGCAAGCTCATTTGGTTCTGGTAATTGATATGATGGAATTGGGTTGAAGATGAGGTTGAACGGGTTGAAAACAGTTTAGGATAGTGGTTACTGAGTTGTTTGGCAAGCCATTGTGGCTAGGATATCTGTAAGTTCTAGTCATCTCCAACTCATTATAAACCGCTTATTTAGTATGTTGTTAATTTGATAATATTTGTTAGAGATATTGCATCATTTAAGTGTTAGTTGATTACCGAACTGCTTAAGTAGTAATTATGGTTTAGAACTGTGTTTGTTGGTTTAAAATTTGCACATCAGTTAGTATAAGTGTGTTTGGATCAGTGGATAAATCTGAGTTAGAGGAAGGATTAGTGATCAGTTGATATTGCATTAGTCTCATTTAGGTATATTACTCTTATTTCAGTCCTTATTTTGCATCTGATTTCACTCTAAGTCAAAATTTCATGTAAACTGATCTAGTGCTTATTTCTGTTGGAATCAGTAGTTAAAACTTTACATATAGGCTTAAAATCAGTAGATCTAGCTTGTTGTCATCATAATTAGTCTTATAACATCATTATCAGTCCATAAATTGATTTCAAATCTCATTTTGGTCAACACTTCACAATTTGTCTTAAAAGTCAAAAGTGTGAAATCTGTTTTTTATAAAACTGTGTAGATCTTTCAAGGATTCATTACTTGTTCAAAGTTATTGGAATTTTGGGAATCACAAGTTCAATTGGTCAAGTTTTGAAATGTGCTTTTTGTCAAATTTCTGGAAATCACTTTAAGCAGTTAATAAGCTCACTAATAGGCCTGATTTGCCCTGTTCACATTAAGCTTAGCACTGAGTGTGAGCAGGCATCTTGCAGCTTATGCACAGTGCTTATTTTTGATAATTAGAGGCTCAAATTTGGTTTAGTAGCTCTTAGCTTGGTGGACTTGAGTTCCACATTTCTGGTTTTCACTTTGGCTTTATAGATAAGCTGGTGCTTGGGCTTAAAGTAGGACCTAAATAAGCTGTTTAGATAGAGTAGTCAGTTAGCATCAATCATAGGTAGATTGCTTATTAGAGGTTAGGAGTAGCAGTAATTAGTTGCTTTTAGGTACTTTTAGTATATTTTAGCTCATTAAAGTTTGGTAGCCACTTGTGAATGGCTAACCGTAAGAAACTTAAAGCAGTTTAAGACACAAATGCAATGAAGATCTGGGAGTATAGTGTTTCCCGGTCGTTATGTCCCAACGAGCTATGCGAAGAATCATCAAACGAATAGTGATCGAGAGATTTGAGCGGAAAAAGGTTGGTGATTATTATAACTAAAGAAAAAGTATATAAATTACAAGGGCTTAAATGCAAATTAAAGAAAATTAAAAGATAAAAATATTAAATAAACGCTATCACTATTTGCAAAATGATGTTTTGATTTTTCTTTTATAAAACTTAAATTTAAAACTACGTAACGTCAAAATGAAAATGTGAAACTGAAGCAGTATTAATCCTAAAAATATGAAAATGATATTTTTACAAACCTAATGATAAAAGAAAATTTATAGAAAAAGAAAATTATTTTTATAACTATTTATCTAATTATTATTAATTAAAAACTAATTTTAACTATTTAATAATAGCCTAAAATACAAGAAAATATGAAATAAAGCTAGAAAAATAAAATTATGACTTGGAAAAATCTAAAATAACAAAAGAGAATTTTCAAAACTATTTTTGTATTTTTTGATTATTTTCTATTTTCTATGAATTAAAACTATTTAAAACTAATTAAATTGCTTAAAAATACAAATTTAACTAAGAAAAATCTGGAAAAATATTTTTTGACTTTTATATTTATCTTAACTTAAGAAAAATGAAAAATTATTTTTTGAAACTTTTCGAATTTTTTGTATTAAATGCTATTTAAAAGACTTAAAAGCTAATTTAAATAAGAAAAATAGCAAACCGACCTGGAAAAATATGAAAAATTCAAGATAAGTCTAAAATAATATTGAGAATCTAGGAAAAATATAAAAACAGTAGGTTGTGTACAAGAAAATGAAGCTGCTAATGCAAGTGCTTATAAATAAGCACTTGAAATAAGCCAAAAGAAAACAAATAAGCACCAAACGAACACGAAGCTATAATAAGCTAAAAGTACTCAAATGCAACTAATAACAACTGCTTTTAACCCTCTAAATCACAATTTACACAGATTTGATGATTTGAAATTAAAGTGCAAAAAGCATTTTTATGGGTACTACTTTGGAGCTTAAAAATAAGCTACTCAAATAAGCTAAACTCAAAACCGGATGTTGGAACCTAAACTAGACCTGGCTAGCTACCTTGTAAACCAAAATCCAGACCAAGACAAGCTCTTATGAGCTTGTGCAATCCTGCACAAAACACATGAAAACTCGGTTTATCTTGAGTTTTGTGAGCAGGCATATAAGACCATTTTGACAAGCATTTTGGAGCTTTTAAAAATTGACAAAATTCACAAAAATGGTAATAAGAAACTAGACCAGTGAAGTTTTTAAAACAACAAGTTTCACTTGATTTGGCTCGAAATGAATCCATGAAAAATCCTCTCGAGTTTGGCTCAAAATGACTTTTCATGTTTTGACTTTTGAGATTTTGAAAAGTTTGACTTTGGTGAACTTTGCAATCAATTTTGGATGAATTATGATGTATTATGATGAAATGAAACTCTGCAAGCTATGTCTATGAATTCTAAACACAAAACAAGCTTTTGATTTCCCAAAATCTCAACAGTTAAGCTAAATTAAGGCAGATTTAATATGATTTTGACTTTGAGCTTTCTAAGAGCACAAAATTATGGCAGAATGAGCTCAAATGAGCTTAACAAACCTAAAACAACAAGTATCTACTCAACGACTAAACCTAAAACACAGTTTAAGCAAGCAAATCCAAACACACCTATTATCTTGATTTGCAAATCAAAACTAAGCTAAACACACCGAACTAGCTTAAATTATTGATCAAAGCGAATTTACTTAACCTAATTACAACTTAATTAACAATTAAAACTACTTACAACTACAAATACAGATTATGCAATGAAACTTGAAAATTGAACTTACAAATGGTCCTTAGCCACAATGGCTTGAAACAACAACCAATGAACCACTAACCTATTCTAAACCCTAACCTAGACTCTAAATCAACCCAAATCCACTCTGCATCACCCATTATCCATTTCCATTTCCATTTCCATGGTTTGACTTTTGTTGACCAAAATCCAACTTTGCTTGAAACTTAAATGTAAGCTTACAAAAGCTATAATAAGCTTATATAAGCTTGTTTGAACTTAAAAATAAGCTATTTGAAGCTTGAACATAAGAGTTTGAAGCGAAATTTTCAACGATGAAGGCAAAAATATGAAATTGTAACAAAACTTGAATTGATACTTGAAAATAGTTTATAATGATAAAATAACTTGAGTTTGATACAAGAAACAAAAATTACAACTTAAGAGCTTAATTTAAAACATTAATATTAAAAGCGACATACATATTGAAAATTTAAAACTAAGTCTACTTCTTTTCTTGCTTCTCTTCTTCTTTTATACACCAAACTTCTCTCTCTCTCTCGATCAAATCCACTTTTAATTTGGGCCATTGGATGGCTTAGGATGATCTTGGCCGTTTGATGCATTTTGGCGCCAAAATGCTTATATAACAGTTGGGGTTGAGTGTGAGGTTGAAGGAAGCATTAAATGCATCTTGGGTTTGTTGAGGTGGGTGACAAGGAGTAGGTGATGGTGGAGGGGGATGGGTGAGGTGAGTGTTGCGGGGTGGTGATGAGGAAGAAGAAGAGATTGAGGGGGTTGGTTTGTTTGACCGATGGGTTTGACCGGGGTTTAATATTAAAAGGGGGTCAAAAGGCAAAGGGTCAAATGGTTATGGCGGGGGTTCATTTGGATTTGACAAGGTCCAAGGACAAAAAGGTTTTTAATAACAAGGACCATTTTGTAAATTACGAAAATCAAGGACCAAGCGCGCCATTTTGCAAAGTTGTTTCAAGGGACCAAAAGTGACAAGTTTCAATAGTACAAGGACCAAACTTGACATTTTCAAATTTCAAGGACCATTTTGCCAATTTTCAAACTTGAAGGACCAAATTTGTAATTTCTCAAAACTTTTGATATTTTTCACCAAAGGACTAATTTTGACAACTTATGATTTTAAAAGGACCTTTGGTGATTTTTCTTTGAAATTAAGTGCTCGGGGACTATTTCGACAACTTTTGAAACTTGGGGACTGAAGCGCCAATTATGCAAACTTAGCTCATTTTCATCGATTTTGAACATTTTGCATCGAAACATATAAAATGCAATTTTGAGATATTTTCGATATTTTGATGCATTTCGAGCATTTTAAGCGTTTTGCGATTGATTTAACCAAAATGATGAGTATTTACACACTCATCAATCCCCCACTAAACTATTGCTAGTCCTAGCAATCTTTTGAGAAAAACTTAATGGATTTGAATCTCTTTACCAAAAGCCATTACTTACGGAGTAGCCAAATGTTTGAGTTCAAGTAAGAACCATGGTACACCGATAACCATGTGATTTTGAGCAAACCACCGACTTCAACGGTTTGATTTGTCTTTACGAAGCCGTTTGCTACGGACTAGCCAACTCTTAGATAAATTATCAATATTATCTTTGGTGAGTGATTACCAATTATGGTTTTCCATCGCCTTTACCACAAGCCATAAACTTGCGGGCTAGCCAACTCTTCACTAATTAAGGATATGGTGGTGAATACCATACAATTTTGGGCAAATTGCAAGCCGTCAACGGTTTGAGATATCTTTACCAAGAGCCGTTTGCTCTGGATTAGCCAATCCTTTTGTTTATTAGACATGGCGGATGATAACCAATTGAGTAAGTGCAAAACACTTACTCCAAAAAATTTTGGCCAAAATGGGGAATTAGGCGGTATAATTACATGATAAAATTCGTGAGAATTCCCCACACTTAGAAATGAATATTGCCCTCAATATTCAAAGTACCGCGGTTATGCGAAACATAGAACGTAAAAGGAAATACTACGGCCATTATTTGAAATTTTTTTTTTTTTTTTTTTTTTTTTGAAAACTTATATACAACATGTGGGCAACCCCCACACTAGGGTGGTAGAAAGATAGAAAGAAGTCGAAATATGGGTGAAAACCCATATGGCATGCTCTTGTTTTTGATTCCGAGTCGCTAGCTTGACTCGACCCGTATTCATTTGTTCATGGGGAAAGTAGCGTGGAAAACCAATCTCGATCGGACTTTCGTTCACAATGTTAATAAACATATGAACATCGAAAGTTCCACACCGACGAGATATAACCGCGGTATTGTTAATAGTAGAAACTATAAAGGATGATACGGGGTCAAAGATGGTGTCCTCATTCCGAAAGAAAGGAAAGAGCAACCACACCATCGTGAAGAATGGAATAAAGGCGTGCATGAGAATGCAAGTCCATTCCTCATCGAGAAGAAGCAAATCACCATTTTGACATTTTAAGCTTAAACTTGAAGCTTATATGGTGATTGTCAATAAGATGTCCGGGAGGAGGGTGGGAAAGCGGTTCTTCAATCAGCAGATTTTCTAGAAAAGGATGTCCCCTCCGAATCAAAGTAAGTATTATCAATTCTGTTGGAATTGACTCATCACTAAGAAAGGCATCGACTTCATTCCAAAGTTGTCATCTTCCTCATCGGGGTGAGAGAAGGGATGGAAGAGTCGGGAATAATAAGACTAGAAGATGATGGATCATTTTGAGCAATTCATCAATGGGAAGAATGTCTCCCATTGGATCACAAACATCATCATCCAATTCGGATGGCGAAGAGAGTTTGGTTTCATCCACGAGTTAACAAACTCGATCGACAAAGCGATTCGGAGGTGGGACAAGTGGTGTGCTCTTAGAGCTAGCAATTTCCACCACTTCCGATGAAGTCTCGATTCTAGATCATCATCATCAAGAACACTCTTGACTTCCACGGTACAACTTTCAAACCATTTGTTTGAACCGGGGTTGATTTTCAAAGCTTTTAGCTCAAGACGTTTTGGTGACTCCTCTTAACCGTGAAATTTGAGAGTGTTGCATTGAATCTTTGATTTTTGATCAATTGTGGCAACACTCTGTTTGGATAGAGGTTTGGAGTTGGTTGATATTCAACGTGAGTTCTTCGTTGTCAACCCGTATGGTCAACTCTTGACAAATACATCAATCGAGCACGACTCGTTCTCAAGAAAGCTCTCCCAAGATGAGGGAACTCTAGGATGCGCATCAAAGTCTACTACAACAAAGTCGGTAGGAAAGTGAAACTTTCCTACTTTCATCACGACATCCTCGGCTATCCCAGTGGACGAGTTATAGTGCGGTCCGCTAGCTCGAGTGTCATACAAGTGGATGAAAGTTTAGGAAGAGCAGTTTCTTCCATCTTGAGAGTGGCATGAGGTTAATGCTAGCGCCAAGATCGGCCAAGGCGGAGCATTGAACCATCCCAATCACACGGGATTAAAAATGCGCGGGGTCTTCAAGCTTTTGGGAAGCTTCTTGAGAAGGACCGTGAGCATTGCTCATTGAGAGGAGTTTTAGCCATCTCGGATAGCTTATCTTTGTTGGTCGATAAGCCTTTAAGCGTGGATGCAAATTTAGGCATTAGAGCGAGAGCATCAACGAAGCTTATATCAAAGTGTAGCTCATTGAAGATTTGGAAAAATTTTTCCATTTGCTCTTTGTTTTGTCTTTGAGCTTCTCATCATTCATTCTTGATGGGTAAGGAAGGCGACTAGACTTTTGAGCCGGGATGGAAGTCATTTCGGCTCGAATTTGTCTTGAACTTGGGTTCGGACTTAAAACTTGGACTACCGAAGGTGGGACGTGTCTTGATGCCGTGGGCTTGAGAAATGCACCTTGTCCGTTGTATCCTTGGTAACTTGACTCATTGCTACGGTGGAGGAGGCATTGGAGTCGAAGGTCCATTGTGCGTCTTACCACTACAGTGGTGGCGACTTTCAACTCGGCATTGGGATTAGGAATTGTATTGCTTGGGAGTCCTCCGGAAGATGATGAAGCTTTGTTCATATTCATGTTCATGAAGCGCTCATCATATTCTTTAACTCATTTGTCTGCCGAGACATTGTGGTATCAATTTCCTTTTTAGCTCAACTCTCATGTTATTGATCCGAGTTTGCATTGAGCGTATGCTTGACTCGGTAATTTTCATGAAGTCATTTGGCATGGGAGCTTGAGAAGGTTGTTGATAACTTTGATGATTTGGAGCTTGATATGGTTGGTTGAAATTGTTCGGTTTTGATTGAAATTTTGAGAGTTATTGAAATTTTGTCCTTGATTCGGAACAAAGCGATTTTGATTGCCATGGTTTTGCAGGAGGAAAACCGGTGGTGTCATACCGCTAGGTGCAGTAGTGAGGATCGACTTGTGGTCGGTATTGATTGTGGTTTACGAAGCTACGGGAGCTTGGTAAAAGAAGCATCGGTTGCTTGACAATCATAATCGCATGTGGACCACTACAAGTTTCACACACCTTGTTTACGGCTTTGATTGGTTACGGCTTATGAATTTCGCTTTTGATTTCCTTTACATCTTTCATCATACAACGGATGGCGTCCGTTAGAAGCGGCTATCGGGCTGCTAACTCGGAAGAGTTCTTGGATGAAGAAGCGAGTGTTCGGAGTATTGACTTTGTTGCGAGAAATAGGAACTTTTGATTTTGCTCGCAAATCTCAATCACATCTTTAGGCTTACGATTCAAGATATTGCCGCCGTGGCTGCGTTCAAAGAATCTTGATCGTTACCGTTCAACCCATTATAAAAGATATTAACTTGTTGAAGCTCCGTGAATTCATGATGGGGCATTTCACGAGGAGATCTTTGAATCTCTCCCATGCCTCTCCAAAGTTTTCATCGAAATTTTGACGAAATCCGAAATTTCATTTTAAGATTAGTCGTCTTTGATGGAGGAAAGAAATAATTGACAAACTTTTGAACAAGATCCTCCCAGTTTCGATGGATCGAGGGGTTCTTTTTCGACCAAATCAAATTTGTCCCTCAGTGAGAATGGAAAAAGCATCAACTTGATGACTTTTGTGGTACATCCTTGAAATTGATAGTTGAAGTCAACTTGTTAAACCAACGGATGTGTGCATACGGGTCTTCTCGATCAAACCCGTGGAATTGATTTGTAGACACAAGTGTGATCAAATGTGTCTTCAATTCAAAGTGATCGAATTGATTCTTTGGTAAAGCGATGGCATCTCCATAACCCTCGGTGGGTGCACGGAGCATTTCCGCCATAGTTCGTTAAATACGCCATATTGTTGCTTGAAATAGTACGAATCTCGGGTTCGACTATTTGGGCGAGACGTCTCACGAGCGTCTTCTAGGAATTTCGCTAGATCACAAAAGGACTCAATGATCTAGAAGAGCGAGTGCGCATGCACTAGAGTTAACTCTAAGGAATCTCGAGTTAAGGAAGGAATTATGAAAATGGGGAAAGAAGATTCTTTTTGAGTTTTATGGTTATACATATATATAGAAACAAAGAAAAATATTTTTGTGTTTTATATGTTTTGAGATGTTTTGGGTTTTGGATTTTTATAAGAAAATATATATAGATATAGATAGATGGTATGAACAAAGAGTGAATATTCAAATCACTAATCGCTAGACGGAAGATAATTAGCCTGACTGACTCCGGCGTGGCGCGTAAAAATTTGATTCGTCCCAAACCGTCAAGTTTTATCACACAAGCTAGCCACTTGTGAATGGCTAACCGTAAGAAACTTAAAGCAGTTTAAGCACAAATGCAATGAAGATCGGGGAGTATAGTGTTTCCCGGTCGTTATGTCCCAATGAGCTATGCGATGAATCACCAAACGAATAGTGATCGAGAGATTTGAGCGGAAAAGGATTGGTGATTGATTATAACTAAAGAAAAAGTATATAAATTACGAGGGCTTAAATGCAAATTAAAGAAAATTAAAAGATAAATTATATTAAATAAACGCTATCACTATTTGCAAAATGATGTTTTGATTTTTCTTTTATAAAACTTAAATTAAAAACTACGTAACGTACAAATGAAAATGTGAAACTTAAGCAATATTAATCCTAAAAATATGAAAATGATATTTTACAAACCTAATGATAAAAGAAAATTTTTAGAAAAAGAAAATTATTTTATAACTATTTATCTAATTATTATTAATTAAAACTAATTTTAACTATTTAATAATAACCTAAAACACAAGAAAATATGAAATAAAGCTAGAAAAATAAAATTATGACTTGGAAAAATCTAAAATAACTAAAGAGAATTTTCAAAACTATTTTTGTATTTTTCTGATTATTTTTCTATTTTCTATGAATTAAAAACTTTTTAAAACTACTTAAATTGCTTAAAAATACAAATTTAACTAAGAAAAATCTGGAAAAATATTTTTTTGACTTTCTATATTTATCTTAACTTAAGAAAAATGAAAAATTATTTTTTGAAACTTTTCGAATTTAATTGTATTAAATGCTAATTAAAAGACTTAAAAGCTGTTTTAAATGAAGAAAAATAGCAAACTGACTTGGAAAAATATGAAAAATTCAAGATAAGTCTAAAATAATATTAAGAATCTAGGAAAATGGAAAAACAGGGGTTGTGTGCAAGAATATGAAGCTGCTATGGCAAGTGCTTATAAATAAGCACTTAAATAAGCCAAAGCCACAAATAAGCACCAAACTGTTCACGAAGCTATAATATGCTAAAAGTACTCAAATGCAACTAATTACAACTAGCTTTAACCTCTGAATTACAATTTACACAGATTTGATGATTTGAGCTTAAGTGCTAAAAACAGTTTGAGGTACTACTTTTGAGCTTAAAAATAAGCTACTCAAATAAGCTAAACTGAAAACCAAAAGTTGGAACCTAAACTAGACCTGGCTAGCTACTTGTAAACCAAAAACCAGACTTGGACAAGCTCTTATGAGCTTGTGCAATCTCTGCAAAACACATGCACACTCGATTATCTTGAGTTTGTGTGCAGGCAATAAGACCCAATTGACAAGCTCATTTGGAGCTTTTAAAAATTTACAAAAATTCACAAAAATGATAATAAGAAACTAGACCAAGTGAAGTTTTAAAACCCCAAGTTTCACTTGATTTGGTCCGAAATGAATCCATGAAAAATCCTCTCGAGTTGGGCTCAAAATGGTTTTCATGTTTTGACTTTTGAGCGATTTTGAAAGTTTGACTTTTGTGAACTTTGAATCAATTTGTGGGATGATTATGATGTATTATGATGAAATGAACTATATGCAAGCTATGTCTATGAATTCTAAACACAAAACAAGTTTTGATTTTCCAAAATCCCACAGATAAGCTAATTAAGGCAGATTTTATATGATTTTGACTTTGAGAACTTTTCGAGTGCAATATTAATGATGAGAATGAGCTCAAATGAGCTTAACAAACCTAAAACAACAAGTATTAACTCATGACTAAACCTCTAACACAGTTTAAGCAGCAAATCCAAACACACTTTTAAACTCTTGATTTGCAAATTTAAAATAAGCTAAACACGAACTAGCTTATATTATTGATCAAAGCGAATTTACTTAACCTAATTACAACTAATTAAACAATGATACAAAACTACTTACAACTACAAAGAAACAAGTACAGATTATGCAATGAAACTTGAAAATTACTTACAAATGGTCCTTAGCCACTATGGCTTGAAATCAACAACCAATGAACCACTAACCTATTCTATCAACCTAACCTAGCTCTAAATCAACCCCAATCCAACCTCTGCATCACCCATATCCATTTCCATTTCCAATTTGATGCTCAGTTTGACTTTTGTTGACCAAAACCAACTTTGCTTGAAACTTAAATGTAAGCTTACAAAAGCTATAATAAGCTTATATAAGCTTGTTTGAACTTAAAAATAAGCTATTTGAAGCTTGTACATAAGAGTTTGAAAGCGAAATTTTCAACGATGAAGCATAAAAATATGAAACTTAACACAAACTTGAATTGATACTTGAAAATAGTTATAATGATAAAATAACTTAGTTTGATACAAGAAACAAAAAATTACACTTTAAGAGCTTAATTTAAAACTTAATTATAAAAGCGACATACATTTGAAATTTAAAACTAAGTACTACTCTTCTTCTTGCTTCTTCTTCCTCTTTTATACACCAAACTGCTTCTCTCTCTCTCGAGCAAATCCCACTAATAATTTGGGCCATTGGATGGCTTAGAATGATCTTGGCCGTTTGATGCATTTTGGCGCCAAAATGTTTATTTGCCGTGGGGGGTTGAGTGTTAGGTTGAAGAAGCATTAAATGCTTCTTGGAGGTTTGTTGAGGTGGAGGATAGGTTGAGTGTGATGGTGGTGGGGGGATGGGTGGTAGAGTGTTTGAGGTGGTGGATGGGAAGATGGTATTGGAGGAAACCCGTGTGGCGGGGTGTGTTATGTTTGACGATGGGTTTGACCGGGGTTTAATATATTAAAGGGGGGTCAAAAGGTAAGGTGTGGGGTCCAATTGGTTATGGCGAGGGTTCATTTGGTTATGACAAGGTCCAAGGACAAAAGGGTTTTAATAACAAGGACCTATTTGCAATTTACGAAAAACACAAGGACCAAAGTCGCCAATTTTGCAAAGTTGTTCCAAGGGACCAAAAGTGACAAGTTTCAATAGTACAAGGACCAAACTTGACATTTTCAAAATTTCAAGGACCATTTTGCCAATTTTCAAACTTGAAGGACCAATTTTGTAATTTCTCAAAACTTTTGATATTTTTCACCAAAGGACTAATTTTGACAACTTATGATTTTAAAAGGACCTTTGGTGATTTTTCTTTGAAATTAGTGCTCGGGGACTATTTCGACAACTTTTGAAACTTGGGGACTGAAGCGCCAATTATGCAAACTTAGCTCATTTTCATCGATTTTGAACATTTTGCATCGAAACATATAAAATGCAATTTTGAGATATTTTCGATATTTTGATGCATTTCGAGCATTTTAAGCGTTTTGCGATTCAGATTGACCAAAATGATGAGTATTTACACACTCATCAATCCCCACACTAAACTATTGCTAGTCCCTAGCAATCTTTTGAGAAAAACTTAATGGATTTGAATCTCTTTACCAAAAGCCATTACTTACGGAGTAGCCAAATGTTTGAGTTCAAGTAAGAACCATGGTACACCGATAACCATGTGATTTTGAGCAAACCACCGACTTCAACGGTTTGATTTGTCTTTACGAAGCCGTTTGCTCGGACTAGCCAACTCTTAGATAAATTATCAATATTATCTTTGGTGAGTGATTACCAATTATGGTTTTCCACGCCTTTACCACAAGCCATAAACTTGCGGGCTAGTGACTCTTCACTAATTAAGGATATGGTGGTGAATACCATACAATTTTGGGCAAATTGCAAGCCGTCAACGGTTTGAGATATCTTTACCAAGAGCCGTTTGCTCTGGATTAGCCAATCCTTTTGTTTATTAGACATGGCGGATGATAACCATAATTGAGTAAGTGTAAAACACTTACTCCAAAAAAATTTTGGCCAAAAATGGGGAATTAGGCGGTATAATTACATGATAAAATTAGTGAGAATTCCCCCACTAGAAATGAATATTGCCCTCAATATTCAAAGTACCGCGGTTATGCGAAACAAAGAACGTAAAGGAAATACTACGGCCATTATTTTTTTTTTTTTTTTTTTTTTTTTTTTTTTTTGGAATACTTATATACAACATGTGGGCAACCCCCACACTAGGGTGGTAGAAAGATAGAAAGAAGTCGAAATATGGGTGAAAACCCATATGGCATGCTCTTGTTTTTGATTCCAGTCGCTAGCTTGACTCGACCCGTATTCATTTGTTCATGGGAAAGTAGCGTGGAAAACCAATCTCGATCGGACTTTCGTTCACAATGTTAATAAACATATGAACATCGAAAGTTCCACACCGACGAGATACAACCGCGGTATTGTTAATAGTAGAAACTATAAAGGATGATACGGGGTCAAAGATGGTGTCCTCATTCCGAAAAGAAAGGAAAGAGCAACCACACCATCGTGAAGAATGGAATAAAGGCGTGCATGAGAATGCAAGTCCATTCCTCATCGAGAAAAAGCAAATCACCATTTTGACATTTTAAGCTTAAACTTGAAGCTTATATGGTGATTGTCAATAAGATGTCCGGGAGGAGGGTGGGAAGCGGTTCTTCAATCAGATTTTCCGGAAAAGGATGTCTCCCTCCGAATCAAAGTAAGTATTATCAATTCTGTTGGAATTGACTCATCACTAAGAAAGGCATCGACTTCATTCCAAAGTTGTCATCTTCCTCATCGGGGTGAGAGAAGGGATGGAAGAGTCGGGAATAATAAGACTAGAAGATGATGGATCATTTTGAGCAATTCATCAATGGGAAGAATGTCTCCCATTGGATCACAAACATCATCATCCAATTCGGATGGGAAGAGAGTTTGGTTTCATCCACGAGTTAACAAACTCGATCGACAAAGCGATTCGGAGGTGGGACAAGTGGTGTGCTCTTAGAGCTAGCAATTTCCACCACTTCCGATGAAGTCTCGATTCTAGATCATCATCATCAAGAACACTCTTGACTTCCACGGTACAACTTTCAAACCATTTGTTTGAACCGGGGTTGATTTTCAAAGCTTTTAGCTCGACGTTTTGGTGACTCCTCTTAACCGTGAAATTTGAGAGTGTTGCATTGAATCTTTCGATTTTTGATCAATTGTGGCAACACTCTGTTTGGATAGAGGTTTGGAGTTTTGGTTGATATTCAACGTGAGTTCTTCGTTGTCAACCCGTATGGTCAACTCTTGACAAACACATCAATCGAGCACGACTGGTTCTCAAGAAAGCTCTCCCAAGATGAGGGAACTCTAGGATGCGCATCAAAGTCTACTACAACAAAGTCGGTAGGAAAGTGAAACTTTCCTACTTTCATCACGACATCCTCGGCTATCCCAGTGGACGAGTTATGGTGCGGTCCGCTAGCTCGAGTGTCATACAAGTGGATGAAAGTTTAGGAAGAGCAGTTTCTTCCATCTTGAGAGTGGCATGAGGTTAATGCTAGCGCCAAGATCGGCCAGGCGGAGCATTGAACCATCCCAAGAAATCACACGGGATTAAAAATCGCGGGGTCTTCAAGCTTTTGGGAAGCTTCTTGAGAAGGACCGTGAGCATTGCTCATTGAGAGGAGTTTAGCCATCTCGGATAGCTTATCTTTGTTGGTCGATAAGCCTTTAAGCGTGGATGCAAATTTAGGCATTAGAGCGAGAGCATCAACGAAGCTTATATCAAAGTGTAGCTCATTGAAGATTTGGAAAAATTTTCCATTTGCTCTTTGTTTTGTCTTTGAGCTTCTCATCATTCATTCTTGATGGGTAAGGAAAGCGACTAGACTTTTGAGCCGGGATGGAAGTGTTTTTCGGCTCGAATTTGTCTTGAACTTGGGTTCGGACTTAAAACTTGGACTACGAAGGTGGGACGTGTCTTGATGCCGTGGGCTTGAGAAATGCACCTTGTCCGTTGTATCCTTGGTAACTTGACTCATTGCTACGGTGGAGGAGGCATTGGAGTCGAAGGTCCATTGTCGTCTTACCACTACAGTGGTGGCGGCTTTCAACTCGGCATTGGGATTAGGAATTGTATTGCTTGGGAGTCCTCCGGAAGATGATGAAGCTTTGTTCATATTCATGTTCATGAAGCGCTCATCATATTCTTTAACTCATTTGTCTGCTAGAGACATTGTGGTATCAATTTCCTTTTTAGCTCAACTCTCATGTTATTGATCCGAGTTTGCATTGAGCGTATGCTTGACTCGATAATTTTCATGAAGTCATTTGGCATGGGAGCTTGAGAAGGTTGTTGATAACTTTGATGATTTGGAGCTTGATATGGTTGGTTGAAATTGTTCGGTTTTGATTGAAATTTTGAGAGTTATTGAAATTTTGTCCTTGATTCGGAACAAAGCGATTTTGATTGCCATGGTTTTGCAGGAGGAAAACCGGTGGTGTCATACCGCTAGGTGCAGTAGTGAGGATCGACTTGTGGTCGGTATTGATTGTGGTTTACGAAGCTACGGGAGCTTGGTAAAAGGAAGCATCGGTTGCTTGACAATCATAATCGCATGTGGACCACTACAAGTTTCACACACCTTGTTTACGGCTTTGATTGGTTACGGCTTATGAATTTCGCTTTTGATTTCCTTTACATCTTTCATCATACAACGGATGGCGTCCGTTAGAGCGGCTATCGGGCTGCTAACTCGGAAGAGTTCTTGGATGAAGAAGCGGGAGTGTTCGGAGTATTGACTTTGTTGCGAGAAATAGGAACTTTTGATTTTGCTCGCAAATCTCAATCACATCTTTAGGCTACGATTCAAGATATTGCCACTGTGGCTGCGTTCAAAGAATCTTGATCGTTACCGTTCAACCCATTATAAAAGATATTAACTTGTTGAAGCTCGTGAATTCATGATGGGGGCATTTCACGAGGAGATCTTTGAATCTCTCCATGCCTCTCCAAAGTTTTCATCGAAATTTTGACGAAATCCGAAATTTCATTTTAAGATTAGTCGTCTTTGATGGAGGAAAGAAATAATTGACAAACTTTTGAACAAGATCCTCCCAGTTTCGATGGATCGAGGGGTTCTTTTCGACCAAATCCATTTGTCCCTCAGTGAGAATGGAAAAAGCATCAACTTGATGACTTTTGTGGTACATCCTTGAAATTGATAGTTGAAGTCAACTTGTTAAACCAACGGATGTGTGCATCTGGTCTTCTCGATCAAACCCGTGGAATTGATTTGTAGACACAAGTGTGATCAAATGTGTCTTCAATTCAAAGTGATCGAATTGATTCTTTGGTAAAGCGATGGCATCTCCATAACCCTCGGTGGGTGCTTGGAGCATTTCCGCCATAGTTCGTTAAATCGCCATATTGTTGTTTGAAATAGTACGAATCTCGGGTTCGACTATTTGGGCGAAGACGTCTCGAGCGTCTTCTAGGAATTTCGCTAGATCACGCAAAGGACTCAATGATCTAGAAGAGCAGTGCGCATGCACTAGAGTTAACTCTAAGGAATCTCGAGTTAAGGAAGGAATTATGAAAATGGGGAAAGAAGATTATTTTTGAGTTTTATGGTTATACATATATATAGAAACAAAAGAAAAATATTTTTGTGTTTTATATGTTTTGAGATGTTTTGGGTTTTTATATTTTTATAAGGAAAAAATATATATAGATATAGATGGATGGTATGAACAAAGAGTGAATATTCAAATCACTAATCGCTAGCGGAAGATAATTAGCCTGACTCCCCCGGCGCGTAAAATTTGATTCGGTCCCAAACGTCAAGTTTAATCAAGCTAGCCACTTGTGAATAACCGTAAGAAACTTAAAACAGTTTAAGCACAAATGCAATGAAGATCGAGGAGAGTATAGTGTTTCCCGGTCGTTATGTCCCAACGAGCTATCGATGAATCACCAAACGAATAGTGATCGAGAGAATTTGAGCAGGAAAAGGATTTGTGATGATTATAACTAAAGAAAAAGTATACAAATTACGAGGGCTTAAATGCAAATTAAAGAAAATTAAAAGATAAATTATATTAAATAAACGCTATCACTATTTGCAAAATGATGTTTTGATTTTTCTTTTATAAAACTTAAATTAAAAACTACGTAACGTACAAAAGAAAATGTGAAACTTAAGCAATATTAATCCTAAAAATATGAAAATGATATTTTACAAACCTAATGATAAAAGAAAATTTTTAGAAAAAGAAAATTATTTTATAACTATTTATCTAATTATTATTAATTAAAACTATTTTAACTATTTAATAATAACCTAAAATACAAGAAAATATGAAATAAAGCTAGAAAAATAAAATTATGACTTGGAAAATCTAAAATAACTAAAGAGAATTTTCAAAACTATTTTGTATTTTTCGATTATTTTCTATTTTCTATGAATTAAAACTATTTAAAACTAATTAAATTGCTTAAAAATACAAATTTAACTAAGAAAAATCTGGAAAAATATTTTTTGACTTTTTATATTTATCTTAACCTAAGAAAAATGAAAACTTATTTTTTGAAACTTTTCGAATTAATTGTATTAAATGCTAATTAAAAGACTTAAAAGCTGTTTTAAATAAGAAAAATAGCAAAGCTGACTTGGAAAAATATGAAAAATTCAAGATAAGTCTAAAATAATATTAAGAATCTAGGAAAATATAAAAACAGGGGTTGTGTGCAAGAATATGAAGCTGCAATGCAAAGTGCTTATAAATAAGCACTTGAAATAAGCCAAAAGCCACAAATAAGCACCAAACGAACACGAAGCTATAATATGCTAAAAGTACTCAAATGCAACTAATTACAACTATTTTAACCTCTAATATATTAAGAACTAAATATAAAATTAAATAATTGACTATACATAATCGATTAATCAAATACTAAAATATCATGCAAAATTCAATATTTTAACTAGAATAACATTAGATCAATTTGAATTAATGATTAATTTAAAATTTATTATAAATTATAAATACATAAACTTATTAATATATGAAAGCTTAAAGTAATTAAATTCATTAAATAATAAGAACTAAACATATTACAAATTGAAATTTTATAAATATAATTTAAATTAAACTTAAATTAAAACTATTTAAATAATTAAAATTAAATGAAATCTCATGAAACAACCTTGAAATTAAATTTATAAGCTTAGAATGATCTAAATACTTAATGAATTTAACATCATAAATTTCTGAACATAATACAGATTATATTAGACTTAATGATACTTAAATTATAAATTAGTTAACTATAATAGATTTAGATAAACTAACAATAACTATGCAATTAAGTTTAAAGAACAATGATAATTGAATATTTGCAACATACGCTTAAATAAATCAATAACATATACTATAATTCAATTACTACTCTAATGAATATAGACAAGCTAATCAATGATGCTATAACTATATAAACTAATGACTTAGAATCATGAAATAATTTGATAACTGATCTGAAATCACTGAGTTAACTAAGATCAATTTAAAAGTTAATTACAATATATGTAAGACTAAGACTTTAGAATACAGATATGCATTAATCAAACGAAGATCCTAGAACTTAATTGAAGTATTAAGAATCTATGAATATAAAGTATTGAAATGCATAATTAAGCAACATATTAAGTAACATAGAATCTAACTAATGATTAAGATTAACAATTACATTACTGATGATTAAATACTAAATACTTTAGCTAAGAATCGATATAATTAGATTGACTTGGTCGAATTACTGTTAAATTTCAACTAGAGATAATTTAGGTTGAAATATTACAATTGCATACATGTGAGTAAGATTGCAATGATTACCCAATCCTTTTGTTTATTAGACAAGGCGGATCGATAATCAAATGAGTAAGTGTAGAACACTTACTCAAAAAAATTTTGGCCAAAAGCGGGAATTAGGTGGTATATTTACATGATAAAATTCGTGAGAATTCCCCCACACTTAGAAATGAATATTGCCCTCAATATTCAAAGTACCTGGCGGTTATGCCGAAACAAAGAATGTAAAAGGAAATATACTACCATTATTTAGCAAGGATTTTTATTTTATTTTTATTGAAACTTATATATATACACAACATGTGGGCAACCCCCACACTAGGGTGGTAGAAAGATAGAAAGAAGTCGAAATATGGGTGAAACCCATATGGCATGCTCTTGTTTTTGATTACCGAGTCGCTAGCTTGACTCGACCCCGAATTCATTTGTTCATGGGGAAAGTAACGGAAAACCAATCTCGATCGGACTTTCGTTCACAATGTTAATAAACATATGAACATCGAAAAGTTCCACACCGATGAGATATAACCGGTATTGTTAATAGAAGAATCTATAAAGGATGATACGGGGTCAAAGATGGTGTCCTCATTCCAAAAGAGAAAGGGAAAGAGCAACCACACCATCCGTGAAGAATGGAAGAAGGACGTACATGAGAATGCAAGTCCATTCCCGAGCGTAGAAGAAAATCACCATTTTGACATTTTAAGCTTAAACTTGAAGCTTATATGGTGATTGTCAAGAAGATGTCCGGAGGAGGGTGGAAACGGTTCTTCAATCAACATGTTTTCCGGAAAAGGATGTCTCCTCGGGATCAAAGTAAGCTTTCTCCAATCGAGCATATCCCACCATTTTCTTTGACCATTGGATCGAGAAGCTATCTTGGCCGCTTGATCAAGTTTGGCGCCAAAAGGGTTTTTAACATTGTGGGTTGAGTGAGGGATTGAAGGAGCATTAATTGCTTCTCGAGGTTAGTTGAGCGGGGAACAAGAAAATGAAGGGTAGCTGGGGGATGGGTGGAAGAGTGTTGCAGCTAAGCGGTTGGGAGAAATACTTTGGCGCCAAGGTGTGTTTGTTTGACTTATCGCTTGACCTGGGGCTAATACATGAAGGGGTCCAAATGGGATTGACAGGGGTCCAAAATGGGATGGTGGTCACAATTGATTTGATAGGTCCAAAGGTGTTTAATACAAGGACTCTTTTGTAATTTCGAAAATTCAAGGACCTAGGTCGCCATTTCGTAAAGATGTTTCAAGGGACCAAAAGTGACAAGTTTTAATAATACAAGGACCAAACTTGACATTTTCAAATTTCAGGGCCATTTTTGCCAATTTTCAAACTTCAAGGACCAATTTTGTAATTTCTCAAAACTTTTGACATTTTTCACCAAAGGATTAATTTTGACAAGTTATGATTTAAAAGGACCTTTGGTGATTTTTCTTTTGAAATTAGGGCTCGTGGACTATTTCGACAATTTTAGAGACTGGGGACCGAACTCGCCAATTATGCAAACTTTGCTCATTTTTCATCCGATTTTAAACATTTTGCATCCAAACATATAAATGCAATTTTGGAATATTTTCAAGATTTTGATGCATTTACGAGCATTTTAAACGTTTTAGTCAGATTTATTCAAAATGATGAGTATTTACACACTCATCAAAGCCCAACACCCACCATCCATTATACACTGTCCAATTTAAATACCCGGTCAACCCAACATTAAAACCCTACCAAACCATAAACCTTTACCCGCCTTTTTACCACTATTTACCCACCGTCTCGAGTCTTACCTGCTACACGCTCGCACTTTTAACCCCACTTAATGAGCTTATAGAGCCCCGACACCCGCAGAGGGTGTGACACAATGGGAATGACGGTTGGCATCAAGGAGTTCCCCGATTGGTCAAAGATGTGGCACTAAGATTAAGGGCTAAAATTGAGCTTAAGAATGAAGCAAATGATTAATGGTGGATATAAGAGGATCCTAAAGCTTCTCAACCCTAAGGTTTCTCTCCCAAGCTCACCTATATAAATACCTCTTCACCAAAGCAAAGGAGTCTAGTTTTTACCCATTTTTACTTTTTATGCATTTTTAAGTTTTCATTGTAATTTCAATTACTGTTTTAAAGCTTTGTATTTCAGTTTAATCTTGTACTCCTTTTAATAAAAGTTAAGTTCTTTTAATATTCATCGTACTTATTTAATGCTTTTAATGTTTAAATATGGTTGATTAATCTTTGATAAGCTCTTTTTACTGTTATATAAGCTCATGTAAGCTTTTATATAGCTTAGCGTGAGTTTAGTTTGTTTATTTACTGTTCTTAAACACTAAATTTCAAAAAAATCAGAAAAACATCAAAAATTAAAAAAAAAATAAGTGAAATAGTTGGATAAAGCTTTCATAAGCTTTCAAATATGTTCTGATGAGCTCATATGCTTTTTAGAGCTTATTGTGAGCTTACCTTAGTTAATCATTGTGTTTATTTCAAAATCCAAAAAAGTCAAAATAGTCAAACCAAAAGTCAAATAAGCTCAAAGGGGCTTATTATAGCAGCTTGTAGATTGTTTATTATACCCTTGTTTAGAGCAAAGGGTTCAAGAAGTTTTTTTGATTTTAAGCTTATTTCATTGCTTATTCTACTTAACCGCTTATTGCTTATTTAATAGTGCTTATCTGTTTATTATTAGTTCTTATTGCTTAATAGTGTCTATTACTTGCTTGTGTGTGTTTATTTGTAGTTTTAATGCCATTTGCTTAAGTTTTGCTAAAATATCTAAAAACCAAAATATAGCATTTTATCATTAGCTTATTTAAAGTGCTTTTTATCAATCAAGTTTTGCTTTTTATATCTTACTATAGTTAGTAGTTTATCTGTTTTCAAAAGTTAAAGCTTATTGGGGTCTTAATCTTTGAAAAAAATCAAAACAACCCTTATAAATGGGTGTTTGGCACAAGGTGTTTTTCACATTTTGGTCACTTGGTTGATTTCAAAAAGGTTTAATCTGGTTGTAGGAGTAGTTCTCAACTCATTTTCAGTATTTTTGTCAAGTTTGAAAACATTTGAGTCATATGCAAAAGTTTCATGGTTTGAAAAGATTCATAACAACTTATATTGTAAAAGCAATTTAAGGTCTTACTTTGTTTAAGTAGTTGAGTCATTTCAGGTCCTTTTGGTCTATTTTAAAGTTTTATTCGGTTTCAAAAGGTTTAGAGTCCAAAACCCGTGTCCAAGTCCTTGTCTAATAAAAATTCCAAAAACAGTCCAAGTAGTCATATTCTAGGGTCATTTTAAGGTCTAAAACTTTTCAAAATACAAAAATTAATTTTCTTAACTCTTTAGTATCTAAACTTCATCTGTTTTAGCTTTTATAGATTTTCAAGGTCATTCACTTGCTTATTTTTTATCTTAAAATCAGTAGGTTAGGAAGGCTTAAAATCAGAAAAGACCATAAACACTCTAAGTACATGTCTTATCAGCTCCATAATAAGCTCAATATAAGCTCAAAATTCCTAATATTTGCTTTTTCAAGTACTTCAATGTATGAAGTATGCTATTTAGGGTGTTGAGGATTTAGCTTATTGGATTAATATTTAGACAAGCTCAAAGAAGCCCTCACAGGCTGCTGTTATAGCAACAGCACCTTAACTGCTTATTTGTTTATTTTAGTTTATTTGCTTATTAGACTGCTTATTTTGGGTTTAGATTTGCTTTGTAGGTTTACCTTTAGGTATTGCATAGCTTATTAGGATAGCACAAGCTTTTGAGAAGCTTGTGCTTAGCTTTTCCTTTTTAACAATTTAGTTTTAATTTCTTTTTTTGAAACTGTTAAGCTTATTCTGCTTTTTTGGCTTATTTTCAAGTTTACAAAAAGTTGTCTAATCAACATAAGGATCAAGCTAATCCATGAGCAAACGGCTCTGGTAAAGATATCTCAAATCCGTTTATAGCTGACAATTTGGCAAAAATTGTATGGTAATCAACTCACCATATTTGTGTTTGATAAAGAGTTGGCTAGCCTACAAGAGTATGGTTTGTGGTAAAGGCTGTGGAAAAACCATAATTGATTATTAATTCACCAGGGTATTGATACGCCAAAGAATTAACTAGTCCAAAAGGGTACGGCTTTTGGTAAAGACAAGTCAAATCCGTTGATAGTTGATGATTTGCTAAAAATCATATGGTATTTCAACTCACCATGTTTCATGTACAAAGAGTTGAAATGGTTATCAATGTACCATGGTTAGTAAACCAAACATTGGCTACTCCAGAGTTATAGCTAATCGGTAAAGAGACATCAAACCATAAGTTTTCAATGATTCACCTCGCAGGAGTTAAAACACCGAAGTGATGAGAATAGCATGAAACTTAACAAATTGATGTACAGATTGCCAATGTTGTTTGAAATGAACTAAAGAACAACCATGAAGTGCCGATACTTGTCTTACGATGTTGCAAAGATAAATATTGAAGATTTTCATAATTGCATCTCAACATAATTCCAATAAGAAAATTTACAACATCCTCATGAAGCTTAAAGGAAGAAACTTGAAGTTCACTAGTGAAGATCAAGTTAGGGAGGATTGTTGAATTATGTAAACCGTAATTAATACTACTAGTGATACACCGTAGGCTAGATTTAGTAGTTAAGTCTCGCAAGATTAAAGTTAAGTCTAAGCGAGACCTAAGTTTGTTCTCGCTGTAGTATTTGTAGTTAAGTATGTTTATGAAAAATAGAATAGTTTGTTAGAAATATATTATGGAAGGATATATACGCCGTAGAGATATCTTATGAAGAGATATGTATATCCATCTACACGTTTGTAGAAATACTAGGGTTTCCTTAGTATATAAAAGGAACCCTAAAGCATAGTGTGATGTACTAGAGTTTACACGAAGTTTATTAGAACGATTAATAGTAAAAGTTTATTAGTAAAATAGCAATTGTGTTCTTCTTTCTTATTGTTAAGATTCCAAATTAACACTAAGTACTTTGTTAAAGAGTTTTTCATATAACTAATTTGGATTTATTCAAGTTGGTTATTATCTTACAAAGACCTGCTTAGATCCATAACCTTGGACCTACACCATTGACTAAAAAGAATCGGTGACTAACTATACGAGAGTTTGCCACTAATAATATATGATTATTTAAACCAATTTATCGCTTTTTTTACTTCACTCAACTTTATGACTTATGATTTTAGAGCTTATGGCTTCAAAAGCTTATATTCTTATTCATGAATCGGTGACTAAGATGTGAAAATAGTTAATAGGTAATAATATATGGAATGCTTAATAAGTTACAAAGTATACTAACCTTCAAAGCGAAAACAAATCCGAATAATGAATATATTGCTTCGAATGCCTCACCCTTTTTTGCAAACCCTTCCTTATACTCCTTTCTTTTTTTAGATGCCATATTATAAACAATGTCGTGAAACTCCCCCCCACATATGTTCGTCCCAAGGAAAAGCATCCCAGGCATAAAAATCATCAACTAGACTCACAATCTCGACTGCCATGACATGTCTAACCTCCTAACCCATAAAAACATAATCTAGTGCTAGGAGCAAACAAACACGAACAACATCCTCAACCGAAATGTGGTTAAAATCTTGACTATTAAGCATTGTTAAAAGGTCCTTCCTTTTTAATTTCTTAATTCCTAGGAATATACGGTTACGAAAACTAGATTCCACACCACTCAGATGGTCTAAAGAAATTTTGCCAAATCTAAAACCTGTAATTAGACAAAACTCCTTCCTACCCAACTCTATCTTGTGTTAACCAATATCAAAATAGAATAGGGTTTCAATACTCATTATCCACATTTTTTGATGTTGAAGCATGAAATTCAAGACATGGTTATAATGCTCTTGGTTCTAATATCTAACCATGGACCAAAAGCTCTATTTCTAAACATATTATAACAACCCTTCCCCTAAATGCCAATCTGCTCCGTATGTTTGTAAGTATGTATAGCTTACTTGGATGGTTACCTTACATAAAACGATAAGGATTTAAACGACACTTTTAGAGGGTCATTTAAGCCCTAAATCGACCAATTTTATATCCTTTATCGCTTAATTTCGTTCATTTTACTTTTAGGTCTCTTGGAAGCAAAATGGAATGAAGCACATTTGGACGAAAAGGAGGAAATACATGAAGAAAATGGCAAAGTCAAGATCGAAGCCACTCAAAGTCGATCAACAGATTCGACGGCGTCCCAATTAAAGGCGACACCGTCTCTATGATGACTTGATCAAAACATGCACGCGATGGCTCGGAAATTCGGTCACATAACCTCGACTGCCACGCCTTAATATTGGAGGTGTCACCGGCTTTCAACTCGGACGGCCCGGATCTAAAATCAAGACGACGTCCCAATCAAGACCGACGACGTCACAACTCTAAGGTGATGTCGTCCCATCAATGACTTGGCCCAGACGAAACCCTAATTATGCGAATGACGGCGTCCCATGCAAAAGGTGACGTCGTCAATTTGTAAATCTATATATAGAATTTGATTTTTCGCATTTAAGGAGGTAGACTTTTGGAGGAAAAACCCTAAATCATTTGTAGTCCAAATTCGATGATATCTTAGGTCTCATACCCTATTTTACACATAGAGATAAGTATTTTAACATTATGTCTATCCCGATTTGTTTGATTGTGTGTATGCTTGCTTGTTTACCATGTCTAGCTAAATTTCTTGTGTGTTTGCTTAGATCTATGAAACCTAGTTATTGATTATTGTTAGGTTGTTTCTTATCTTAATTGTAAATTGGCTTAGGAGTGCAACTAGGCATCATTCGTTGTATTTAATGCTTGAGTATGCTTTATGATGATGTGGTCTATGGATGAAATAGCTTAGGCTTGCCGACTTCGCAGGTCACATACGAGAGATAACCTCAAAGAACTAGGGGGCACGCATACCCTACGACCTTAGGAATACAACGTGTTAAGATAAGGTGTGACAATTCAACCGACCAATAAAAGATAATTAGGGAGTAATAGCATCTAGGTAAACATATTTTTAATCATCATACGTGCACACTTCCATTGGACATAACTACCAGCAGTAATTAGATAACTAGATAATTAGATAATTAGATAAGTAGAAGTAATCGGTAGAAGTACCTCCCCCAAACCAATTGCCCTGATATTTTACCTTAGCTTTCTAAAAAAAACCATAAAAAGGTAAAAAAGAATCATCCTCAACCCCCACCTTCTCGTCATACATTTCTTACTAGCATTCCTATTCCCCTAGAGAACGATATCAATCCCCGCTTACCAAATACTACACTACAATGATTTGGTTCACTGCATAGGAGGTTGAAAAACTTGGTCGATTTAAAAGGAAGTTTCTTCACTCAACGCGCCTCTCGCGTATCAAGTTTTTTTGCATACCGCCGGGAATATAATTGCTAGTTAGATTTTAATCTCGTTTAGGTTCCCTTGCTTGATTCCTATCAAGTAAGTTTTTTTCTCATTTTCATTAGCTTCCTTGTAGTCTATCCCCCTTCTTCGTGTCTTTGTTCATAACCTCATCACTTTTCATCATGGAAGGTGATAACTCACCACCAAATCAACCACTTCCCATCGACCCACCACCAGTTGACATACCAAGAGGCCGTACTCTTGGTGAATACTCTATACCGAGCCATCAAGGCTATAGGAACACCATTGAGCTCCCCGATCAAGCTCAAACTATGGTCCTGCAATCCGACACCATCCGGTTGGTGCAAAACGGATGTGCTTTCCATGGACTTCATTCAAGATCCTAATCGATCTCAAGGACTTCCTTAAAATTGTTGACTCCATCGACCTTGATGCTACCATACGGAGACCACGCGCTACGCTCTTCCAATTCTCTCTACGGGACCAAGCTAGTAATTGGCTTGAGCGACTTCTACGGATCTATCTCAAGTTGGGATGATCTCACCACTTGTTTCCTCGCCCAATTTTTCCCACCGAGGAGAACTACCAAACTTAGGAATGACATCTTGATGTTCCAACAACGTCAAGGCGAAACTCTCTACGAGGTGTAGACTCAATTAAAGGACTTACTCCATAAAGTCCCTCATCACGGCGTCGATCTTTAGCTTCAAGTCCAAATCTTTTACGATCATGTCAACTTCTCAACTAGGCAAACCATCACCAAGCGGCCGGTGGCAAACTTAGTGAACTTACCAGCGGAAGAATCGTGGGGTACAATAGAGGACCTTGCCCTCTATGACAACGAATGTTGGAATGACCCCCCTGAGTTGCCCAAAACCGTTAAGGCAATCTCGTTGCCTCCCATTGACTCGCAACCTTCCAATCGTAGGATGCTCAAACTTGAAGATCAAGTCAAATTCCTAATCAGCTCCTACGAGAGTCCTAAGCCTTCACACCAAGTGAACAAAATCACTCTACTTTGTGAATTATGTAGTGGTCCCCACGACATTCATGATTGCACAAGACTCCCCGAACAAGCTTTTGCGGACTACGCCTCCACGCGTACCAACGGAGCGGGAGAGAAGTGGTACACTTTCAAGCCCGAGCAAAATAACTTAGGAAATTCCTACAACCCTCTGGAGAAATCACCCTAACCTTAGGTAGAGCCAAAACTCAAACCCCTCCCAAAATAACTCATCTAGTCCACCCAATAGGTCCCAACCAAATCACACCTCCTACAACAATCTTCCAAACACCGGGAATTCCACTAGTGTCGAGGCAATGGTGTCCAAATTCATGTCTACTCAAGAAGCTCGATTGACTAAGCTTGAAGCCGATTTCAAGCAACGACAAAGCGAGATGACAACCAAGCTCGCCGCCCTCTTAAAAGCCTTCAATGACCGGGAAATTGGAGCACTCCCAAGTGACACTATAAAGAACCCAAAAGTGAATTCGATTTCATTGGCTTCATGTTCTTGCTCACCAAGGGAGAATGCATATCCATGCCCTTCTCATCCAAAAGTCCACTCGGTCAACGCCATCAACACGGGTTCCAAACGATCCCTCATGAAGTACCAAGGACCCGAGTCAACGGACCATCCAACTCTTGAGAAACCCATCAACCAAGAACCCAACCCTACTCTAGAAGAGGAGTATAAGGAGCTCCACCAAGAAAAACCGGTTCTTGATGTCTTGACTCATGCGCCTTATTATAATGCTTTAAAAGAAAATTATGAGCAAGAACTAAAATTAGGAGAACGTGGGTCCGCATTTGTGCAAAATAAGTTACCTAAGAAGTTAGATGATCCCGGATATTCATTCTTCCGTAGAATTGGAAATTCCAAATCTTCACACATTAGCCGACTTAGGATCAAGCATCAATCTTCTTCGTTGTCCCTCCATAGAAGCCTTAACCTAGGTAAGATAGAACCAACGAAACCATCTTAGGTCTAGCGGACGGTAGTATTGCATATCCGTAGGGATAATTAAGGACATGGTAGTGCACGAGGTTGGTTAACTCTTTTGGCGGATTTCCATGTGCTAGACATGAATAAGGACCCAACATGCCCATTGTTAGTAGGAAGAGGATTTTAGCGACCGCTAGTGCCATAAGCGATTGTAAAATGTCTAAGATAGTGGTAGGAGAAGGGAGTGCTAGGTCAATTTACGATGTCAAGAATCATATCTACTACAAAGAGGATGAACAAATACCCTATGATTTCATGTTGGATAGAAAATCATCTAGATATGGACCTTGGATTAATGGAGATTTTGTAGGTCCTCAACGACCTTTCTATCTAGAAGAGACCTTCGTAAGTAACTCAACTCTCCATGAACAACAATTGGCTAGGGACATTGAAGTGAACCCGTCGAGGATACCTTAGTGTTTAGGAAGATGACCGAGTTCCTAGGAACCTTGCCCATTAATCTTAACATGAATAAGTGGAAAGTTGAGAGTGAGAAGCCTAAGCATAATTGGAGTTGGGATAGACCACCTAATGATGGGAATGGAGAATGGCACATTAGGATGATAATCTATGATCCCGATGGAGAAAAGTTTGAAAAGGCATATCGGACTAAGCGTACCAATAGGAAGTTAAAAGATAAGTTTGATCCCTATGACATTCTTGAGAATAAACTTACTTACATAGGTACGTAGGAGCACGACTTCGAGTCTAGCTACAAGACTCATAAATAAAGAAAAGCGCTTCGTGGGAGGCAACCCATGCTTAATTTTTTGCTTGTTTTGTGTGTCTTATATCTTTTTCATTGTTGTTTATTCTCATGTTTGATTTTTTGAAAATGCTTTATTTTGTCTTTAACCTCGTCTTAATTACATATAAAGGTATTTTACAAAAAGATAAGTGTAGGGAAGATCACATATATTTTTAAGAACATGAACATGAGAATTACAATTAGTGAAATTGATATATATGTGTTTGTTAAAGTCAAATGCTTGTATCGAGTCATAATGGATGTTTTGCGTGAATTTTTCCGTGTTTTAAAGATGTAATTTTTACGTAATTTTTCGAGAAAAACACAGCAGACCGGTTTGTCGGGACAACCCGACGGCATCAGATTAAATCTGCCGACGTCAAAGCTATGCATAAATAGTTTATCGCTTTTTTCGTTTTTCGTGCTATTTAAAAATTTTGGAAATTCGTGTCTTAATTTTCGAGAAAAGCGCAAACATTCATTTCACAAGCATTATATCTTACGTGCTTTCTAGTGTAGTTGTGTCATATATAGTTTTATCTCCGATTTTACGTGAAGGTTTCGTTTGTTTTCTTATAAGTGTGCATGTGGAAAACTAGAAGGGGGTTGAATAGTTTTACCAATTTAAAACTTCCTTTTAAATATTTAGATCGACTTATGTCAATCTATTTGGTTGTTTATGTTGGACGTTGATAGATAGATATATAAACGTGTAATGAAAGATAAAGAGTAAGAAGCACATCACCACGACACAAGTATTTATAGTGGTTCGCTACAAGGACACCTTCCTTGCCCTACTCCACTCCCGAGTCACCTACTCGAGAGTTCGTAAACACTACACCAACTCCTTATGGCGGAGAAGCCTTCACAACGCCGCTTAACCTTTTTCGGTACAAAGCTAAATACCGAGTTCTTTCACACCAAGGCGAACCACACCTAACACAACGTCGCCTACCCTTTATACGGTGCTAGGCTAACCACCGAGTTCTTTCACACCTTAGGAGAACTAATCCTATCACAACGTCGCCTACCCTTTATTAGGTACTAGGCTAAGCACCTAGTTCCATTACTATGGAGGAACTACTACCCTTCACGACACAACACCTAATATCAAGGAGATCTACTCCTTGTTACAACACCATCAAGGATATCACCATCCTTGTAAATAAACAAATACTTATATGTATAACGATGCACCTCATCGATTATACGACCTAAGCATTCTTCCCAAATGCTACTTGATTTGATTCTTCGGCATCCTTCACTAATGCCTTTGACACAACGCTTGGCACCCTTCACTAATGCCTTCGTCTTGACACCTTTAGCATTCTTCACTAATGCTTTGACACGGATGATGAGCACCTTTCACTAATGCTTTCATCTTGACACTTTCGGCATTCTTCACTAATGCCTTCAACCCAACATCTATGGAGAAAGGTAGATCTATCAACAAGAGAACCTTCGTTGTCTTGATGATGACGAAGCATGGCAACTCATGGACTTGAGCTTGCACGTCTTCAAGAAGTGGTGATCTTTCCTTTAAGAGGAACCTAGAAGATCACACAAAACAAAAGACAAACTACATAGATCTCTTGGATCCGAGGTTAGAGGTTAGAATACTTGGGGAAGTATGTGTGTGAAGTGATGAATAGAAAGGAAGAAATGGCTCTCTATTTATAGAGAAAATTTCTCTGCTTCCCGGATCCCACGGATCCCTTCCACTGGGATCCGGCTAGCACAAAGCCGGGGATCCGTGGAACGCTCCTCTTTGCCCATGGGTATTTTTGGTTATGGGTCATGGGATCATGGGTCTTTAGCTAGATACAATGTATCTCTTGAGTGCTCACCAAGGGTTCAATGTATCTAGACATTCTCTTGAGTGCTCACCAAGGGTTCAATGTATCTAGACATTGGGTATGGGTCATGGGTTATGGGTTGATCCATGGTTATTATATATATACAATGTAAGCATGATGTCAATGCAATGGGTTATGGGTATATCCAAAACCATGGGTTGGGTTGTACCCAACTACATTCAATGTATTTACCCAATACTTTATGATACTTAAGTTTCTATATACTTATTTTACCCAATTTACTACATACTAGTTATGTGTATATTTTACCCAAATATGTAAACACTAGTTGTTGTACATATATATATTAAATCATAAAATCACTTATACTTGTTTTAGTGTTTTATGTGAAAATGTGAATATGTTAGAAACTATTAGTTCAAACCATTTACGTATTTTATTTGTTTCGTTAATATGATTTTACGTTTGTTATCGACAAAACATTAGAAGATCGTAAAATATAAATAAACGTTTTTACGGCTTATTTGTATTAACAATCTCCCCTTTTGTTGATGACAAAACATAAAATTATTTTAAGGAAAAGCTAAAATTGTAAAAGTTTGAATTTGTAGTTTTACTTTTTCTCCCCTTTTGTCGAAACAAAAGAGTTTGAAAGAAAGCAACACATTGTTTTTAAGAAAACATGTGAAAGAAAAATAAAAAAGAGGTAAAGAGCAAGTAACGGGAAAGGATCTCGTCTTTACTCCCCCTTGACGAGTCCATCCCTAGGTAAGGGCGTCAAGAAAGTAATACTAATCTAGTTTGTTTGCAACTAAGTTTGCAAAAGATTTCGTCTAAGTGACGAATGTGCTCCCCCTTGATGATTGCAATTTTGCAAAGGGATGTCGAGAAATGTAATCCTAATATTGCAAGTAATTTGCAATGTATTGTTTTGACACAAAGCTCCCCTAGCTTTAGGGTGTCAAAGGCTTCAAGTGTAGATTGAATAACTACAAAACAAAGGTTAGAAAACAAGTATAATGCACAATTTCCTGCATATGTGATCCAAGTTAGTAGAAAAATAGTTTTCTGTCTCACGGATCCCACGGTTCCCTCCTAGTAGGGATCCGTCTAGGCAGTTTTGAGGGATCCGTTTGGCTGATAAATAAAATCAGCAAAGGTGATATAACAAGTAATGTTATCACATAAATGAGATATGAATACAAAGTAATCATATGCTCAACAAAATAACAAGTAGCATGTAATTCCATTTAATAAAACAAGAGTTATGACTCTAAAAATAAGAAAATAGACAATACATGACTAGGAATTTCTAGACCAACTAACGCTTGATGCTAGGACACCACTAAAATTCTTCTAGCTCAAGTTTTGTTTAGGTTTGATCTCGTCGAAACGTTCGAGGAGATGATAGAACATGAAACGTTGGTCTTCTCGTACTTCATGTATCAAACTTTCAACATGTTGACAATGATAGCAATCTTTGTCATGGCTAGGTAGTGGTGGTGGATGAAATGAAATGGCTTGATGCGAAGGATCAAGTGAAGCGGCTTGTGGAGCTTCAAACGATGAAGGGATTGGTGGAGGTGCATTTGAGAATGACTCAACCAAGAATGATGGTGGTGGTAAAGAAGTGTCAACTTCCATATGGTCGGGTGGTTGACTTTGATGATTTCTCATAATCCAAATAGGATTATATGATGGAGACGGCGAAAAGGAAGCCGGAGCAAGTGTTGACTCAACACCTTGATTTTGAACCATTATTCCTCCTAATGAGGAGAATGTTGTCATGAAGCGGATGAGACGGCCTAGGAGGCAAGTCCTCTAAATTGTAGAGGTGTGGTGATGATAGTGGGATGTAAATGAAATAGCTCTAGGAACCAATGGTGATGGTTTAGTGGAGATGATATTGTTTGGCCTAGGAGGTATGGTGGTGTTTGGCATTGGTAGTTTTGTGGGTACTATCCTTTTAGGAATTGGTTTGATTGGATGATGAAGGATCCTATCATTTGTTGGTTTGACCGGAGATGATTCGGTTGAAGAGATTTCGTGTATAACACGAGCACTTTTCATGGGTGGTTCTTTGGTGGATAAGTTACTACTTGGGGTTTTCCTCATGATGAGATGATTTCAAGATGTTGCAAGAGCTGAAAGTTAGGATGAGAGTGATGATTATGGAGGTCCTAACAAGGTGGTTTATAAACCAAGAGATTTGGCAAGTGCATTTAAGCCTTAAGCCACTAGGATTCATTGGAATGTGATGATTAACATGCACAAGAGTCAACTCAGAGGTTGCACTGATCTAGGAACTCATTTAAGATGAGATGGAGTGTTTGAGTTAGGAAGATGAGTTGAAATGATTGTTTTAGCAAGATTTGACCTATATCGTCATCCGGATCCCACGGTTCCCTTCTCGAGGGATCCGTCTAGGCTAATCCTAGGGATCCGGCTTCGAATGATTATGAAAGAGTGGAAATGATGTTTCTAAGATCTAAGACCTATATCATCTTGAGTGTTTCATCCTCCTAAGTGTCTTAAATGAAGAGGTGCTTGAGTACTTGAAGGTAATGAGTGATGTAGCTAATGATTGTCTTTTATGGAAGGATTTGGAACTTTCATGAGTACCAATGAATGAGCAAGGATGACACTAAAGATGAGAGTGTCAATTGAAGCTAAATGATCCTAGAGATCGGTTGTGACTTAGGATAGTGTTTTGGAAAATATCCTAAAGGCTTTGAGATGGGAAAACTAGAATTTGATCAACTTTGATCAATTTTGAGGTGAGGATGATTTATGATCAATTTTGCCATAATCGAAAGATTTCTAAAGCTAGATGTGAGGATCATGTGAGAATGATGAGTGATCATAGAGAGCGGAAGAGTAATGGATTAAAGTGAAAATGATAGATCTACAAGCGTCTTAGAGTGTGATCTAGGTGAGTTGAGTAGTAGGAAAGGATCTACTTAACTTGATAAGGACTTAATATGCCTTAAGACACTATGTTTAGCTTAGTGTGAGGTGTTCTAAGGACATGATTGAAATACAATGATTGCAATTGCATTTTTGCTTTGCGGATCCCACGGTTCCCTAAGAGTAGGGATCCGTCAAGCACAAATTTTGGGATCCGTCTATCTCGCTAAGCGTAACCTTTACAAAAGGTATGCAATGACTTTGACAATGCATCATATTTCAAGTTTAAGAGGTTCTAACACTAATATATCAAATGAGATCGAGCTCACAAATAACAAAGAGGTTTATCAAACTTAACAAGCACTATTCAAGAAACTCAAAACCTATTTACGATCTAGATTAGTAAATCGTTTGTATTAACAATGGCGTGCAGAGTAGATGATGGTGTTCAAGACAATAGGGTTGTTTTGGCCAACGGAAGCAATGAACTATGTATAGTCATTACGGATGGTGATTAGCATACAATGAACTTCGTCCATGAAGTCATGTAGCTCTTCTCGATCAAAGCAAGATAATCGCTTGATGAGGCAAGTGGTTGTGATTAACTAAAAGAAAATTTTATTTTACAACTTGTTTGATTAGTAATCCTAAGACAATGCAAAGTATTTCCATTGTAAACTTACTTTAGGAAAACATAGGAGTATAAATTTCCCAAGTGAGAGAATGAATATGAGATTGTTACTAGCGGTGCTCAATTACGGCTAAACACGACCATTTTTACGGGTGATTCCACATACCCAACTTCTATCAAGGAAGCAATTCAACCGTTAGGTCAAATTGAGTTTCTAGTGCAATAAGTTCTCCAATATTCATTCTCAAGTTAGGAAAATTTATATTCCTACAATGGCCTATCAAGAGTAACAATGATGATACTTTGCTTCGTTTAATATTATACTTGAGACAACTAAGGTGACGAAGGCGTCATGTTAAAATAAGTTTAAAAGTTGTCCATATGGTAAACAACAAAAATGGTTGGATGAGCTAGTTCAACATATGTTGTTGGAAAGCTTTGAGTTTGGACTTTCGGATATGAACAATTATATTTGCGTTGCAAAATAATTTACTTGAGTATATCGGATGAAATAATCAAGTTGTCAATCCTACTATGAAGCTTGGAGAGCGATCATGAAAAGGAAAATGGGAGAGTACATCATCAACACAAGTGTAGGTTATGATCCGATGTACATTCTTGTTGTTTTAGAAAATGATACAAGAACAAAGGAAATCATATAAGCACATATGACAAACTCAATCAAAAATCCATTTAGTGTGTTATATGTTTTAAACATTTTCAACCTATATGACTTATCTAAATATCTAAACTAACATTTTCGACACAACTAGATGTTATCCCAAACACTCCTTCAAATAGCACATTGATTAGTAGAATATTACTAAATCGACAAACAAGAGAATGAATAGCAAGGTAAGGAAACCACATATGCTATTCAATCAAACAAGCACAAAAGCTATTTGAGATAAGCAAATAATCAAGTAATGCAAAGAAGACAATTTATCATTTAGCATAGCATACGAAAGTTCTTTTCATCGCTTTGTGTTAAATATAAACATGTATACCAAGCTTGATTAGTTTCTTTTATATTTATAAATATGATCAAAACCTTAATTTTAATAGAGGACACATTGTTATTCAAAAGCGAAAACATCCGTCTCCAATTAGATCAAAAGTTTGTGCAAAAGTTATGACCGAAAAATGACTTTCTATTATAAATCAATGATTCAGTAAATTATTGTTTTGAATCAGTTTATGAAATCATTTTTAAGTGAAAGTAGACTCAAATACCTTTAAAACGATGGGTGGCACGACTTCTAACGACTTACGGTTAAAAGTTATGAATTTTTAAATTCGACAAAAACTGTCTTCGTACCACGGATCCCACGGATCCCTTGCTTGAGGATCCGTCCAAAGGTAAACCGAGGATCCGCGGATCGACACGAATTACAAAATGTACGTTTTGACCCGACGAAAAGGTTTAGTCTTTGTAGACTTTTTAGTGAAGTTATATTACCCATTTTTACCTTTATTCAAGCTTGATTAACAAGATATCTAACAACAAAACTTCAAAGAAAAAAAATCACTAAAACACTTTTCATATTATGCTTATTATAAGATAGAAGCATATATCACCATTTTGTCCATAAGCAATTTAGTACGTTTTTAAAAAAAATGTAACTAAGAAAACATACCTTTGCTATATCCCCTTTTTATGGTTTTAGAAACCATAGGCGCGAAATACTTCATGATCTTGTAAGATACCCCAATCCTTTGCTATATTCCCTTTTTATGGTTTTAGAAACCATAGACGCGAAATACTTCATGATCTTCTAAGATACCCAAATCCTAGTATGAAGACTTCTCAAAGGAAAATGTTAGAATGATCTATCACTATCCAACATATGATGATTTCTAAAACATGACTTTTGTTTTAAGAAATTCCTTCTTTGTAGTTTTCAAACATACACGGATCGTATCAAGTTTTCAAAGTACAATATACAAAAAAAACTTGGTAACGAAGCTCTGATGCCAATTGTGGAAAACTAGAAGGGGGTTGAATAGTTTTACCAATTTAAAACTTCCTTTTAAATATTTAGATCGACTTATGTCAATCTATTTGGTTGTTTATGTTGGACGTTGATAGATAGATATATAAAAGTGTAATGAAAGATAAAGAGTAAGAAGCACATCACCACGACACAAGTATTTATAGTGGTTTGGCTACAAGGACACCTTCCTTGCCCTACTCCACTCCCGAGTCACCTACTCGAGAGTTCGTAAACACTACACCAACTCCTTATGGCGGAGAAGCCTTCACAACGCCGCTTAACCTTTTTCGGTACAAAGCTAAATACCGAGTTCTTTCACACCAAGGCGAACCACACCTAACACAACGTCGCCTACCCTTTATACGGTGCTAGGCTAACCACCGAGTTCTTTCACACCTTAGGAGAACTAATCCTATCACAACGTCGCCTACCCTTTATTAGGTACTAGGCGAAGCACCTAGTTCCATTACTATGGAGGAACTACTACCCTTCACGACACAACACCTAATATCAAGGAGATCTACTCCTTGTTACAACACCATCAAGGATATCACCATCCTTGTAAATAAACAAATACTTATATGTATAACGATGCACCTCATCGATTATACGACCTAGGCATTCTTCCCAAATGCTACTTGATTTGATTCTTGGCATCCTTCACTAATGCCTTTGACACAACGCTTGGCACCCTTCACTAATGCCTTCGTCTTGACACCTTTAGCATTCTTCACTAATGCTTTGACACGGATGATGAGCACCTTTCACTAATGCTTTCATCTTGACACTTTCGGCATTCTTCACTAATGCCTTCAACCCAACATCTATGGAGAAAGGTAGAACTATCAACAAGAGAACCTTCGTTGTCTTGATGATGACGAAGCATGGCAACTCATGGACTTGAGCTTGCACGTCTTCAAGAAGTGGTGATCTTTCCTTTAAGAGGAACCTAGAAGATCACACAAAACAAAAGACAAACTACATAGATCTCTTGGATCCGAGGTTAGAGATGTAAAACTTGGGAGAGTATGTGTGAAGTCGTGAGCTAAAAGGAAAGAAATGGCTCACTATTTATAGAGAAATTTTCATCGTTCCCGGATCCCACGGATCCTTCCACTTGGGATCCGGCTAGCACAAAGCCGTGGATCCGTGGAACGCCCTCTTGCCCATGGGTATTTTTGGTTTATGGGGGTCATGGGTTATGGGTTGATCATGGGTCTTTAGCTAGATACAATGTATCTCTTGAGTGCTCACCAAGGGTTCAATGTATCTAGACATTCTCTTGAGTGCTCACCAAGGGTTCAATGTATCTAGACATTGGGTATGGGTCAATACCATGGGTTATGGATATTATCCATAGATGATATAAGCATGATGTCATGCAATGGGTTATGGGTCAAGCTCCATGGGTCAAGGGATTTGGGTTGTACCCAACTACATTCAATGTATTTGCCCAATGGGTTATGATACTTAAGTTTCTACCCATTTATATTACCCAATATACTACATACTAGTTATGTGTATATTTTACCCAAATATGTAAACACTAGTTGTTGTACATATGTAATATTAAATCATAAAATCACTTATACTTGTTTTAGTGTTTTTGTGAAAATGTGAATATGTTAGAAACTATTAGTCCAAACCATTTACGTATTTTATTTGTTTCGTTAAAATGATTTTACGTTTGTTATCGACAAAACATTAGAAGATCGTAAAATATAAATAAACGTTTTTACGGCTTAAAAATTCGATTTCTATATATAATTTTACATTTGCGACGTTACCTTATAGTTGGGACACCGTCGATCGCCGTCATTAGGGTTTCGTCTTGGCCAAGTCATCTTTGGGACGGCGCCACGTTGTGGTTGTGACGCCGTCGATCTTGATGAGTGACGTCGTGCGAATCGGATCTAGGCCGATCGAGAAGAAAAGTCTTCGTGACGCCTTACCTCTTCAAAGCTCGACGTCGGTGTAAAATAGCAAAAATTCTACCGAGTCATCGCAAAATTAATTACATAGAGAGGGACGTCGCCGCTTGGATTGTGACGCCGTCAGGTGTAATTCCAGTAGCTTGAGTGTCTTGATCTTGACTTAGCTATTTTCTTCATATATTCACTCCTTTTCGTCCAAAAAAGCATTATTCCAGCATTTTGCTTCCAAGAGACCTAAAAAGTGAAAAGGAACGAAATTAAGCAGTAACGGATATAAAAGTGGGCGATTAAGGGCTTAAATGACCCCCTTAAAAGTGTACGTTTTAAATCCTTATCACCTTTGTTTCCCTACCGTAAGCCTAACGTTACAACCCTTCTAAAGACCTCTTAGATAGTTGTTCCTAGGTGCTTACGCCAAAGCGGTGGAGGTTTGATCTAGTCTCAAGCTTATGGTAATCTATGTACTATGCCAGGTAATGAGTGTTTATCTTCCATTTCCATTTATTATATTTCATATAAACCCGAGAGATGAGAGAATCCAAACACCCCTTGTGAGGTGCTAGTGTATAATTTTTGTGCTTGTTATGACTCTTGCGGTGCTTTTACTTGTTATGAATTATTTTAAACCCATGCTTCATGCCCCCTAACTTATAAATTGATTGGCCAAAAGCACATTTGCTTGAGGACAAACAAATACCAAGTGTAGAGATATTTGATAAGGATTTAAAACGTATGCTTTTAGGGGGTCATTTAAGCCCTAAATCGGCCAATTTTATATCTGTTACTGCTTAATTTCTTTCCTTTTCACTTTTTAGGTCTCTTGGAAGCAAAATGCTGGAATGAAGCACATTTGGACGAAAAGGAGCAAATACATGAAGAAAATGGCAAAGTCAATATCGAAGCCACTCAAAGTCGATCAACAAGACTGACGGCTTCCCAATTAAAGGCGCCGTCCTCTATGATGACTTGATCAAAACATGCACGCGACGGTTCGGTGGAAATTCGGTCACATAACCGACGTCACGCCTTAATATTGGGCGTCACTCACGCTTTCAACTCGACGGCCCGGATCTAGAATCAAGACGACGTCCCAATCAAGACCGACGACGTCACAACTCTAAGGTGACGCCGTCCCATCGATGACTTGGCCCGACGAAACCTAATGACGGCGAATGACGGCGTCCCATGCAAAAGGTGGCGCCGTCGCATTTGTAAATCTATATATAGAATTCGATTTTTACGTATTTAGAGGTAGACTTTTGGAGAAAAAAACCCTAAATCGTTTGTAGTCCGAATTGGACAGTATCTTTGGGTCCCATACCCAATTTTACACATAGAGACAAGTATTTTAATCCAAAGTAACATTATGTCTATCCCGTATTCGATTGATTGTGTGTATGCTTGCTTGTTTACCATGTCTAGCTAAATTTCTTATGTGTTTGTTTAGATGTTATTGATTATTGTTAGGTTGTTTCTTATCTTAATTGTAAATTGGCTTAGGAGTGCAACTAGGCATCATTCGTTGTATGTAATGTTTGAGTATGCTTTATGATGATGTGGTCAATGGATGAAATAGCTTAGGCTTGCCGACTTCGTAGGTCACATACGAGAGATAACCTCAAAGAACTAGGGGGCACGCATACCCTACGACCTTAGGAATACAACGCGTTAAGATAAGGTGTGACAATTCAACCGACCAATAAAAGATAACTAGGGAGTAATAGCATCTAGGTAAACATATTTTTAATCATCATACGAGCACACTTCAATTAGACATAGCTACCCGTAGTAATTAGATAACTAGATAAGTAGAAGTAATCGGTAGAAGTACCACCCCCAACTAATTGCCCCGAGATTTTACCTTAGCTTTATAAAAAAACTATAAAAAGATAAAAAGGAATCATCCTCAACCCCCACCTTCTCGTCATACATTTCTTACTAGCATTTCTATTCCCCTAGAGAACAATATCAATCTCCGAGGCTTACCTAATACTACACTACAATATTTAGGTTCACTGCCTAGGAGGTTGAAAAACTTGCTCGACGAAAAGGAAGTTTCCTTCACCCCGAACGCGCCTCCCGCGCACATCAAAAACCTAAATTAACAAACCAAAAAAAATAATAATTGAGAATATGCAGTAAACCCAAATAAAAAATCATTGTTAAAGATAACAACAAACCCAAATAAAAAATCAAAATACAACTTACTTAAAGTCTTGGAGCCATTGCACATGAAAAATACACAGATCCACTAACTACATATAATTTGGGGCAAGATGGATTGATTGATTGATTTCAGAGTGATTTCATATGTGTGTGTGACTTATTATGTGTTTTTTTCGGTGGTAACAAATGACTTATTGTGTGTTTTTTATCGGTAATATGTGTGTGTAGGGGTGGGTTATTGTTTTTATTCACGGTAAACGAGGTGTTTTCAAAATAAAGTATAAAGTAAAAGTATAAAGATTTTTTCCTGACTTACAAGATTTTCTAGTTCCTAATAAAAAGTAGCCACTGGTAGCACAGTCGCACACCGTCGGCACCACATTTGTGTTTAAAATTAAACAGCATGTGATGGGGATTGCACTTGCAAATAATTGGAAATGTACATGTTGTCGGGACATAGTCGGGACACGTGTCAAAAAAGTAATGGAGTAGCACATTAGGAGTATCACAGTCGCACATTAGCACGGTCACAAATGACCATTTTTAAAAAATGTGTAAATTTTGTACCACATAGTGAACTAGTCCCTAGTTTTTTTCCCCTTATCAAATTATCTCTTTAGAAAACTATAACAATAATCGACTAGCGAAGTTCAAAAAATATCTTTTTCCTTTTTTATATCTTTTATATAATAAGAGAACTCATTTTAGGCAAAATCGAGGGATTCGATTAACCAATGAGAGGGCTCAATTGCAAAATCGAGCCCCTTGATTGGTCAATTGAATTTTTAAGTGCGAAAAAATAGGGCCAGTTTAGAAGTTTTTTTAAAAGCTCCCCAAACATAGGCGTCGAAAACCCGCAGAAAAAAACTTTAAAAAAGAGAGGATGATTTATAAAAGTTTCGTGCTAAAAATTAGATTTTGATAAAACTTGCTTCCTAAAAATTAGATTATGATAAAACGTGTAAATTTATTAGGAAAAAAATAAAATCGTATATTTTTCTAAAAATAATTTTGTGATAACTACTAAATTTATATGATATATCTTTCTTTGAGCATATCTTTTCCAGATTTAAAATTTGACACAAACCCTAATCTCATCTTATAAATACTCATCATTCGGCATTGCATCTCACTCATTCATAGTTGAAAGCAATAAGGTACATGCTTTTCATTCTTAGTGTTTTAGGTTCTATCGTTCCAGTTTCATATCCTAAAAATTCTTTTGTGCTTGATTGTTTGAAATTGTGGACGACAATGAGACACATAATAAGTGAAGAAACAAAAGAGCTTTTGGTTATGTGGTTACGTGATTACGTATGACAATAAAGATCAAGGATTTTTTTTAATTTTACTTTTTTTGTTTAGCTATTTGTTACCATTCTTTTTATTTTCTCCTTATATTCTTTAATATTTGTTTCGTTTGATTTATATACTTATTGTTGAATTTGGGGTTTTGGGTTTATTAAGAGAATGTTTAAATTAGGGTTTGAAGTACGTGATTGATTGTTTAGTTAATTGTAATAATTTTTTTATGTTGCTTGATTTATCGTAATCACAACGATGTTAATTATATTTATTATACTAAAATCATAAATTATTTGTTTCTTATACGATTTTTGTATTTATAGTGTGGAGGATGAGCGATAAGATGAGTCCGAGATTCTCAAGTTGTTGATGATTTACTCAAAATTAGGGTTTCAAGCACATCACAATTTAAAAAAGATATTATTAGGTTTATGAAGCGAATTTTTAAATTAGAGTTTTTAAGTACAGATCAAATTTTAGTTAATTCTAATATATATATTTTTTGTATTTTGTTTGATTTATCAGTATCACGACGATGTTAATTGTACTAATAAACTAGTTGTTTCATATACTATTATTGTATTTTTGTGAAAAAATTATATGTGTCAAATTATGAAAAGAATTGAGTCAATTTATGGTTTCTCATAAAGAATCATGGTTTGACATAAACCGTTATTGTTTTCTAATGTAGATAATCATTTTCTAATGGCATTATATTTACAACTCATGAGCATGTTTATTTTATTCATTACTGCAAATGATTTATTTAAAATATAAAGAGAATGTATAAATCAGGGTTTCAAATTTCATATCATAATTTAGAAAAAGATTTTATGAAATGTATGAAGATAATATATTTGAATGCGAAACAAACTTTGTGGTTTCTCATAAAGAATTATGGTTTTCATAAAAATTTATTGTTTTCTTATGTATATAATCGTTTTCGATGACATTACATTTATAGCTCGTGAGCACGCTGAGTTTATTCATTGTTTCGATGATTTATATATCGAACCATGACGATCTTTAATCCGTGCTAAAAATGACAATACATTTTCTTGAAGAAAAAATCATGATAAGTAAATTTTTACGATATATATTTTTTGACCATATATTTTCCAAATTTGAATGCGATGTAAACTCTAATTATATCTTATAAATACAAACAAATTTATAACTTACCACGTTACATAATTAAAATATATAATTTTAAAACATTTTATAACATGCATCTTATATTTGGAAACGATTCTAATATGGCAAATTTCTTTCTATTATATTTCTGACAGGTTAATGTTATCAATAATTTGGTTTCTTTGTTTATGACGGCTTTGCATTGCTAACGAAATAATTTTATTAGTTAAATACCTCATCAAGAAAATAACAATAACATAAATTTTAAGAGAATGTATAAATTAGGGTTTAAATTGCATATCAAAATTTAGAAAAAGATTTTATGAAATGTATGAAGATAATATATTTGAATGCACAACAAAATTTATGGTTTCGTTGTTCCCTATTCACTATCGTAAAATAGTTTTAAGTATTAAAAAAGTTAATAATGAATCTATGGTGATAAGATGTAAGTAAAACACACCGATTAATTTTCAACATAATATTCTTTATTAGAAATAAATCAAACAAGAATACATTACCCAAGTACTTATGGAATAGTACTTGGGATTGAAATGACAAAGATTGGTAACTCCTCTCAAGCTCGGGCTAAGTCCGAGCACAACTACAAGTACCCACCGAGCTATCTCGTGATTGTTGATTTGGAGGAGTGAAAGATGGCTCGTGTAGTGTGTTTTGACAATTCACAAGCTTAAATCTTTCACTCCATCCGTTATGCTATTTATACAAGTATGAGTTTTAACTCTTTCCTAAGTGAGAAATCGACAATTCTGAAAACAAAATCTTCGTGTATTTTGTCTCATTTACAAAGACTATTTTAGGTAAGAGACAAGATCGCTTTCCAAAGGTCGGTGATGACACCGAGCTTGATTGTTTGCCATTCAGGGAAAGTTGACTTTGGTTGATAAGGACTTCGCCTTATCGATTCAAATTTGTCCCGCCTTATCCCGCTCATTCTTGATCTTCATATCCTCCGCCTTCTACTTCATTGTCTTGATGTAAGTAGGCGGAGAGAGTTTAGGGATTCGGTGAGTTATTGTCATCACCACCGAATCCACCATCTTCTTCTTGACTTAGTCTTCACCCTTTAAGTTCGCCTTCATCGAGTGGAGAGACTTCTTCTTAGCCTCTTCTCGAGTATCTCGAAGATGGCTCATCGAGAGACTATGCACTCAAATGACTGTTAGTGTTTAATCTAACTAAACACTTAGGATATTTTCTATTCAAATCCTAGATTAAGGGTTTGGGTATTTATCGAACCCAACATTCTCCCCTATTTGGATATACAAATAGCCTAAGTGTTTGATCGATGTAAGTGAGCAAATGGCTTCTTCACACCGAATGTACTAATGAATACAATAAGGAACACCGAGTATTTTAACAAAACATACATCTTTTATTTATCACATTACATGGTTCCTATCACTAGTACAAAAGATAAAGCAAAATGATGTCGGTCTAGATGGATTCCCATTGCTTCAAGCTTGACTTTCTTAGTGATGAGTGTTTCCCTGTCAGGATGCTCTCTTATCTTGGCGTTTAAGTCACCTGAACCCGACATTTGCAGGAGTCTCGAATTTGAGAGGCCACTGGTATGTAGCTCAAAGATTATAGCCACTCTCGCTCGATCAATATCACTCCACCTTTGGAATCTTTGGGTTTCCATAGACATCAATGAAAAATAGTCCTCTTCGTGCTTTTCTATCACAAGACAGTTGACAAATTTCACACCTTCAGCACTCCTCGTAGCATTCAAGTCCGTGCACTTTGATCTCGTGCTAGAACTCAACTCTCTTTCTCTTGCCTGTAATGACCGAGGTTGAGATCCTTGTGGTGCGATTAAGGCGGTGAATCCCGGCCAGCTTGGTGCATCCCTCGATCTTTCATACCTTTTCTTGAGCATTTTCATCACTCATTAACCACGCGATTCTCGCTTCTTTTCAATTATTGGACCAAGCTCATCGAGTTCGGTGATCCCAAAGTCGGTGAATTTTAGGGATCATGAACCTCAAAGTGTCTTTTATCATCCCCCGTAAACATTCATTGCCGGTGGTTTGGACTTGGGAATGATTTCGACGTCGATGATTTTCTCGAATGACCTTACGCTTGTCATTGACGATTGTAATGGTCAATTCTTGCTTACGATGGTCGCAGTTCTTTGTTCTTTTCTTCCAACTCGCTTTCTCATTTCACCATCTTAGCACTGAGCATCCATGAACTTTTGTCTGCTGACCTTTTCAAGCTTCTTAGGATCAATTCCTATGTTTCGACTTCCTCAAGAACGACTTGTACAGTGCTTCTTTGCTCTTTCTTTCTTCTTCAAAGAAGTTTCTTTCTCTGTCTTCCTTTGCAAGGTAGGCACTTAGTTGTTGTGTTATAGCGTGTACTCGGTGTTGCCAATCATATAAGGAATCTTCTCGTGCTCGGGAGTTTTCATTATGCCTTTTCCTTTATCCCTGGCCTGAGGAAGATGATGCTACCAGGAGCGGTGTTTTTGTTGTTATTGTTGTGATCACTGTCATTGTTGTTGTTGTTGAAGATGTTGGTGGTACTGATGAAATTGGTACAGCAGGGACTGGTTGAGCTGGTTCCCCTCAGTGTGAGAGGAAGTCTCTTCAGTAGTCTTCTCCCCCTCAACTGTTGCCGCAACATGAGTGAGAGCAAGAGTTGCTTCGAACACTGGGGGAGGTTGAGTGGCTTGACCCTTGAAGGCTTGATAAATTTCACTGACCATAGTCTTGATGTCAGTAGTATCTTGCTGAAGACTGGTGACTTGTTTCTCCAGATTAGCCTGAGATAATTCAAAAGCAGTCATCCGTGGCCCAAGATTCCAAGCCATGGAAGATGATGCCTTAGCCAGAGTGGTCACCTGAGCATCTAAGGAACCCAGTGTTGCCTAAAGAGCCTGAACCGAAGACTGAAGACCCTAAACATTAGCAGCCTTTAGCATGGTGATTAGTTCAGAGAGGTCTAAGGAATTCTTCAAGTAATCCTCAATAGCTTCCAGTACTTTTGAGTTGAGTGCTGGGTCTTCTTTGACCGAGTCCCTGATTTCATCAATCTTAGTCCCACAATTATGAAGATGCTTTAGAAATTTGACCAAGTTGTCATCTAGTCTATGAAGATCTTTGGTACATAAGATCCCTGTGTTCATCAGTGTTGGCATTGAAAGTGAGCACATCGGACTTTAGATCAGCATAACTTGCAGCAGCTTCAGTGTGTTGATCCCACAATGTGTCAGTGACCCCAGCGTATAGCTTCCTTGAAGCTTTTGTGATCCACTGAACCAGTTGTCTTTTAGTGAGTGGAAGAACATTGTCAAACCTCTTGAATTCATCAGAGGATGAAGAGTCTGAGGAAGCAGAAGAGTTATCATTAGCTTAAAAAGGTGATTCCTCAGTCTTTGTGGGATCAGGCTGAGATTCTTGTTCATGCGGTTGAATCTCAGCGTCCATGTCTTCCCCTGCTGAAAGAACTTCATCGTCACTGTCAGCAAGTTCATCATCAGAAAATAGTATATCAGCAACATCAGCAATAGTTAACAAGGTGGTGGTGACGGGTTCCATATCAGCGGATGGTATATTTCCCTCTGAGTCTTTGGCCCCCGTTGACCCCTCAGACACCGGTGGGTGTTTCCCAGTGCCTTCTCTGGAGTCAGGATTGGTGGTGGGTTCCGTATCGGCGGGTTGTTCCTTTCCCTCCAAGTCTTTGTCCCCCTGTGACCCCTGAGACACTAGTGGGTGTTTCCCAGTGCCTTTGGCGGAGTCAGTGGCAGTGAGATCCCTATCAGCGGGTTGTTCGGTTCCTCCGAGTCTTTGGGATCATTCGGTTGGCCCTCGACAAAATCGTGATTTGCGAATGTCATCCTTGGGCAATGTGGAAGGCGCTCCCCTACTAGCGGGTTGTTTGTTTCCCTCTGGATCTTGGGGAGTAGTAGTTGGGACCAAGGGCACTGATTGTGATTTATCAGTGTCCTTCGTTGTCACCAGGGTAGATGTTTCTTGGTCTCCAGTAGGTGGCATATCAGTCTTGGGCTTCTTTTGCCTTTTGGGCTATGTTCCTGAAGCCTCAAGGCCCTGAGACTTGGGTTTGGTCTTAGTCCCAGTCTGAGACTTCCCTTTTCTCTTTTTAGGAGCAGGGTTAGGAGACACTGAGTCCCTCTGGTTGGTTACAGCAACCATATGGGCCGTCAATTCGATATTGCTGACAAGGGATGGGTCCTTTTGAAAATTAGATTGACTCAGGATGCCAGGTAAAGCACTATATTTTTGTTCCTGAGGATAATTGCAACTAGGGGTGTTATCGGGTCGGGTTATCGTGGTTATCAGGTTTGTCGGGTCGGGTTGATTCGGGTTACGAATTTTTAAAAACTCACCCGCAACCCGACCCAATCGGGTTATCGGGTTCGGGTGTTATCGGGTCGGGTTGAGTCGGGTTGGCGGGTTAAAACATCAATACTATTTCAACACAGACCTGAACTGCAACTCTATTGTACAACTTGTAGGCTTTAGTTAACAGGGTTAGTTGTTTCTTTGAATATAGTTTAACATGCTTTAGAATAAAGCTTGATGGTTATTATGAGAATCTGACTATAATAATGCTAATATCTTAATCTCTGATCTTTTGCTTATTTCGAGCAAGCGATGGTTACCACCTCATGCACGTTGGACAATTTCAATCATTAAACAAATGTCAATATTGCTTTTGTGTTACTCCATGAGTCATATGATCCTTTAGCTAAGGACATTTACATGTGACTTCTTTGTTATCATGTTCTCAAGTTTCATCTTTGTAATCTAGGATTGTCCCGCTGTGTTTGTCTCAGGCTTAGTTTATTCAGAACCTAACACTGTGATTTGAACTGGGGAAGTAGGGAAACCAAACGTTTAAGTTACATATTGTAAAAAACTAATATATAAAAATAATACATAAAACCAAACGTCAAGAACCAATTTGGGCCTATAAAACTAATATATAAAAAATGGAAAATTGATTATCGGGTCTAATCGGGTTGACCCGATAACCCGATAACATTATTTTTTTAACCCTAACCAGACCCGATAACATTATCGGGTTATCGGGTTCGGGTCAAAACAACCCGACAAGATTTTTGACCCGATTAGACCCGACCCGATAAGGCCTTATCGGGTTCGGGTTCGGGTCAGGTTGACCCGACCCTACTGGCACCCCTAGTTGCAACCCAGTAACACTTGCAAAGCACATGAGACAAACCTAGGGTACGAAACGTATTTCGCCCTAGTTTTGCTCAGTAGCTTGGTTACGAGATCATGTAAATAATCTCCCTATATATGACAGTGGTGACCCCATTCATCAGCAAAGATGCCATCATCAATCGAATAGAATTAACTTGTTCAGTGAATGAGTGGTTTTCGCCGAGGACCTGAATCACAAAAGTGAATAGCATCCTCCAAGCCACGGGAAATGAACTCTTGGTGACTGGGGTCTTGTCCAAAATATTTGGATCCAAAACGATTTGTTTTAACCCATCCTTCACTGTGGAGGGTTCAGGATGGGCAACATAGACTCCTTTATTGTAGTCTAACCCTGTTGAAGTACAAAACGTTTTATAGTCCAGGGTGACTGACTGTTCCCCATTGAAAAGACTAAATTTAATGAGATTGTCGGGTCATAGGTCAGTCTCATTAGTTGAGGGTGTCGGGTCATAGGCCATGGCTGTTGCCCAAAACTCCCTGAGGAGGTTTTGGTATACTATAGAGGGACACTGAACAAGGGCCATTTTCAGTGGGCAGTTGAACAAAAATTTCATTATGTCCTTATAGGCTGGGACATTTTGTAGTTTCTGAGGGACTGGCCTCAAGCAATGCAAGCTTAGCTTTTGCTTTCTTATACTTGGCTTCATAATCAATGGTTTTGTTTTGATCAGATTTGTTTTGAAAGTTTTGATGAGACTGATAGATTTTTGGTTGAAATTTGCTAAAGCCTGAGGACTGATTTGACCCTGTTGGTTTATACGAGGGTTCAGAAATGGTTTTGAAAAATGTCTTTTGCAAAATGACCTCTTTGTGACACTTAAAGCATTGAAGGCCTCATTTGCTTTAGCATTTGAAAACTTTTGTTTCTTTTATAAACCTTCGAGAGTTAGCAAGGAGTGCCCTTTCACAAATTCAACGTTCGTGTCATTTAGGTACTCCTCACTTGATCTCTCATCGGGCTCATCATCCGAATTTTCTTGGAAATCTTGAACCACATTGTTAGAAAAGAAAGCAGTTGATATTGGTGTTGAAGTGGTGGTCGGTACTTCTTGACTTCGAGACCTTTTAAGTCCGGGTATCGTCTGCTGATGAGGTTTTCCTCATAGACAAATTTCCATAAATTTCGTGAAGTTCAAGATTCGGATATGATTAGCATTCCTAAGTCCCCGAGAGAAATTCAACCACTTCTCGTGGAGACTATTAACAAAACCAACATTGATTTCATGTTTGGAAAACTTAACACCATCATTTGATAGTTCATTTAAGAGAGTTTTGTACTGTGTAAGTTTGAGACGAGTTTGAGTCCTTAGCCCGTAAGGTGTTATACTCAAGTTTCGTGTCCATTATCCTGTTTTCCTTGGTATCGGATGGGCCTTCATGGCTATGAACTAGGTCATCCCAGTTTGTTTAGTGTACTACGACTTATAATCGACTCCATAATATCATTAGGAAGACATGATATGATGATACTTTTGAGTCTTTAGTCCTGGTTGACCACTCTCCTCTCATCCTCGAAGTCCATCGAGCTTGTGTTTAGGCAAACCTTCGAGATCTTGGGGATAAATGGACCTTCATTTATACACTTGATATAATAAGGTTCCATCCCAATCAAATAGCAAAGCATACGCTTTTTCCATTTGTTGAATTTACCAACTTCAAGTCTTGGGGCAACAGCTGAATAAGCTCCACCCTTTTTATCGACTAGTTGGGGTACATCAATTTCAGCCATTAGGATCCTAATTTAAAAACTTAGAGCGGCTTAAAAAAAGTTTTATAATTAGCCTTGCTCTGATACCACTTGTTGTTCCCTATTCACTATCGTAAAACAGTTTTAAGTATTAAAAACAAGTTAATAGTGAATCTATGACTGATAAGATGTAAGTAAAACACACTGATTAATTTTCAACATAATATTCTTTATTAGAAATAAATCAAACAAGAATACATTACCCAAGTACTTGCGGAATAGTACTTGGGATTGAAATGACAAAGGTTGGTAACTCCTCTCAAAGCTCAGGCTAAGTCTGAGCACAACTACAAGTACCCACTGAGCTATCTCGGGGATTGTTGTATTTGGAGGAGTGAAAGATGGCTTATGTGTATGTGTGTTTTACAATTAACAAGCTTAAATCTTTCACTCCATCTCTTATGCTATTTATACAAGTATGAGTTTTAACTCTTTCCTAAGTGACAACCGACAATTCTGAAGACAAAATATCGATGTATTTTGTCTCACATAAAGACTATTTTAGGTAAGAGACAAGACTCGCTTTCCAAAGGTCGGTGATGACACTAAGCCCGATCGCTTGCCATTCGTGGGAAAGTTGACTTTGGTTGATAAGGACTTCGTCTTATCGATTCAAACTTATCCCGCCTTATCCCGCTCATTCTTGATCTTCATATCCTTGATCTTCTACTTGGTTTGTCTTGATGTAAGTAGTCGGAGAGGAGTTTTAGGGATTCGATGAGTTATTGTCATCACCACCGAATCCACCATCTTCTTCTTGACTCGTCTTCACCCTTTAAGTTCCGCCTTCTTGGTGGAGAGACTTCTTCTTAGCCTCTTCTCGAGTATCTCGAAGATGGCTCACCGAGACTATGCACTCGGTGACTGTTAGTGTTTAACGGACTAAACTATTAGGATATTTTCTATTCAAATCCTAGATTAAGGGTTTGGGTATTCTTGATCCCAACAGTTTCTCATAAAGATTTAATGTTTTCTTATGCATATAGTCAGTTTCTGATGATATTATATTTACAACTTATAAGCATGTTGATTATATTCATTGTTTCTGATGATTTATATATCAGAATCGTAACGATGTTTAATCCATGCTAAAAAAATAAACAATATATTTTCCTTAAAAATAAATCATGATAAGTACGATTTTTTTATATATTATTTTTTTACCATATCTTTTCCAAATTTGAATGTAATAGAAACCTTAATTATATCTTATAAACACCGTACACATTTAGAACTTATCATATAACGTAATTAAAATATATAATTTTTAAAACATTTTAGAACATGCATCTTATATTTGAAAATGATTCTGATAGGGTGAATGTTTTTTATTATATTTTTGACGGGTTAGTTAAATACACCATATAGAAAATAACAATAACATAAATACAAATATTCAATATGCTTAACCATTTCTTAATCTTTCTTTTTTGTTGAACGATGGGTTTCTGATTTAAGGTCAGAACTGCATCTGATGGACAATGAATGTTTCATGTAGTATATTTCTGACAGGTTAAGATGATATATTTGATGATGTTTGTTTAGAAAGTATGTACGAATCCAATTTTGTAGGTTTTACATTTAATTTATGTTAGTATACTATTTTTTAATATCTACGTAATTATAGATACTATTATTCTAAGAATGGGTCAGATTTAATTTTTTAAAAATCACATAAAGTTACTTTAGATGAAAAAGTATCACATTTAAATTTTGAAAAGATATATAGCATATAAATTTAAAACTTATCACGTAAAATAATTTAAATATAGAATATTTAAAACATTCTAAAATATGCTTCTTATATTTGAAACTATTATGATGAGGTGAATTTTTTATTATGTTGGAAAATTTAGTGCACTTGTGGGATTAGTTCACACCTGGTAATGGGTCAGGAGGTACGGAGTGTACACCCATAAGGTCCCTGAACACCCTGACTCTTTTAGTGGTGTGTACTGGTAGTGCTAAGATAGTACTGATAAGTAGTGTTTCCACTGCTAGTGCTAAGTTGGTACTGATAGGCAGTGTTTCCACTGCTAATGCTAAGTTAGTGCGGATAGACATTGTTTCCACTGCTAGTATTATGAAAGTACTGCTAGTATTATGAAAGTACTTGTTAGGAATTAGAAATTCCAGGTATTAAAGAGTCGGTCACCTCAAGTATATGTAATCGTTAGAAAGCTCGTAGTCGTAGTTCTTTTAAGTTAAGTAGTATTTAGTTAAGTAACACCGTGGAGGACGGACGGGTCTTTACCCACTCTGTATGCCCGATCCACACCCGTTGTGTGGCGTTTATGTAAGACTATAAATACTCTCTACCTTGAAAGGTATAGAGTTGGAGCTCATAATAATATCTTTCACTTTCTCTCACTAAGTTCCCTAAACCTCTAACTTTCTCTCTCTAGAATTCCATTCATACGCCACTTTGTGTTATGGTTTGATGTGTATGTGAAAACTAGTATTCTACAATTGGTATCAAGAGCCATGGTTAGATCATATCTTGCACATCTTTGGATTTTTAGTGGTTTTTAGGTGGTTTTTGAGTTTGAAAAAGTTTAGTGGTGCATCATTTGGTTGATTTCTTGTGTTAAAGCTTGGATTTTGTTAGTACTTTTATGTTTAGAATCATCACAAGTGTTTAGGTTTTCATTTGGTAAGCTTGAATCATCTTGGTTGGGTTGTTATTGGATTGAAAAGTGATGTTTATGTGGTTTTTCTTGCTAGCGACTTGATATACGGATCTCTTTCTTCGTAGCGACTTGCTTCACTATTTTGTAGCGAGTTACGCTTTGGAGCTAGCGACTTAGACCTAGCGATTAACGAGACAAGTAGTGGACTCTCCACTACGGGTAGCGACAGTGGTAGCGACTTGGTGCATAGCGAGTTGCTCTTTAGCGACTTGAATCTTTAGCGACTTGAGTAGCAATTCTTGCCAAAATTTTGCTAGCGACTTGAGGCTTAGCGAGTTACTACTTAGCGACTTGCATTTGTCTAGCGACTTGGGACTTTAGCGACTTGGGGTGTAGCGAATTAGGTGTTAGCGACTTGGTGCATTATCTTCTAGCGACTTGGGTGATTGTTTACGGTTTTCTCTTGATTTAGTAAAATCCGTGAAAGAATCTATTTCCGGTTTAATCATAGAGTTATAAAATCCCGTATAATCTGTTAAAATGTCTACCAACGTTCCTACTATCATCTCCATTGTTGTCGAGGATGTTCAAGCGGTGGTTGAGATACTCGTCCACCCATGCTTGACAGAATCGACTACGATTCTTGGGCTCAACGAATCGATTGTACGCCTTGGAAAGGAAAATGGTGTCAACATTCTCAAATCCATTGATGAAGGACCATATCGATTTGAGACGACTAGAGATATACTTGATAATAATGAAGATGGAACTCCTATTTACGGAATGGACGGACCTAAAATGTATGATGAGCTTGATGATAAGGAGAAAAAGAGATTCGATGCGAGATATCGGGCTTCTAACATTGTTCTTCAAGGTCTTCCTAAAGACATCTACAAGTCGATCAATCACAACACGAAGCAAAGCGGTATGGGATAATGTTAAGATGCTTCTCTCGGGTTCGAATTAACTATGGAAGGCAGAGAATCACAACTCTATGACGAATTTGAACACTTCAAGATGAAACAAGATGAGAGTGTCTATGAGTACTATGTGAGATTTCATAAGTTGGTGAATGATATGAGGAACATCGAATGACTATGCCTAACATTCATTGAACTCAAAATTTGTGAACAACATGAATCCCGAATGGCACAAGTTTGTCACCTCTGTGAAGCTCACTAAAGGATTGAAGAATACAAACTATGAGCAACTCTATGCCTTCCTCCTTCGAATGAGAGACATGCCATGTTTGAAAAGAGGATTCTTGATCGGTTCAAAGGTCGGGAGAAACAAGCTCTACAAATGAGTCAAGCGCCTTTTTCACAAATGATGGGATTACCACCAATGCTCCTCGAGTTGTACCCACGGAAGATGATAATCACAAACCCATTTCGATCCAAGGTTCAAGCAACCCAATGCAAATCTTGTCATGGAACATTTCATCAATCAACCGACACTCATGGTTAAAGAGAACAGACACTTTCACCTCACACCAACAAACTTCACACTGTAATGAGATCCGAAGCGCCTCCAATCTTCACAACCATGCTTTGATCGAGATGGGAAAATTATGGGGCGATCGGTTCAAGAAAGACAGTTTGATCAAGGAAGAGGTGGAGTGGTAGAGGTTATGTTGGTAATCGAATCAAGGAAGGAATGGTAATCAAGGTCAAGCTAAGCCGATCAAATGTTATAACTGTGGTGGTGAGGACACATTGCAAGGCGCACATCTCCAAAGCGTCCACGAATCGCGATTACTTGAGATAAGATGCTACTTGTACAAGCTCGGGATAATGGTGCTTGCTTTGGATGAAGAAGAATTGTTGTTTCGGGTGAGGCAATGCCAAGACCTATGATGCGAGATGTGGATGAGCAACTATTCAGGAGATAGGTCACAATCATCGAATGCCTTTCAAGTCGGCGATTGTGATGCATACGACTCGATGTGGATGATGGACCCTCGCACACACAGTTTTATGGCTAACATTTCTCCAATGGTTTCTCCCAAGGTCTCTTCTTCACCACAAGGTGGCCTATCCAAAGACAAACTCATCTCGGAGGTATTAAAACTATACGATGATCTTGATGTGCAGCGGATGCATGACAAAGTACAATCAACTGAAACTAATGAATCAAATGTTGAAAATATGGGTAATATCGATATTGTCTCATATGATCAATATGTGAAACAAAGTGAAAGTGAAGTTGTACCAAGTGATGCATCTTCTGCGATCAACAATGACTATGTTTTTATGAATACACCGCATGTGCCCCGATGATTACGTAATTTCGAACTAAATGCCTATAAAGAACGTGTTGCTATTTATGAACAACGTGCAAAGTTTGAGTTGACCACTCGTGAGCGGAAATGGATGACCAAGTGCGCATAATCATTAGAAAAAGTAATTTTCGAGAAGAAGTATGAAAACAAGAGCTAAATTCCTTGCAAGAAAAGCTTTCTAAAGCGCTAAGCAAAACAAGAACTTCAAGAAAATGTGAAAATGCTTAAGCAAGAATTTAATGCAAAGGAATCAAAACTCTTGAAAGATTTTTCTAATCTGAAAACTTTGAAAACAAACTTGAAAACAAGTTGTACATACAAGGAACACCATTGATCGCTCACATGATCACTAAGCATAGGGTCTTAGCGATAAGCATAGCATTCCCTTGTTAAGGAACCAAATCCAGAGGTCATTAAAAGGGCTAGAAATGCTCATAAGGTTCTTTATGATTGCAATGAAATCCTTAAACCTAGACAGAAACCTAGTTACGTTGAGTGCATCGAGGAAGATAAGAAATCGATGAAGTCACCGGGAAAAGATGAACAAGAAATTAGATGATCCTAAATGTAGAGAGAAGAAAATAAAGATCACACCCCATGATTACAAGAAGGAAAACTGGATTTCCTTGAACATGTTTAAGCCTCGGATATTGTTGACTCCCGAACAAGTCTTTTGGAAAATGGATTTAGATAAGCGTAAAGTGAAAATATTGTTGAAACAAACCCTCCCTTTGGAAAATGCCTAGAGCATTGTGTATCCCCTAATACACCAATGCATCTTGTTCCTAGAACAATTGCCACTAAAAGCAAGACCTTAATTAGCCAATATGTTATATTTCAACTATTTGTTGATTTTGAGAAAACTTGCAAGAAAAGGATCACACCCACTGGTATAACGGAAGGAGAAAGGGTTTTGAGCAAATGAAAGAATGTTATTTAAGCGAGGTCATGCCTTTCTTTAAACTTCTAAAAGATCACTTTGAGAGTCTTAAAAGGGATAGAAAGCGATATTAAGGGAATGGAAAAGGAATTTGATGCAATGATAGTTGAAGTTAGTGACTATGAGCGAGCACTAAAATATAATGAGATTGAGAGGAAGAACTTGCATACACTAAATGAGAACCCGATTTACGAATGTATTGCTCAAGATGTGTTTTCATCGCTACAAATTGTTCCATTAATGCTTCCAAATTTCATGAATTATCGGTTGCCCCGAAAGTCTCCCATGATCGTGTCATTGAGCTTGAAAAACTAATTACGAACTAAGCGAGAAAATTGAGCTGGATGATCACGACAATTTGGTTAAACATTTTTCTAAACTAGAAGTTGAGCATTTTAATTTACAACTAAAATATCAACATCTTAAAGAAAATGTCAAAACTTCAAATATCAAGACATCCTCGGATGCTCCGAGTTTGATGCGCTTTTCAAATTAACAAACGTGATGAGCGATTCAAGCTCGATGCAACACGATCGAAAGTTGAAAGCCCAAATCTCTCAATTAAAGGGTCTAACGAACAATATGACAGCTCCCAAATGCCTCCTCCTTTAGATTCTCATAATTCTCAAAAGTTTCATCTTCAAAACCTAGTAAATGCATTACAAAAGGAAAGCGAAAGTTTTCTAGAAGAAAATGAAAAGGTTAACGTCATTTCAATGAGTTATTTGAATCAATAAAGGTCACTCGTAACAAAATAACGAACAAATAGCCTCATTGCAAAAGGAAATTGAGAATCGAAGAGTCGGGTAAAGGGAAAATGCCAATGACCAATGGGAGAATGGTGTATCAAAGGTTCACTCTTGTAATAAATATGCTTTATGCGTGACATATGTCCCTCCTCATCTAAGGAACAACAAACTTGTTGTTCAAACATACTTCTCATCCCTTAAGGATTGCCTAGAATGTCTGCGTGAGATTGTTGAAGAGGATAAGTTAGAGAAACCTCATGATAATGCAATTGGACATGCATGCTTATATGCCAAACGATCTCAAGAAATCTTAGAATGCTTGATCACAATATGCCCAAAGTCATTAGGTGAGAGAGTTAATCCTTTGATTCCATGCTCGATGCCTAATGCCAAGTATGATATTCATTCGATTCCCAATGTTTTGAATATGAACCGTAGTGTGCCTTTAAGTAGTTCGATTCGAGATCATCAATGCTAAGAAAGAGAACTCAAGTGTGCCTTCTAGGAGTACAAATCTCGGTACTTCTAGTTTTAAGAAAGTGAACCTTAGTGTACTGCATGTAGTTCGGATCCCAACACATCTAAACAGTGATGCAAAGAGTAGTTAAACCAACTAATGTTCCCATTCCTCTACAGAGTAATCGGTGACACTAAAGGGAGCGGTCAAAGTCTCAAGACAATACAAGGAATGATAGGACCTCGCAAGCTAAGAATGTGCCTTTGGAAAGAGTAGAAGAACAACCTAGGAACTTTAAGTTTGAACCGAATAAAGCGAATCGTGTTGATTCTAGTATTTGCCATAGGCGCATTGTAATTAATTCAATTTCGATACTATTTGCAAACCTTGTATTGATGTCTGCTTGAATTCTGTTTCTAATCATGAATGTGGTGTTAATGTTACGCCTAATGATGTTAATTGTCCACTAATATTGTTAATGCTAAAATTCATGCTAAGAAGGCTAAAAGGCAAAACGAAGAAAGTTAGAAAGCAAGTGGAAACCCACGGGAAGAACATTCAATAAAATAGGCTATTATTGGATACCGTTGGTCATAATACTAATTAGATAATGCCCACTAAAAATGGATGCCTCTTGGTAGAACTATTCCCTTAAGAAGTGAGCACACCGTGAGCAGGCTATCTGAGACACTAGTCTTGCATCTATTCACAATGATTCCATTGCCTCATTTTACGATATAAATGCTTCTATTTACGATGTGGGTGTTCCAACCATTGTTACTAACCAAATGGAACCCATTCTTACATGGGGATCCCAATTATCCGATTATCCATTCTTGTGCGTGTTCAACTGCGGATCGTTCAAATCGATTACGTGGTACACGGACTCGAGGATGTTCCAAGCATATGTTGGCGACCGGTCACGGCTCATGAACCGTGAGCAAATTCATCGGACCGTTAGATTCGGGAATGATCATTTTGGTGCTATTATGGGTTATGGAGACTATGTTGTTGGCAAAGTGTGATCTCGAGTTTACTATGTAGAAGGTCTTGGTCACAACCTGTTCTCTGTTGGTCAATTCTGCGACTACGATCTAGAAGTAGCCTTGGAAAACATACCGCTTCGTTAGAGAACTTGATGGTAAGGAACTTTTAAGAGGTTCACGTGGTTCAAATCTATACACCATATCTATCGAAGATATGATGAAGTCTTCTCCAATTTGCTTCTTGTCAAAGGCCTCTAAAACAAAGTCATGGTTATGGCATCGTCGTCTCAATCACATGAACTTGGCACCATCAATGACCTCACCGAGAAAGGACTTAGTTGTAGGTTTACCTAGACTCAAGTACGAAAAGGATCATCTTTGTTCAACATGTCAATTGGGAAAAAGCAAGAAGTATGCCCATAAACCCAAACCTACTAACTCATCACGAAGTTCTTCATATGATTCATATGGATTTATGTGGACCAATGAGGTGCGAGAATATATTTGGGAAGAAATATGTGTTAGTTGTGGTTGATGATTACTCTAGATTCACGGGGTCAAGTTCTTAAGGACAAAGGATGAAACTCGATATCATCATCAAACTCATCAAGCAGTGCGAGTTAGGCTTAACAAAACAGTCGAATAATAAGAGCAGACAATGGAACCGAGTTTGTCAACAAACAACTCGGTGAATTTTATGAAAGCGTTGGAATCACCATCAAAGAAGTGTTCCACGAACTCCTCAACAAAACGGTGTAGTTGAAAGACGAAATCGAACTCTTGTAGAAGCCGCTAGAACAATCTTGATTTACTCAAAGGTTCCAATGTTTCTCCGGGTGAAGTTATTGCCCTTGCATGCTACACACAAAATCGTTCCACGATTCACACTGCTCATGGAAAACTCCATATGAACTTGTCCACAACAGAAAACCTAATCTCTCCTTCCTTCGTGTGTTTGGTGCATTGTGTTATCCGACTAATGAGGACAAGACTTAGGCAAACTTAGGGCTAAAGGCGACATTGGAGTATTTGTAGGATATGCACCAAACAAAAGGGATACCTAATCTACAACAAAAGAACCCGAAATATCATGGAAACAATTCACGTTACGTTTGATGAGTGACCGGTCAAATGGCTCCTGGACACCCGATTCGGGACCCGCACTTCAAAAGCAGTCCCATTGGTTCATCCCTTGTTCCAAACTCTTCTCAAGAAACTCCATATGTACCTCCATCGAAGATGATTTAAAGAAATTGTTTGATCCTATGTTTGATGAACTTTATGATCCAAGTACTAATGAGGTGTCGATTCCTACAACAGAGGTTGCTCATATTCACGTGAATGAAGTCAATCCTCGGTCTCAATATCTTTAAGTCAAGAAGCTGCTGCGATCCTTGATCTCATCAAAAATCATCATTCTTGAATGTACATCATGGAAATGTTTCGCATCAATGATGAAGTTAATCCCTTTGTCGCTCTCGAAGATGCTCCATTCGAAAACATATTTGCTCTGAATCTTCTTCGAACCATCTTCCTCGGAGACATCGACTCGCTACTTGATCCCTCAACGGCTACCACATGAACACCTCGGAAAATAGACTCACGATCATCCATTAGACAACATCATTGGAAATCCCTCTCGTCCTGTATCAACACGGAAACAACTTGCAACCGATGCCTTATGGTGTTTCTTCAACTCCGTACTCTCAAAGATCGAACCAAAGGATGTTAAAGCGCCATGAGCGAAGGCAATTTGGTTCAATGCTATGCAAGATGAAATTCATGAGTTTGATCGACTTGATGTATGGGAGTTAGTACCGCTCAGAATGTGCTATGATTATTGCTCTAAAATGGATCTTCAAAGTGAAACTAGATGAGCATGGTGATGTATTAAAGAACAAGGCTCGATTAGTTGCTAAAGGATACCGTCAAGAGGAGGGTATTGACTTTGAAGAATCTTTTGCTCCATTGCTCGAATCGAGGCAATCGAATCTTTCGGCTAATGTTGCTAGTAAGAACATGGTAGTCTATCGGATGGATGTGAAGGCGGCATTTACGAACGGAGATCTTAAAGAAGTCGTCTATGTCGCCCAACTGAAGGATTTGTGAATCAAGAGCATCCTACTTACGTTTATCATTTGAAGAAGGCTCTTTACGGTTTAAAGCAAGCTCCAAGGGCATGGTATGATACATCATCAAAGTTTCTTCTATCTACCGGATTTAGCAAAGGAGCGATTGATCCAACATTGTTCACCGAAGTCGGAAAACATTTAATTCATGTTCAAATTTATGTTGATGATATTATTTTGCCTCGTCGGACCTAATGGAATGTGATCGTTTTCAAATGAAATGAGTTCAAAATTTCAAATGTCAATAATGGGACAAATGTCATTTTCTTGGGATTACAAATTTCACAAAGTCCGGAGGCATTTTCATAAATCAATCTAAATATGCAACAGAGATCTTAAAGAAATTTGGATTTGATTCAAGTGACTCTGTTGACACCCCATGATTGATCGAACCAAACTAGATGAGGATCACTCGGGGATCATGATTGACCAAACGAAATATCGTAGTATGATTGGATCCACGATGTACCTCACGCTAGTAGACCAGACATCTTGTTCATTTGTTTGCATGTGTGCTAGATACCGTGCTAAGCCTACTAAAAAGCACCTTGAAGCGGTTAAGCGGGTTTTCGGTATCTCCAAGGAACCATCAATATGGGTCTTTGGTACCAAGGACACCGGTATGTCACTAACGACCTATGCGAGATCTTGATCATGCGGTGTCAAGATACTCGTCAAGTACATCCGGAGGTGCTCGGTTTTGGGTGATAAGCTTGTGAGTGGTCCTCAAAGAAGCAAATGAGTACTTCTATCTCCTCTACAGAGGTGAATACATAGCCATGTCATCTGTTGTGCTCAAATCCTATGGATGAGATCTCAATTATCGACTATGGCTTTGAATTCAACAAAATCCTCTCATCTTGTGATAATAAAAGTGCTATTGCCTCTCATGCAACAATGTTCAACACTCAAGAGCAAAGCATATCGACATTCGACATCATTTCATCGGAACAAGTGGAAAAAGGTGTGGTGGAACTCTATTTTGTGAGGTGCGAATATCGGTTAGCGACATCTTCACCAAAGCTCTTCCAAGAGAACGTTTTGAGTTTATTCTTCCACGTCTTGGCTTGAAAAGCCTTCAACCGAAACACTCAAACGTCTTCAGGAGGAAGACGAGGAGTAAAGGTCTATCTTCATCTATCTCTTGTATATATCTATTCGAAAAACAAAATACAAAATTATAAAACCTTCAAAAATCAAATAGAAAATTATAAAACATTCAAAATCCATAAAAAATTTGAAAAATCTTGAAAAAAAAAATCAAAAATATTGTCCTTTTTGTCATGTTTTCCTCGATTCGATAATATCTACGGTCTTTGAGATGTCATTCAAAGAATGACACGGGACTTTAGATGTTGTTCGAATGTTAAAAAAAAATTTAGAAAGAGAAACAATGGTTTATTGTCATTTTCGAGCAATAACCGGTTTTAATAGAAAGAACGAGCCATGTTTTATCATACTTTCAAAATTCCATGCTCGATTCTATAAACATTTATCTTTGAAAACTAAATGCTTTGAAAAATAACTCGGTCTCTATTTTTGATAATCATCGAGGACTTATTTGTCAAAATATCTATCTCTCAATCAACAACCTATGTCATTGATTGAGGGGAGAATGATTTCAATTAAATTAAAAAGTTATTTGGCATTAAATTGTTTTCAAAAGATGTACATGCATGTTTTTATCAATGGAGTTTAAAGTCTTAAAATCCGATCCTTATCGATTAAATCGATTTCATAATCAAGTCACAATTCCCTTAAAGCTTTCAAAATCAATTTAAATCAATAAGAGATCACAAATCTCAAATGATTTGATAATTGTGATCGGGGAGAATGTGTGATTTAAATTGGATTTAAAGCGATAATTAGGTAAATGGTTTTATAAGGATGTACATGCTATCCTTCCCACATGTGACAAACGATTTCAAATTTTCCATGCACATGTTGAGGGGAGCATCTATCTTAAACCTATGATTTGAAATGTGATCAACTTATCTCAATGTGCGGGTTTCCTCTATTATGTGCAAAACTCTTTTCAAACTTAGATGCACATATTGAGGGGAGCAAAATCATGAAAACCTCATCCTTCCCAAAATGCTCTATCTACTTGATTTGATGTGGGAAGTGATGTTGATATCTTTAGAAAATGGTAATCAAAAAGTTAATTCTTTCTCTTGCCTCCGTGTGCAAGACTTTTCAAATACTTGATGCACATGTTGAGGGGAGTTCTCGTTCTAAAATATCAAAAACAATTCGGTACAAAATGCTTTGATAATATATCACAAGTATCCGAATTGATTTTCAAATGGTTTTCAATTGGTTCCAATGGCGGATGAACAATACCAAATAGACCGACCAACTTTACTCTATGTGCGGTGATATAAGGATGATAAGGTTAGGTATTGGTTCCCATGATCCGCCGAACCGGAGGGATCTACCGAGGAAAATCCACTAGTTAGTGTAGAAGTCCTTAGGTATGATGATAAAAGGAGAAAAGTGAGATATGGGAAGAGTGCGGATGAGGCGAGCAAGTCTTGTAACAAACCCAACAAGGTTCTTGCAATGAAGTCTCGGTAAGCATGAAGGGGTGAAGAATTAAAAGAATTGAATGTGAAAAGGGTGAAAACAAATAGCCTCCATTTATTCAACCTTAGGCGTAAACCGGTTCAATTCATATGCTACTTATGGTAACATCGGTATTGAAGACAAGGCGTCATGGACCCAAATGACGCACTTGCACTTCAACTTTCCAAACCACTCAAGTTCCTCTTAAAAGGACTTGTTTCATTCTCACGGGAACCGACATTATCTATTGACTTTCTCTTAGAGATTGTTGATATTGAAGAAGGAGACCCTCTCCTAGTCTCGAGACAGGATCCAAATATGCACATATTGAGTCTAGAGCCACGAGATCGTCAATAAATCTCATTAGGACACTTTCAATGAAGACTCTCGCTTCACACAATGTGGAAAGAGAGATTATATCTTGAGTCCCACGCATTATCCTTGTGGTATTGCCGAACATCCGAGTGATATGCATACATATTCACAATGAAGATGGAAAACCTTCGAGCCAACATCAAACAAGCTCTAGGTGGCATGTGAGATCTATTCATTAGATCAACCATGTGACAACCGAGCAGAAACAATGGGGCGATTCAAGTCTTGAATCAATCACGGTTCGAGTTATGGATTGACGGATACCTTTGAAAAACCGGTCTTTGTGCTTAACAACTTTTCTTTAGCACATCGACCGTGTACTCATTTTTCAAACCAAAGGTGTTTTTATGATTGATAATTGATTTTCAATAAAACCTTCGTGGTATTGCAAAACAATTTCTATTGAGCAATACGATTGTCTTTCAAATCTCTTCTCATCAATCGGTGGACTTAACATTCATTGGTTCACTCACTCCGTGTTGTCTTCTTTGAGATGTTCGGTTTGAGAACGACTAGAGCATTGCGAAACCCTATCAAGGAAATTCTTGAATTATACCGATCACAGCAAGACATGTCTTGATCAGCGGGAACCGTGGGTCGTGTACCTCAATTCAACGAAGTGATCAAAGACACTTTCGTGCGATTTATTGCTAATCGTTGTATGCGGTACACCCGACGTTTGCGGTGATCGAATGAAGCGGTCAATCCATAGCCGCATGCTCACTTAACACATTCATCTCAAAAGAAATCATGATTAGTGCATCAATGACTCGATATTTTCACTCCATGCTTACGCTTTCGCTGCGCCAATATCATGAATCAACAAAAGCTTCCGCTACTCTGTTGAGAAGATATCATGATCCAGAATGTGAGCATGTCGGTCCGAAAGTCACAACACCACAATGGATGTCTCAGAGATTTATGATCGCTGATGATCTCAAAAGCTGGCTCAAAATTATTATCACATGGATCAGTAAAAGACCTCCACTTGGAGTAACCAAACATGCAATGTGAAGAATCAATGACTACGAGCTTAGGAGCAAAGGACTACATCAAGAATGCAAGAACAATTTTTAATGTAATATCTAGTTGTATTCTATGTAATTTTGGTATATGATTGAGGTGACCTCCTTAGGGGAGATTGTTAGGAATTAGAAATTCCGGTATTAAAGAGTCGGTCACCTCAAGTATATGTAATCGTAGAAAGCTCGTAGTCGTAGTTCTTTTAAGTTAAGTAGTATTTAGTTAAGTAACACCGTGGAGGACGGACGGGTCTTTACCCACTGTATGCCCGATCCACACCCGTTGTGTGGCGTTTATGTAAGAATATAAATACTCTCTACCTTGCAAGGTAGAGTTGGAGCTCATAATAATATCTTTCACTTTCTCTCACTAAGTTCCCTAAACCTCTAACTTTCTCTCTAGAATTCCATTCATACGCCACTTTGTGTTATGGTTTGATGTGTATGTGAAAACTAATATTCTCAAGATCTTGCTAGTGTTATGAAAATATGCTAAGTGGCGATTTCAATCGCTTAATGACCACGTTTAATTGGTCATGTAACCACTAAGCAGCTATAATGGGAATAATTATGAGGCGATTAATGGGCGATTAATTCTCATAATTCCATTTGACTAGCTAAGAGTAATTTCCTATAAATAGGAGATCCGATTATGCATGAATCACACGAAAACTATTAACACTTCTAAGCAAAGGGTTATTGAATTGTGCCTAATTCTATAACTACATTTGGTCTTATCCCAAGTAGATATTCGTGTAACCCGGGCATTAGGGTCGAATAGTTTACTTTGGAAAGTGATCACACGATTCAAGTGATATCCGGTAACCACATAGTGGTATTGTTCTTGCCTTGATTATCTTACCACTCGGGAGTTACACACCAACAATCAAAGTAAACTATTTTGTGATAATCAATGGCAACTCTTGCAATGAAACACATGGCTTCAAACTTTGCTAAGCTGGATAAGTTTGAAGGGGTGGACTTTAGGAGATGGCAGAAGAAGATGCACTTCATGTTGTCAAGCATGAATGTGGTGTATGTGTTAACCACTCTTATTCTTGATGATGGGGATGATGCTACGGTTGAGCAGATCAGGAGGAGGAGCAAATGGGAGAATGATGACTACATATGCAGAGGGCTTATTCTGAATGGTATGTATGATTCTCTGTTTGATATTTATCAGAACTTTGAATCTTCCAAAGAACTGTGGGATTCCTTGGATGACAAATATATGGCTGAGGATGCATCAAGTAAGAAGTTCCTTGTTAGTAATTTCACAAATTACAAAATGACTGATTCAAGACCGGTTATGGAATAATACAATGAACTTCTTGGTATAATTGGAAGGTTTACACAACAAAAATGCACATGGATGAGGCTATTTAGGTCTCTTGTGTCATTGACAAACTCCTCCTTCTTGGAAAGATTTCAATCATACTTTGAAACATAAGAAGGAGGAATTAACTCGTTGAGTTGGGCGGTCATCGCTCATTGAGGAATCTCTCAAAGTGCGTGATAATGACAAGCCAAAGAGTAGCAATGCTCTTGGACCATCTGTTGTCAATATGGTGGAGCATAACAACCCCACCGGTACAATGACAACAAAGGCAAACGCAAATATCATGATAACACAAGGCGATCTTAACAAGAAGGCAACACCTACTTGTTGGAAATGTGGCAAGACCGGTCACATTAAAAGGGACCGCAAAGGTGTTAAAATTGGTGGTAAAGCCAATGGATCGAGCACTAATGGTTCGGGGTGGTGGTTGACCAACTCACTGAAAGGTCGAATATGTTTAATAAAATAATAAGTCTTTTAGATTTATTATGTTACATATGTATCTGAATCTTTTATGTGCGGGATGATGATGTTGCGTGGTGGGTTGAATCTGGTGCAACAATTCATGTGTGTAAAGATAGAAGTTGGTTCAAGACTTATGAGTCAACGAATAGCGGTTCTATTCTTCACATGGGAAATGAGTCAATGACCTTGGTGCATGGTCGTGGTTGTGTAGATCTTAGATTTAGTTCTGGAAAGATTGTAACTTTGTTTGATGTTATTCATGTTCATGATATCAGGAAGAACTTGGTTTCAAGTAGTATTTTGAATAATCATGGTTATAAACAAGTTATTGAATCTGATAAATTTGTGCTTTCTAAGCATGGTGTTTTTATTGGTTTTGGTTATTTATGTAATCAAATGTTCAGGCTTAATATTGCCACTGATAGTGTAAATTCATCCTTTGTGACCACCACTGACCAGACTGACTGATGAGTGTCTAAATACTCATCATTTTGTACTAAATAAACCGCAAAATCATCCGAAAACACTCAAAATGCATCAAAATGAAGAAAATATCACAAATCGGTGTTTTATGTGTTTTAAATGCAAAAAATCAAAATCGATGAAAAACATATCAAATTTGCAAAATTGCGCTTTAGTCCCCAAGTTTTAAAAGTTGTCAAAAACAGGTCCACGAGCACATAATTTCAAAGAAAAATCACCAAAGGTCCTTTTAAAATCAAAAGTTGTCAAATTTAGTCCTTTGGAGAAAATATAAAAGTTTGAGAAAATTAAAAGTTTAGTCCTTCAACTTTGAAAATTGGCGAAATGGCCCTGGAAAATGGCAAAATGTCGACTTTGGTCCTTGTACTTTTGGAACTTGTCATTTTTCCCTTGGAATAACTTTTCGAATTGGCGACAATGGTCCCTTGATTTTCGTGGATTTACACAATAAGTCCCTAAGTTATTAACCCTTTAATACCCCATTTGGCACAGTCAATGAATTTTGGACCCCTGTCATAATGAGTTTTGGACCCCTGTATTATTAACTTTGGTCAAACTCGTCAATCATCTCAACCCGCCAAAAGTCTCCCATCTCAATTGCTTTCGAAACGAAACTCATTCACCCCATCCCCTCCTCAATCCCACTCTCCCATGTCCCCCACCTTAACAAGCTTCCAAACCTCATTTAATGCTTCCTAACCTCTCACTCAACCCCACATGGATAAAAAGAAATTTGGCGCCAAAATCGATTTAAATGGCGGGATTGATTTTAAGCCATCCAATGGCTAGGATTGGTGGGATTTCATCGAAGTGAGAGAAGATCTTTGGATATAAAAGAAAGCAAATGGAGCAAAGAAAGGAGTCTTGTAGTTTTTAAATTTTTCTTAATGTCGTTTTTAATGTAAAATTTTAGTTAAGCTCAAAAATCTGTAATCTTTTGTTATAATGTACTCATTTTAAGTTCTTGTATCAATATAAATCATCTTCAAGTGTCAATTTAAGTTAAATTACTATTTTGCTTAGTTAAGCTTACTGTGCAATCCTTAGTTTTCATTTAAGCTTATTGTTTTTTTCATTTTCAGTAGTTTTTAAAATGTTTTCTTAAGTTTTCATTGTATTCTCCAGTTCTTGTATCCAATTTCAGTTTCAATAAAAAGTTCAAAGTTTTCATCTTTTATCTTGCAAATCTACTTTAAGTGATCAATAAGCTTTATCGAATAATGGAGTAGGTTCATTTAAGTTTTTATAGCTTTTGTGAGCTTATCTTGCACCATCATATTCATTTCGTTCACAAACCTGCTCGGTCAACAAAAGTCAACTCGTGCTCATAATTGGTTCGAGAGATGGTTATGGTTTGATTAGATGATGGATATGGGTTGAATAGGTTAGGATTAGTGGTTCTTATTACGGTTTGCAAGCCATTGTGGCTATGGATCTCTTGTAAGTGCTAGTTTTCATTTCATATTTAGCTTATAAGTAGTAGCAGTTAGCTTATTGTTTAGATCTGTTATTGTATTGATGTTTCTTTGTCTCATTAGCTCTAATTTAGTATTTTGAATCTGTTTTAGTGATTTGCATAAGTTGTTTTGGTATTAAAGCTTGATTAGAGTACATTTCACATCATAAAGGGGTGTTTGGTTAGCCTACTAAAACTTTTCGAGAGGTTTCTTGGTAAAAGATTTTGTTGCATTTATCTCTAATATCATCAATAATATTGTTTCAACAAGAATTTGCACAAGTTTTTCTCTAAAAGTCAAAATGATCTAGTAATCGCTCTTGATTGCTTCTTGTTGGAATCGATTAACCCAAAACAACTCAAATAGGTTTAAAACTTGTTAAGTTTGCTTGATATAGTAGCATTACATCATATTTCATCAAGATCAGTCCTAAATTTGCATTGAATTCCACTTAAGTCAAACCTTCAAACCGATTAAAAGTCAAACATGTGTCAAAGATGCAATTATGCAGAACTTGCGACTCGCACAGTGCTTCAATAAGGCTTTGTAGGGTCTGATTTTTGGCTTAGGTATAGTCCACTAGGTGGTCTTTAAGACTCATTATCTGTTTTTGGCTAAAGATCTCTGGATAAGCTAGTGCATAAGCTCAAAGTTGGTACATTCACCGTATCTCGTTCCAAATCAGTTAACTCATTTTCTTGTCAAACTGCATATCAGAGGTTCAAGCTTGTTGTTACTTGATCCATTTTAGTTGTTTTAGCTTATTAGAGCTCCATTATCAGTTTGGTAGCTTTTGGATTCAATTTGCTTATTCAAAGTGCTTATTTCAATAAGCACTTCCTCATCGATTCAAAATCCTCCACACAAGCCCTTGTTTTCCAATTTTCCTAGCTTCCTATTATTATTTTAGACTTTTCCTGAAATTTTCAGATTTTTCTAAGTTGATTTGCTATTTTTCTTAATTTAAAGTAGTTTTAAGCATTTTAAATAGCTTTTAATACAAAAATTAAGAAAAGGTTAAAAAAATAATTTTCAATTTTCTTAAGTTTAGATAAATATAATAAGCCTAAAAGTATTTTTTCATAATTTTCTTAGCTTAATTAGTATTTTCTAGCATTTTAATTAGTTTTAAATAGTTTTAAATCAATAATAAATACATAAAAAGACTAAAAAATATATTTTCAGTTTTAAAATAAGTTTTATCATATTTTAGATTTTTCTAAGTTATAATTTCATTTTTCTAGGTTAATTTTGTATTTTCTTGTATTTTAGTGCATTTTAAATACTTAATAAATAGTTTTTATTTAATAATAATTAATTAAATAGTTTTAAAAATAATTTTATTTTTCTAATAATTTTCTAATATAATTAGGATTGTAAAAATGTATTTTCTATATCAGTAGGTATTTTCCTTCTTTATTTTCACTTTTTATTTTGTGCGTTTACGTAATTTTTATTTAAACGTAAGTTTTTAGTTTTAAGTTTTAAACGTTCATCACTTTAATTATAGTGATAGCGTTTATTTAATAGGTTTTATCTTTTTAATTTCCTTTAATTTGCATTTAAGCCGTTGTAATTTGTTGGCTTTTTCCGTAGTTAATACCATATTCAAATCTCCTTTCCCGTTCAAATTCCTCGATCACTAAACGTTTGATATTCCATTGCATAGCTCGCTGGGACATAACGACCCGGGGAGACCCTATACTCCTCAGATCTTCATTGATATCGTTCCTGAGCCGTTTTAAGGTTGTTACGGTCTGCCATTCACAAGTGGCGAGCTTGTGTGATAAACCTTGACCGCTCGGAGCGCATCAAATTACAGGCGCGCCACGGGAGTTGTCTTGATCTATCTTACGTCTAGCGATTAGTTGTTTGAATACTCACTCATTTGTTCATATCATCCATATCTATCTATATATATATATCCATATTTTTATAAAAATCCAAAAACCCAAAAATGACCAAAAGCGTATAAAACACAAAAATATTTTTCTTTTGTTTCTATATATGTATCAAATAATAAAAATACAAAAGATTCGCTGTTTTCTTTAAAAAATAACAACTTAAAGATTACCACCGAAACCAAGGCGGTGCACTACCTAGCTGGGGTGCGACCATAATAAGTTTCGAACTAAGGATTTAAAACTTGCCTTTGTGTCCTTGTGATTGGTGTACCTTTTTCAAAAAGCCATTCATATTGTGATTATTGGTTAAGTTCATCGTTGTTTTGCCTCGATCTTGTGTTAATTGATTTTGTTGTGATATCGACGTTTGAACCGAGAAACCCAAAAGATTCTCCTCACCCCATTTTTATAAAAACGTCTTCATAATTCTCATTCTCGTCCGAAAGATTTCCATAATTCCCATTTCTCTCCTTAGCTCGAGATTCCTTAGAGTTAACTCTAGTGCATGCGCACTCATTCTTCTAGATCATTGAGTCCTTTGCGTGATCTAGCGAAATTCAAGAAGACGTTCTCGTGAGCGTGTTGCCCAAATAGTCGAACCCGAGATTCGTACTATTTCAAACAACAACATGGCGCATTTAACGCACTATGGCGGAAATGCTCCAAGCACCCACCGAGGGTTATGGAGATGCCATCATTCTACCAAGAATCAACTCGATCACTTTGAATTGAAGACACATTTGATCCAACTTGTGTCACGAATCAATTCCACGGGTTTGATCGAGAAGACCCGTATCACACATCCGTTGGTTTAACAAGTTGACTTCAACTATCAATTTCAAGGATGTTCCACAAAAGTCATCAAGTTTATGCTTTTCCATTCTCTCTTGAGGGACGGCCGGATTTGGTGGAAAAAGAACCCCTCGATCTATCGAAACTTGGGAGGATCTTGTTCAAAAGTTTGTAAATTATTTCTTTCCTCCATCAAAGGCGACTAATCTTAAAAATGAAATTTCGGATTTCGTCAAAATTTCGATGAAAACTTTGGAGAGGCATGGAGAGATTCAAAGATCTCCTCGAAATGCCCCATCATGAATTCACGGAGCTTCAACAAGTCAATATCTTTTACAATGGGTTGAGCGGTAGCGATCAAGATTCCTTGAATGCACCGCAGTAGCAATATCTTGAATCGTAGACCTAAAGATGTGATTGAGATTTGCGAGCAAAATCAAAAGTTCCTATTTCTCATAACAAAGTCAATACTCCTAACACTCCGCTCCTTCATCCAAGAACTCTTCGAGTTAGCGACTCCGATATCGCTCTAACGGATGCCATCCGTTGTATGATTAAGGATGTTAAGGAAATCAAAAGCGAAATTCATAAGCTCGAACCGGTCAAAGCCGTAAACAAGGTGTGTGAAACTTGTAGTGGTCCACACGCGTATTATGATTGTCAAGCAACCGATGCTTCCTTTTACCAAGCTCCGTAGCTGCAGTAAACCACAATCAATACCGACCACAAGTCGATCCTCACTACTGCACCTAGCGGTATGACACCACCGGTTTTCCTCCTGTGCAAAACCATGGCAATCAAGACCATGGCAATCAAAATCGCTTTGTTCCAAATCAAGGACAAAATTTCAATAACTCTCAAAATTTCAATTAAAACCGGAACAATTTCAACCAACCTTATCAAGCTCCAAATCATCAAAGTTATCAACAACCTCCTCAAGCTCCCTTACCCAATGACTTCATGAAAATTACTGAGACAAGCATATGTTCAATGCAAACTCAGATCAATAACATGAGAGGTGAGCTAAAAAGGGAAATTGATACCACATTATCTCGGCAGACAAATGAGTTAAAGAATATGATGAGCGGTTTATGAACATGAATATGAACAAAGCCTCATCATCTTCCGGAGGACTCGAGCAATACTATTCCCAATCCCAATGCCGAGTTGAAAGCCGTCACCACTCGTAGTGGTAAGGCGCACAATGGACCTTCGACTCCTATGCCCCTCCTCCGTGGCATTTAGTCAAGTTACCAAGGAGACAACGGACAAGGTGCATTATTCATGCCCACGGCATACCGACACGTCCCACCTTCGGTAGTCCAAGCTTTAAGTCCGAACCCAAGTTCGAAGAAAAATCTGAGCTAGAAAACACTTCCATCCCGGCTCAAAAGTCTAGTCGACTTCCTTACCCATCAAGAATGAATGATGAGAAGCTCAAAGACAAAACAAAGAGCAAATGGAAAAATTTTCCAAATCTTCAATGAGCTTCACTTTGATATAAGCTTCGTTGATGCTCTCGTTCTAATGCCTAAATTTGCATCCACGCTAAAGGCTTACTCACCAACAAAGATAAGCTATCGAGATGGCTAAAACTCCTCTAAATGAGCAATGCTCACGCCATTCTTAATAAGCTTCGAAAAACTTGAAGACCACGCGGGTTTTAATCCGTGTGATTTCTTGGGGATGTTTCAATGCTCGCCTTGGCGATCTTGGCGCTAGCATTAACCTCATGCCACTCTCGGTATGGAAGAAACTGTCTCTTCACGAACTTTCATCCACTCGTATGACACTCGAGCTAGCGGACTGCGTCACAGTAACTCGTCCACTTGGGATAGCCGAGGATGTCGTGATGAAAGTGGGAAAGTTTCACTTTCATCCGACTTTGTTGTAGTAGACTTGATGCGGATCCTAGAGTTCCCCTTATCTTGGGAGAGCTTTCTTAAACGCAGTCGTGCTCGATTGATGTGTTTCTTGAAGAGTTGACCATACGGGTTGACAACGAAGAGCTCACATTGAATATCAACCGAACTCCAAACCTCTATACAAGCAGTGTTGCCACAATTGATCAAAAATCGAAAGAATCAATGCAACACTCTCAAATTTCACAGTTAAGAGTGTTCACCAAAAGCGTCTTTGAGCTTAAAGCTTTGAAAATTACCCCGGTTCAAACAAATGGTTTGAAAGTCTGTACCGGGAAGTCAAGAGTGTTCTTGATGATGATGATGATCTAGAATCGGAGACTTCATCGGAAGTGGTGGAAGCGCTAGCTCTAAGAGCACACCACTTGTCCCACCTCCGAATCGGTTTGTCGCATCGAGATTGTTAACTCGTAGATGAAACCAAACTCTTGATTTCATCCGAGTTGGATGATGATGTTTGTAATTCAATGGGAGACATTCTTCCCATTGATGAATTGCTCAAAAGAATCCATCATCTTCTAGTCTTATTCCCGACTCTTCCATCCCTTCTCTCACTCGATGAGGAAGATGACAACTTTGGAATGAAGTCGATGCATTTCTTAGTGATGAGTCAATTCCAACGGAATTGATAACACTTACCTTGATCCGGAGGAGACATCCTTTTTCGGAAAGTGCATTGATCGAAGAACCATTTCCACCCTCCTCCCGGACATCTTCTTGACAATCACCATCTAAGCTTCAAGTTTAAGCTTAAAGATGTCAAAGCGGTGATTTGCTTCTCTCTGTTGAGGAATGGACATGCATTCTCATGTACGTCTTTATTCCATTCTTCACGAGATGGTGTGGTTGCTCTTTCCTTTTCTCTTTCGGAATGAGGACACCATCTTTGACCCGGTATCATCCTTTATAGTTTCTACTATTAACAATACCGCGGTTATATCTCGTCGGTGTGGAACTTTCGATGTTCATATGTTCATTAACATTGTGAGCGAAAGTCCGATCGAGATTGGTTTTCACGTTACTTTCCCCATGAACAAATGAATACGGGTCGAGTCAAGCTAGCGACTCGGGAATCAAAACAATAGCATGCCATATGGGTTTTCACCCATATTTCGACTTCTTTCTATATTTCTACCACCCTAGTGTGGGGGTTGCCACATGTTCTAAAAAAAAAAAAAAAAATCTTCTTTCTAAATAATGGTCGTAATATTTCCCTTTACGTTCTCGGTTTCGGCATAACCATGGGTACTTTGAATATTGAGGGCAATATTCATTTCTAAGTGTGGGGAATTCTCACGAATTTTATCATGTAATTATACCGCCCAATTCCCGTTTTGGCCAAAATTTTTTGGAGTAAGTGTTCTACACTTACTCATTTGGTTATCGATCCGCCATATCAGAAGACAAAAGGATTAGCTAATCCAGAGCAAACGGCTCTTGGTAAAGATATCTCAAATCCGTTTATATGGCTTGCAATTTGCCCAAAATTGTATGGTTCTCAACTCACCATATCCTAAAAAGTGAAGAGTTGGCTAGCCCGCAAGTTTATGGCTTATGGTAAAGGCGTTGGAAAATTCATAATTGGTAATCACTCACCAAAGATAATATTGATAATTTATCTAAGAGTTGGCTAGTCCGGAAAGTGCGGCTCGGTAAAGACAAAATCAAATCCGTTGAAGTCGGTGGTTTGCTCAAAATCACATGGTTATCGGTGTACCATGGTTCTTACTTGAACTGAAACATTTGGCTACTCCGAGTGATGGCTTTTGGTAAAGAGATTAAAATCCATTATGTTTTCTCAAATCATTGCTAGGACTAGCAATATCTCGATGTGGGGGATTGATGAGTGTCTAAATACTCATCATTTTGTACTAAATAAACTGCAAAATCATCCGAAAACACTCAAAATGCATCAAAATGAAGAAAATATCACAAATAAGTGTTTTATGTGTTTTAAATGCAAAAAATCAAAATCGGATGAAAACATATCAAATTTGCAAAATTGCGTTTAGTCCCCAAGTTTCAAAAGTTGTCAAAAACAGTCCCCGAGCACATAATTTCAAAAGAAAAATCACCAAAGGTCCTTTTAAAATCAAAAGTTGTCAAATTTAGTCCTTTGGTGAAAAATATAAAAAGTTTGAGAAAATTAAAAGTTTAGTCCTTCAACTTTGAAAATTGGCAGAAATGGCCCCTGGAAAATGGCAAAATGTCAGCTTTGGTCCTTGTACTTTTGGAACTTGTCTTTTTCAGCCCTTGGAATAACTTTTCTGAATTGGCAGCAATGGTCCCTTGATTTTCAGGATTTACACAATAAGTCCCTAAGTTATTAACCCTTTAATACCCCATTTGGCCTGGTCAATGAATTTTGGACCCCTGTCATAATGAGTTTTGGACCCCATGTATTATTAACTTTGGTCAAACTCGTCAATCATCTCAACCCGCCAAAAGTCTCCCATCTCAATTGCTTTCCTTGAAACTCAGCTACACCCCATCCCCCCTCCTCAATCCCACTCTCCCATGTCCCCCCCACCTTAACAAGCTTCCAAACCTCATTTAATGCTTCCCTAACCTCTCACTCAACCCCACATGGATAAAAAGAAATTTGGCGCCAAAATCTGATTTAAATGGCCAGGATTGATTTTAAGCCATCCAATGGCTAGGATTGGTGGGATTTCATCAGAAGTGAGAGAGAAGATCTTTGGATATAAAAAGAAAGCAAATGGAGCAAAGAAAGGGAGTCTTGTAGTTTTTAAATTTTTCTTAATGTCGTTTTTAATGTAAAATTTTAGTTAAGCTCAAAAATCTGTAATCTTTTGTTATAATGTACTCATTTTAAGTTCTTGTATCAATATAAATCATCTTCAAGTGTCAATTTAAGTTAAATTACTATTTTGCTTAGTTAAGCTTACTGTGCAATCCTTAGTTTTCATTTAAGCTTATTGTTTTTTTCATTTTCGTTAGTTTTAAAATGTTTTCTTAAGTTTTCATTGTATTCTCCGGTTCTTGTATCCAATTTGGTTTCAATAAAAGTTCAAAGTTTTCATCTTTTATCTTGCAAATCTACTTTAAGTGATCAATAAGCTTTATCTCGAATAATGGAGTAGGTTCATTTAAGTTTTTATAGCTTTTGTGAGCTTATCTTGCACCATCATATTCATTTCGTTCACAAAACTGTTCGTCAACAAAAGTCAACTCGTGCTCATAATTGGTTCAGAGATGGTTATGGTTTGATTAGATGATGGATATGGGTTGAATAGGTTAGGATTAGTGGTTCTTATTCGGTTTGCAAGCCATTGTGGCTATGGATCTCTTGTAAGTGCTAGTTTTCATTTCATATTTAGCTTATAAGTAGTAGCGATTAGCTTATTGTTTAGATCATTATTGTATTGATGTTTTTTGTCTCATTAGCTCTAATTTAGTATTTTGAATCTGTTTTAGTGATTTGCATAAGTTGTTTTGGTATTAAAGCTTGATTAGAGTACATTTCACATCATAAAGGGGTGTTTGGTTAGCCTACTAAAGTTGTTTTCAGAGGTTTCTTGGTAAAAGATTTTTGTTGCATTTATCTCTAATATCATCAATAATATTGTTTCAACAAGAATTTGCACAAGTTTTTCTCTAAAAGTCAAAATGATCTAGTAACTGCTCTTGATTGCTTACTGTTGGAATCAGTTAACCCAAAACAACTCAAACAGGTTTAAAACTTGTTAAGTTTGCTTGATATAGTAGCATTACATCATATTTCATCAAGATCAGTCCTAAATTTGCATTGGAATTCCACTTAAGTCAAACCTTCAAACCGATTAAAAGTCAAACATGTGTCAAAGATGTAATTATGCGAGAACTTGCGACACGCACGAGGCTCAATAAGGCTTTGTAGGGTCGATTTTTGGCTTAGGTATAGTCCACTAGGTGGTCTTTAAGACTCATTATCTGTTTTTGGCTAAAGATCTCGGATAAGCTAGTGCATAAGCTCAAAGTTGGTACTGCTCACCGTATGTCGCTCCAAATCGCTTAACTCATTTTCTTGTCAAACCGCATATCGAGGTTCAAGCTTGTTGTTACTTGATCCATTTTAGTTGTTTTAGCTTATTAGAGCTCCATTATCGGTTTGGTAGCTTTTGGATTCAATTTGCTTATTCAAAGTGCTTATTTCAATAAGCACTTCCTCATCGATTCAAAATCCTCCACACAAGCCCTTGTTTTTCCAATTTTCCTAGCTTCCTATTATTATTTTAGACTTTTCCTGAAATTTTCAGATTTTCTAAGTTGATTTGCTATTTTTCTTAATTTAAAGTAGTTTTAAGCATTTTAAATAGCTTTTAATACAAAAAATTAAGAAAAGGTTAAAAAAAATAATTTTTCAATTTTCTTAAGTTTAGATAAATATAATAAGCCTAAAAAGTATTTTTTTCATAATTTTCTTAGCTTAATTAGTATTTTCTAGCATTTTAATTAGTTTTAAATAGTTTTAAATCAATAATAAATACATAAAAAGACTAAAAAATATATTTTCAGTTTTAAAATAAGTTTTATCATATTTTAGATTTTTCTAAGTTATAATTTCATTTTCTAGGTTAATTTTGTATTTTCTTGTATTTTAGTGCATTTTAAATACTTAATAAATAGTTTTATTTAATAATAATTAATTAAATAGTTTTAAAAATAATTTTATTTTTCTAATAATTTTCTAATATAATTAGGATTGTAAAATGTATTTTCTATATCGTAGGTATTTTCCTTCTTTATTTTCACTTTTTATTTTGTGCGTTTACGTAATTTTTATTTAAACGTAAGTTTTAGTTTTAAGTTTTAAACGTTCATCACTTTAATTATAGTGATAGCGTTTATTTAATAGGTTTTATCTTTTAATTTCCTTTAATTTGCATTTAAGCCGTTGTAATTTGTTGGCTTTTTCCGTAGTTAATACCATATTCAAATCTCCTTTCCGCTCAAATTCCTCGATCACTAAACGTTTGATATTCCATTGCATAGCTCATTGGGACATAACGACCGGGGAGACCCTATACTCCTCGGATCTTCATTGATATCGTTCTCGAGCCGTTTTAAGGTTGTTACGGTCCGCCATTCACAAGTGGCGAGCTTGTGTGATAAACCTTGACTGCGGGAGCATCAAATTTTGCGCGCCATTCGGAGTTGTCAGGCCGATCTATCTTACGTCTAGCGATTAGTTGTTTGAATACTCACTCATTTGTTCATATCATCCATATCTATCTATATATATATATCCATATTTTTATAAAAATCCAAAACCCAAAACAGACCAAAACGATAAAACACAAAAATATTTTTCTTTTGTTTCTATATATGTATCAAATAATAAAAATACAAAAGATTCGCTGTTTTCTTTAAAAAATAACAACTTAAAAGATTACCACCATGAAACCAAGGCGGTGCACTACCTAACTGGGGGTGCGACCATAATAAGTTCCCGAACTAAAGATTTAAAACTTGCCTTTGTGTCCTTGTGATTGGTGTACCTTTTTCAAAGAAGCCATTCATATTGTGATTATTGGTTAAGTTCACTGTTGTTTTGCCTCGATCTTGTGTTAATTGATTTTGTTGTGATATCGACGTTTCAGAACCAGAAAACCCAAAAGATTCTCCTCACCCCATTTTTATAAAAACGTCTTCATAATTCTCATTCTCGTCTGAAAGATTTCCATAATTCCCATTTCTCTCCTTAGCTCTGAGATTCCTTAGAGTTAACTCTAGTGCATGCGCACTCATTCTTCTAGATCATTGAGTCCTTTGCGTGATCTAGCGAAATTCCAAGAAGGCGTTCGTGAGCGTGTCGCCCAAATAGTCGAACCCGAGATTCGTACTATTTCAAACAACAACATGGCGTATTTAACGCACTATGGCGGAAATGCTCCAAGCACCCACCGAGGGTTATGGAGATGCCATCATTCTACCAAAGAATCAACTCGATCACTTTGAATTGAAGACACATTTGATCCAACTTGTGTCACGAATCAATTCCACGGGTTTGATCGAGAAGACCCGTATGCACACATCCGTTGGTTTAACAAGTTGACTTCAACTATCAATTTCAAGGATGTTCCACAAAAGTCATCAAGTTTATGCTTTTCCATTCTCTTGAGGGACGGCCGGTTTGGTGGAAAAAGAACCCCTCGATCTATCGAAACTTGGGAGGATCTTGTTCAAAAGTTTGTAAATTATTTCTTTCCTCCATCAAAGACGACTAATCTTAAAATGAAATTTCGGATTTCGTCAAAATTTCGATGAAAACTTTGGAGAGGCATGGAGAGATTCAAAGATCTCCTCGTGAAATGCCCCATCATGAATTCACGAGCTTCAACAAGTCAATATCTTTTACAATGGGTTGAACGGTAGCGATCAAGATTCCTTGAATGCAGTCGCAGCGGCAATATCTTGAATCGTAGACCTAAAGATGTGATTGAGATTTGCGAGCAAAATCAAAAGTTCCTATTTCTCGCAACAAAGTCAATACTCCTAACACTCCTGCTCCTTCATCCAAGAACTCTTACGAGTTAGCGACTCCGATAGTGCTCTAACGGATGCCATCCGTTGTATGATTAAGGATGTTAAGGAAATCAAAAGCGAAATTCATAAGCTCGAACCATCAAAGTCGTAAACAAGGTGTGTGAAACTTGTAGTGGTCCACACGCAGATTATGATTGTCAAGCAACCGATGCTTCCTTTACCAAGCTCCCGTAGTCTGCTGTAAACCACAATCAATACCGACCACAAGTCGATCCTCACTACTGCACCTAGCGGTATGACACCACCGGTTTTCCTCCTGCAAAACCATGGCAATCAAAATCGCTTTGTTCCAAATCAAGGACAAAATTTCAATAACTCTCAAAATTTCAATTAAAACGGAACAATTTCAACCAACCTTATCAAGCTCCAAATCATCAAAGTTATCAACAACCTCCTCAAGCTCCCTTACCCAATGACTTCATGAAAATTATCGAGACAAGCATACGCTCAATGCAAAATCGGATCAATAACATGAGAGGTGAGCTAAAAGGAAATTGATACCACATTATCTCTACAGACAAATGAGTTAAAGAATATGATGAGCGGTTTATGAACATGAATATGAACAAAGCCTCATCATCTTCGGAGGACTCCTGTGCAATACTATTCCCAATCCCAATGCCGAGTTGAAAGCCGTCACCACTCGTAGTGGTAAGACGACAATGGACCTTCGACTCCTATGCCCCTCCTCCTGTGGCATTTAGTCAAGTTACCAAGGAGACAACGGACAAGGTGCATTATTCATGCCCACGGCATCGCGACACGTCCCACGCCCGGTAGTCCAAGCTTTAAGTCCGGAACCCAAGTTCGAAGAAAATCCGAGCCGAAAACACTTCCATCCGGCTCAAAGTCTAGTCGACTTCCTTACCCATCAAGAATGAATGATGAGAAGCTTAAAGACAAAACAAAGAGCAAATGGAAAAAATTTTCCAAATCTTCAATGAGCTTCACTTTGATATAAGCTTCGTTGATGCTCTCGCTCTAATGCCTAAATTTGCATCCACGCTTAAAGGCTTACTCACCAACAAAGATAAGCTATCGAGATGGCTAAAACTCCTCTAAATGAGCAATGCTCACCGCCATTCTTAATAAGCTTCGAAAACTTGAAGACCCCGCGGTTTTTAATCCGTGTGATTTCTTGGGGATGTTTCAATGCTCGCCTTGGCCGATCTTGGCGCTAGCATTAACCTCATGCCACTCTCAAGATGGAAGAAACATCTCTTCCCGAACTTTCATCCACTCGTATGACACTCGAGCTAGCGGACCGCACCGTAACTCGTCCACTTGGGATAGCCGAGGATGTCGTGATGAAAGTGGGAAAGTTTCACTTTCATGCCGACTTTGTTGTAGTAGACTTGATGCGATCCTAGAGTTCCCTTATCTTGGGAGAGCTTTCTTAAGAACGAGTCGTGCTCGATTGATGTGTTTGTCAAGAGTTGACCATACGGGTTGACAACGAAGAGCTCACATTGAATATCAACGAACTCCAAACCTCTATACAAAAGCAGTGTTGCCACAATTGATCAAAAATCGAAGAATCAATGCAACACTCTCAAATTTCACGGTTAAGAGTGTTCACCAAAACGTCCGAGCTTAAAGCTTTGAAAATTACCCCGGTTCAAACAAATGGTTTGAAAGTTTGTACTGTGGAAGTCAAGAGTGTTCTTGATGATGATGATGATCTAGAATCGGAGACTTCATCGGAAGTGGTGGAAACTGCTAGCTCTAAGAGCACACCACTTGTCCCACCTCCGGAATCAGTTTGTCGCATCGAGATTGTTAACTCTGTAGATGTACTCATTTTAACTAAGCTCAAAAATCTGTAATCTTTTGTTATAATGTACTCATTTTAAGTTCTTGTATCAATATAAATCATCTTCAAGTGTCAATTTAAGTTAAATTACTATTTTGCTTAGTTAAGCTTACTGTGCAATCCTTAGTTTTCATTTAAGCTTATTGTTTTTTTCATTTTCAGTAGTTTTTAAAATGTTTTCTTAAGTTTTCATTGTATTCTCCGGTTCTTGTATCCAATTTCGGTTTCAATAAAAGTTCAAAGTTTTCATCTTTTATCTTGCAAATCTACTTTAAGTGATCAATAAGCTTTATCCGAATAATGGAGTAGGTTCATTTAAGTTTTTATAGCTTTGTGAGCTTATCTTGCACCATCATATTCATTTCGTTCACAAACCTGCTCGGTCAACAAAAGTCAACTCGTGCTCATAATTGGTTCGAGAGATGGTTATGGTTTGATTAGATGATGGATATGGGTTGAATAGGTTAGGATTAGTGGTTCTTATTCGGTTTGCAAGCCATTGTGGCTATGGATCTCTTGTAAGTGCTAGTTTTCATTTCATATTTAGCTTATAAGTAGTAGCAGTTAGCTTATTGTTTAGATCTCATATTGTATTGATGTTTCTTTGTCTCATTAGCTCTAATTTAGTATTTTGAATGCTTTTAGTGATTTGCATAAGTTGTTTTGGTATTAAAGCTTGATTAGAGTACATTTCACATCATAAAGGGGTGTTTGGTTAGCCTACTAAAACTGTTTTGAGGTTTCTTGGTAAAAGATTTTGTTGCATTTATCTCTAATATCATCAATAATATTGTTTCAACAAGAATTTGCACAAGTTTTTCTCTAAAAGTCAAAATGATCTAGTAATCGCTCTTGATTGCTTATCGTTGGAATCGATTAACCCAAAACAACTCAAATAGGTTTAAAGCTTGTTAAGTTTGCTTGATATAGTAGCATTACATCATATTTCATCAAGATCGGTCCTAAATTTGCATTGGAATTCCACTTAAGTCAAACCTTCAAACCGATTAAAAGTCAAACATGTGTCAAAGATGTAATTATGCAGAACTTGCGACACGCACGAGGCTTCAATAAGGCTTTGTAGGGTCTGATTTTGGCTTAGGTATAGTCCACTAGGTGGTCTTTAAGACTCATTATCTGCTTTTGGCTAAAGATCTCGGATAAGCTAGTGCATAAGCTCAAAGTTGGTACTGCTCACCGTATGTCGCTCCAAATCGCTTAACTCATTTTCTTGTCAAACTGCATATCAGAGGTTCAAGCTTGTTGTTACTTGATCCATTTTAGTTGTTTTAGCTTATTAGAGCTCCATTATCAGTTTGGTAGCTTTTGGATTCAATTTGCTTATTCAAAGTGCTTATTTCAATAAGCACTTCCTCATCAGTTTCAAAATCCTCCACACAAGCCCTTGTTTTTCCAATTTTCCTAGCTTCCTATTATTATTTTAGACTTTTCCTGAAATTTTCAGATTTTTCTAAGTTGATTTGCTATTTTTCTTAATTTAAAGTAGTTTTTAAGCATTTTTAAATAGCTTTTAATACAAAAAATTAAGAAAAGGTTAAAAAAAAATAATTTTTCAATTTTCTTAAGTTTAGATAAATATAATAAGCCTAAAAAGTATTTTTTTCATAATTTTCTTAGCTTAATTAGTATTTTCTAGCATTTTAATTAGTTTTAAATAGTTTTAAATCAATAATAAATACATAAAAAGTCTAAAAAATATATTTTCAGTTTTAAAATAAGTTTTATCATATTTTAGATTTTTCTAAGTTATAATTTCATTTTCTAGGTTAATTTTGTATTTTCTTGTATTTTAGTGCATTTTAAATACTTAATAAATAGTTTTATTTAATAATAATTAATTAAATAGTTTTAAAAATAATTTTATTTTTCTAATAATTTTCTAATATAATTAGGATTGTAAAATGTAATTTCTATATCGTAGGTATTTTCCTTCTTTATTTTCACTTTTTATTTTGTGCGTTTACGTAATTTTTATTTAAACGTAAGTTTTAGTTTTAAGTTTTAAACGCTCATCACTTTAATTATAGTGATAGCGTTTATTTAATAGGTTTTATCTTTTAATTTCCTTTAATTTGCATTTAAGCCGTTGTAATTTGTTGGCTTTTTCCGTAGTTAATACCATATTCAAATCTCCTTTCCGCTCAAATTCCTCGATCACTAAACGCTTGATATTCCATTGCATAGCTCATTGGAACATAACGACCCGGGGAGACCCTATACTCCTCAGATCTTCATTGATATCGTTCCTGAGCCGTTTTAAGGTTGTTACGGTCTGCCATTCACAAGTGGCAGGCTTGTGTGATAAACCTTGACTGTTCTGGAGCGCATCACTGACTCTACCCTATGGCATGCTAGACTTGTCCATGTTCACTATAAAAGGATGCAAGATATGTCTAAGGATGGGTTGATCCCAGCATTTGACATGGACACTGAAAAGTGTAAAACTTGCATGTTGACCAAGATTACCAAGAAACCTTTTCAGGGTGTTAGTCGTGAGACTATGCTCTTGGAGCTTATATGTCACACCCCAAATTACTCGATTTGCGGTGAATGGAATTTCGGGGTTGTTGTCATAGCATCACAATCACGCTTATATTGAACGACCTAAAGTGTCATTTGGAAAATACATCGCTTGATTTAATAAAATAATCGAGTTTACAAAGTGTAGGTCCCAAATGAAAATCAACGTGTGCGGAAATAAATTTGATACAAGCCAAACGATGTTTTAAAGTTCATAAAACCCAAGTGAGACGCGTCGTCACCACGACTCTATGATATGTCCATATGCATGCCATGAAGTGAATGCCTTAGATACCGAGATAAAACATGCTAAAAGTGTCAACACAAAAGTTGAGTGAGTTCATAGAGTTTGTGTTGAAATGAAAACCTTTAGAAAATGTTCATGCAAAGAAAGGCATTGTAAATCCACTCGGCCCAAGTTCCGCCCATACAAAACTTGCAACTCGTGTGTTCACAACCCACTGCCAAAATGTGTATAGTTTATGTTCAAACACATGATGTCAAATGAATTCACAATAGTACCTAACTCGACGTAGAACCATAGCACATAATCAATAGCACATGACTTAATGTATCAGTAGTCAACCGATTTAGAACATTGTACGACGTAGAACTATAGCACATAATCAATAGCACCTGACTCAATGTATCAGTAGTCAACTGATTTAGAACATTATACGACGTAAAACTATAGCACATAAATAAGAACAATTGATATAGTACAACATTCGGTTTTGAAACAATGGTGATCATGATAGAATTTATCCTTAAAATATAAAGTACTTGTGAAAATAGTTAAGCATGTATCTCCCCAAAATAGTTCAAAACATACAAAAGTAGGGCTACGAAACTCACTTGGACAATGATGCGATGGCAAAAGTGGATACATCGAAATGAGGCGCAACCTCTAACCGTGACCTATTATGAATGATATGTTCTACAATAAGTTATGATGTAATGTTATGCATGCAATTCGTATGATATCTATACCACTTGTACATTTGAAAATAATGTTTAACGTCGAAATGTATGTTTATGACATCTCGTCATATTATAAAATACTTTACAAGTATTTACGTTGAGATGATATCCTACGATAGTCATTTAATGATTTATTATGAAATTATAACTTTCGTCAGTAAAATAATGTCATTTGACAATTTCATGAAAGTGACTAAACGGCCTTGAAAAGCTAGTCGTAAAATGGTGCACGTCGAGTGTTAGGAAACGAACTCAACGGTTTTGGGAATCTTGTATCATTATCTCAAAGTTTTAGCATTTAAGTTTTCATCCTAGAGGTCTCGATCATGGAGAAAAATATAGGCTAAGTATGGTACTTGTGTCCAAAATATTGTTTAAGGGTGGTTTTCGGCAAAGTTTGAGTGACCGTATTTTATTCGTTACAACTCCGCTTGACGAACAGTTGGACATTTTGGAAAATAGGCTAGACGAACTTAGTTTTACTAGAAGACATCACGTTATAAAAAGTACTACATCCTTGTTAAAAACGACCCTCAACATGGTCACTTGTTGCCGTAAGGTTTGTCTAATAGAAATATATTAGTTTTTCTTATATAATAAAGTTACGGCAACTTTGTGTAAACGTGTATAATTTAATCGTTACAAGTCCGTTTTCTCGTTTTATATGTCCTTAGCTTCGTATTAAAGTATACTAATATATTTTTGATAAATCGACACATTTTATAGCGCTTAAGACTCATTTTGACTCGTAAAAGTTGAGAATACATGCTGAATTTTTCAAACAAATAGTTTTCGTCGTCAAATTTGAAAATATCATAACTTCTTCGTTATAACTCCGCTTTAACCCGTTCAAGCGACCACGGTTTCGTTTTAAAGTATATTTTCTGAATATCTAGCCCAAAATATTTTACAAACTGTCGGATTTTCCAGATTTCACAAATAAGATCAGACCCTTAATTATAGTTGTCGAAAATGATTTCTCTCGTAAAACTTATTTCAATCACTTCAAACCAACACAAGCTATTCTAAACCTACCATACACCTTCTTAGGGTGTCATGGGTTCCTAGACATCACCAAAAGTGATATGTTTCAAGGGATAATTTATAGGATGATGAATATATATTTATAACACTTAAAAACAATAAAAAGTGGTATAGCTATCCATATGACTTGCATATTTTTCTCAAATATGATGAAATGAACACAAAATAAATATGAAATATGAACATGAATATGAGATACTTACTAGTAACTTGATGAGGTTAAATGAACAAGGTTAATCCTAAACAAAATAGGTTTTTATTTCAAAACCTTACTTAAGAGTGTGTCTAGATTGTGAAGAACTTGACTAGCAAAATTTTTGATGAACTCTTCTTGGTCTTGTATATGGCCGGTTCTTAGGTGAAGAGAGGAAGAGAATGGTTTTTGGTTTTCACACTTTGTGAATGAGTAAGTATATGTGATGTTAGAGTATACTACATTAAAAGTATAAGATATTTTGGCAATCAAAATGTGTGAGTCATATGGGTGTCGACATATACATAAAAAAAAGATTAGATGAGTTTTGATATAATTAATTACTTGTATATATAAATAGAAGTGTAGTTAGTTAAGAATTGTTAGTAACTTGTGTATTTATTTAAGTATTTAGGGTAGCGTTAGCTAAAAATAAATTTTAACGGGTCAAACTAAAATATATTGAAGTCATAAAAATTATAAAAATACATTTCTTGCAAAAATTTAGTGAAATGATAATTATCGAGTAGAATTTACGAAGACCGTCGTAAATATTTATACATAACAATTTATATACAAAATAAATTGAAAACATCGGGTAAAGTAATAATATTATTTTTATAATCTTATTATGAGTACAAAAATATATCGGAATAACTTTTGGAAATGTCGGATCAAATGTTCAAATAATGTTTACGCGATAGCGTTTATTTAATAAGAAAATAAACGTTTAATGTAAAATGCAAAACTCATGCATAAATTAATATGAAATGATGTTACTAATGATGTGTAGACTAAATCTAGTCTATATGAAATGTCCGAAATTACGAGTTGTCACATTATACAAATGACTGTGTGATTTGCATGCCACTCCTCTTTGGGGAACAAGAAGTACTTTGTGACATTTATTGATGATGCTTCTAGGTTTTGTTATGTCTATCGTTACATACCAAGGATGAAGCATTAGATAAATTCAAAGTGTTTAAAATCAAGTTGAATTACAACTTGGGTCCCCGATCAAAAGATTAAGGATCGATAGGGGAGGTGAGTACATGGATACTCGGTGATTTCATCTGTTGGTATTATCCATGAAACGATCGCTCCTATACTCCTCGGCAAAATGGTATTTCGAAAGCAAAACAGGTTTCAAGGAGATGGTTAATTCCATGTTGTCCTATTCAGATTGAGTCAAGGGTTCGGGGTGAAGCTATGTTATGACTTGCTATTTATTAAATAGGGTTCCCAACAAAAGGAACAAGGTTACCCTTATGAACTCGGACTAAAACTAAACCCACTGAACTATCTCGTGGTGCGGGGTTGTAGGTCGTTGTAAGACTCACGATCCAAAGTCAAGACTTTGGGTGAAAGAGGCATTGATCGCATCTTTGTTGGATATGTTGAGCATTCCAAGGCTTTTAGGTTCTATGTTATTGAACCTAATGAATATGTTTCGATTAACTCAATAATTGAATCATGGATGCAAACTTTGATGAGAATAGATTCTCATCGGCCCCTAGACCAAGTCGAGGATTCCTAATGGAACTCATGACATCGGTGTATCGAGGTCCTCGATGATAAACCATCGGTGGTCCCCGATGAGGTTGTGGTTCAACAACTCGAACTCGTGCTCGGGAAGAGCAAAGGGTCGGGACTCCAAAGTCATTTGATCCGAGTTTCAACTATACTTAGTTGAAGGAACCAGGGATGAGGTCTCAGACCAATACTCCTATTGCTTCATTGTTGAGGATGATCCCAAGACATTTGAAGAGGCAATGAAGTCCCAGGATATTGCTTTCTGGAAAGAAGCAATCAATGATGAGATGGATTCCATCATGGGCAACAACACTGTAGGACCTTGTTTTTACATCAACCTTACGCGTATACCCACGTTACCACAAGATGAACACGTTAAACACAAACTATAAGATATGCGTAGAGATGAAGAAAAGAAAGGAAAGATGGTGACTTGATGTTATAAAACCGTGTATGTGTAGAGAGAAAGATGAAAACAATAAGATGTTTATTTCAAAGAAAAACACACAAAACACACTCAGCACACCCTCAAATGACCATTTGAGGGTATTTATACTTCCTTACTACACTACCCTAATGGGCTTTCCATGGGCCGTGGATATGGGTTGGATTGGATTGGGTTACATGAGCTTATACAAGGCTAGCTTAACTAAACGTCTAACCATTTAGCTTAGCCCAATCCACGAGCCCGTTGACTATTCTAGTACGATATCTAACACACGTTACAAAGTTCCTAAACGTGAATGACCATCACTTCTAATAAAAATGTTACGACTAACAATCTCCCCCTAAGGGGTGGTCATTCAAAAGATGCTCCACTTGAATAGGTCTTTACTTTCCTTGAGCTTGAACTTTGCATGTAGATATAGAATAGTCTTGATTCTTTGTTCCTTCATGCTTTGTGATCAGATAATGTGGTATTCTGCCATTGTCAACTTCGTTGGTTAGGTGTCTCCACGTCATTCTCCACCATGCTCACACTTATTTTTGTCTTTTGGATACCAATGATGTAGTTCTCGAGTCTTTAAACTTTGTAGATTCTTTGACATTGACGAAGAATCATCTTTGACTTTGTGTTGCCTTTGATTTTGATGAGAACTTTTCATGTGTTGTTGGTATGAGCATGTGGAAAATATGCACGATCTCTTCTCTCCAAGCATCCATAAGAAGAAAACATACAAACATGGGTTAGAAGTAATCCAACGCTTACAAGTTTGAACTTGAGTGTGTTAACAAAGATAGTGTGAAAACACGTCTCTAATTCTCACAAAGGTGTTCTCGAACTGAGTCCCACAAGTGAGATAACGCGATGTACCAAGTACACCTACAGTTCGGTGAGTCGAGGTACACCAAGCATCACCCCACGATCAGAGACCGCTTGAGACACACTAAGCGTAATCCACGGGAGTTCTGAAGTGACACTGTCGTGGCTACTTGATGTTGACCCCGGCAGAATTTCCATTCAATCACCGAGGATCACAATTGTGAAACCTCTCATAAATGTTCGGCAGATTGCTAAGATCTGCGAGGACTCTAGAATGTATCACTTGTGTCCTTATTGATGAACAACAAGCGATGAAATGTCAAGTGTTCCTATGAGATCTTTTGATGAATCTCGTGGCTCTAGACTCAATAGTGCATTTTTGGTTTTCTTGAGCGGAGACTAGGGAGAGGGTCTCATTCTTCAATACCAACAATCTCTAAGAGAAAGCCGATAGTTTCCGTAGGGTTCCAGTGAGAATGAAACAAATCCTTTTAAGAGGAATTGAGTGGCTAGAAGGTTTAGTGCGGTCGTCCACGGGTCCATGACGTCTTTGTCTTCAATACCGGCGTCATCTAAGTGACAACCAAGTAGCATATGTATTGAACCCGGTTTACGCCTAAGGTTGATTATGGAGGGCTATTTCTTTTCACCCTTTCTTTTACTTTTCTTTTTAATTCTTCAACCCCTTCTTTCTCCTTTCTCACATTACTCCTTTTTTCAATTATTCCTAAGGACTTCTAATACTAACTATTTGTGATGTCCTTGGGTATATCCCTCCGGCTCTGGCGAATCATAGGACGGATTTACCTATCCTTAGTCACCTTATAACTCAATGACTGTCCCATGTTGCCATAAAACCATTTTTCTTGAAAATCTCTTAAAGTGTTTATGATTGAAAACATGTTTGACACACTCGAGAGTTTTATATTTTCGTAAACACTCCCTTTCACATGTGCTTATAAGTTTTGACAAATCGCGAGTGAGGGTAGAGTTCGCACTTTTGAATTGATCGGCTCATGATAAACAATTTCCCCGGACACTAAGCACGTAGCTTAGTTAAAGAGTTCCATTATCGCTTTTAGGTGACAACTTGCTCTAATAATTACCTTGAAGTTGTAGACTCTTCTTGAAAGAAGGTTAGACCCATGAAAGTGCATGTCTATCACGAGTTTCGAAATGGTACATTTCTTGACTTTGATTCCTCGTCAATTCAATGGTTGCAACCGAGTCGAGCTCATTTTGAGATTCAAACAACGATCATTAAACTTTTGATCACATTTTAATCACGTCTCCTCCCCTCAAAATAGTATATTCGTGATATTTTGATATCAACGGATTAAACATAATTTAGAATCTTTTGGGAGAAACGAATTTGATTTAAGCATGAATTTGGAATATTTTGGTTTTATACTCCCCTTTAATAAAGCATAATCAATTAAAGGGTTTTAGAGGAGTTATCTTGAGCACTAAATATTTTGAAAGATTTTGAAAATCTTTTGAAAATCTTGAAAAGGTGCTCAAGATGATGATGATTCTCACCGCTTTTAAATGTAGTGCCTTTCAAGTATACACTAGATTTTTCTTTAAAACACGAGTTTTGATTTGAAATAATCAAAAGTCATCTTTTTTTCCGGGTTTCATCAAGTATATCGAAAGCCATTTTTGAAGAAATTTTGAGAAACGACATGTTTTAGAAAACATTTAAATAACTCTCGCTCAAGCATCAGATATGTTCGTATCATTGTTGAATGAAATTTCTAGAAACGTACAGAATATCGATTATACGAGAGACATGTCGTGAGAGGAATATTTTTGGATTTTTGATTTTCTATTGTTTTTGTATTTTTGAAAGATTTTCTATTTTTATATTTTGCTTTTGTTGGTTTTTCAAATTTTGTATTTTGTTTTTCAAAAATATTTACAGCGAAGCTTTTTGGAAAATCATTTTCAAGAAAATTCGAGAAGACATTCTAAATCCTCAGGGGTTAGGCTTCGCATTCCAATTCGTCGAACTAAATCGTCAAACCTTTCCTTTGGAAGGGCTTTAGTAAATAGATCGGCGAGTTGGTAGTCTGTCTTCACGAAGAATAATTCAACAGTACCTTCTTCCACATGTTCTTTTATAAAGTGATAGCGGACTCTGATATGCTTAGTCTTTGAGTGATGAACAGGATTGCATGATATGGCTATGGCACTTTTCGAGTCACAATACATAGGTATTTTATCAAAAGTAAAGCCATAATCTGTGAGTTGTGTTCTCATCCATAGAACTTGAGCACAACACGCAGATAGAGACACATACTCGGCTTGACGGTTGAAAGTGCAGACAATCTTGTTTCTTTGAAGACCACTTACTAACTTTTCACCCAAAATTATGATCCTCCCGATGTACTTTTTGTCAGAACTTGATCACTGCGTGGTCCGCATCCGAAAAGGCAATTAGTTCAACCGATTCCTTCGGATACCAAAGACCCTTGTGACAATCCGTACTTTCGTGTCATTTCGACACCGCTCATGTTTCATTATTTCAACATTTTAGTAAACTTGGTTTACTTGTTTCAAATTGCGTAACCTTGGAGGTTTAGCGGCTAATTCATGATCATGACATCACGTACATTTCATATGGACTATGATTAGTCTACATTTCATTGACATCATGTGCATCTCATTAGTACATGCACGACATTTCATTTCACCCTTCAACGCGTAATTTTTATATTTAATAATTTTTATCGCGTGAGTTTTTATTCGAATATTTATCCGTTACTTTCAAAAATGATCCCAAGTATTTTTAAACTCACATTTAGTTCATAAAACTACATTTTAGTTTTCCTAGTGATTCACATTTATTTGGTATTTTAATCGTTAACGTTTAATTATTACGTCGTTTTCTTAAAAATCTTACGATAATTATTTTAGCACTCAAATTTCACAAGGAAAGTATTTTTACAATTTTATTATCACATTACATTCTATTTTGACCTATTAAAACTTACTTGTACTAAAAATCTACCAATTACCTTATTACTTACACTTTTTCCTACATTTCCAATAATTACACAATTACATAATGCATACAAGAAAAATGAAAAAAAAATATATATTTGGGGAACAAAAGTCCCCAAAAATCCGGCCACTATGGATTTGCATTTAAGATTGGTAGAAAATATGGGATTCTATGGTTATATATTCAAAGATTTCATTCAAGTATTTACTACTTTCACTTACAATAATTCACATAGTAGCAAGATCACTTTTCTTCTCTCCTTGGTTCTCTTCATAACCGCCATATAGAGTTCTTCAAAGGGATCAAAAGTTTTTCAAGTCCAAGTGTTATTACAATCTAGTATATACTCTATATAAGGTTTTGAAATAAAACCAAGAGTATTTAGGCTAAACCTTTGTTACCTACACCTCTTCATAATCACTAGTAAGCATGTTTTTATCATCCTTATGTTTCCTTATCATTTTATATGCTTCTTGTCATTTTTGGAGCTTATATGCATGTATTGTGATTTATACCATTTATTTCTTGATTTTAAGGTTTTATATACTTATTAGTCATCCTATAATTATTCCCAAGTTATTCTTTGGTCTTGATGGTGATTAGGAACCCATGACACCCTAAGAAGGTGTATGGTAGGATTAGATTAGCTTTGGAGTTGATTTGAAGGGATTAGAATAGGTTTTGTCCGAGAAAACTATTTTCGTAAACTATATTTTACGTTCTGTCCTTAAAATGAAATTCTGGAAAACCCACTGATGGTACGACCCTTTGGCCTTGATTTTTAGAAAATATACTTTAAAACGAATCCGTGGTCGCTTGAACGGATAAAACGGAGTTATAACGAAGCCGTGGTGAATTTTTAAAGTTTTACTGACGAAAAGTATTATTTTCGAAAATGACAGCATGCAGTTTTTGTATATTTTGGGTCAAAACGAGCCTTAAGCTTCACAAATTATTTCGACTAGTCAAAATATATTAGTTTACTTCGATACGGCTAAGGACATATTTTACGAGAAAACGGATTTAAAACGACAAATATATGGCCGTTTTCATAAAGTTGCCGTAAGTATTAATTTCGAAAATTTTATTATTTTTGACGTAACAAGTATTTCATTAGCTCTATCGTCCATGTTTATGCGCTTTTAACCATGATGCAAAACTTTTATACCAAAGTGTCTTCTAGTAAAATCAAGTTCATCGGCCATATTTTTCAAAACAAAAGCCGTTTGTCAAGCGGAGTTATGGTTATTTATTTACGGATGTTCAAACATTGGCGAAACTCATTTTCTCGCACAACATTAGCAAAACCACCAACTTTAGCCCTTGATATCTTTATGATCGAGACCTTTTGAACAAAAACTCCTGAACTGAAACTTTTAGATATCGATACAAACTTTCCAAAACCGTCGAGTTCGTTTCTAACGATCGACGACACCGCTTTTACGATCACTTTTCCCGAGCCATTTTTGTTGATTTCATGATTTTTCCGACGACATTGTTTTGCGACGAAAAGTGGTAATTTCACCAAAATCATTATAAAACCATTGTAGGATGACATTTTGACATAAAACATGTAGAGTCATTTTGAAGGGTCGAGACGTCAAAAGAGTATTTTTCGACGACGAGTAATATTTTCAAAACCCGTAAATGGTATAAATAACATACTGAAGTGCATGCATAACATTACATCGCCACTCATGACATATCATATCATTGATAATAGGTCCCGTTGACGATTACATTATAAACCTCGGTGTACTCACTTTTGCCGTTATTCCGCTTTATCCAAGTGAGTTCCATAGCCCCTACTTTTACTTGTTTTCATAAATGTTTTGGGGAGATACATGCTCATCATCTTTTATGACATTCATATCTATTTGCAAACTACATGTTTAATCGAATCGAATGTTTAGTCATGCAAAGTATCGATATTACCATCGTAGTATTTACATAGTATATTCATTGGTGATGGTCGGGTATATTCATTGGATGATGGTCTTGGTACATTCATTGGACCGATGGTCTTGGTACATTCATTGACCGATGGTCTTGGTACATTCATTGGATGATGGTCTTGGTACATTCATTGGGTGATGGTCTTGGTATATTCATTGGACCGATGGTCTTGGTACATTCATTGGACCGATGGTCTTGGTATAATTAGGTCAAGTAAACATCGATACATTAAGTCATGCACCATTATGTGAATTCATTTGACTTCATATGTTTGGAACATAAACTTTACACACTTTGGCGTTGGGTTGTGAACACACAGTTGCAAGTTTTGTATGGGCGGGACTTGGAACCGAGTGGATTTACAATGCCTTTGCTACATAAACGATTTTGAAAGACTTTACATTTCAACGATTTACAATGCCTTTGCGGCATAAATGATTTTGAAAGGCTCTACATTTCAAAACAAACTCTATGAACTCACTCAACCTTTGTGTTGACACTTTTAGCATGTTTTTATCTCGTATCTAAGGCATTCACTTCATGGCATGCATTTGGACACATCATGGAGTCGTGGTGACGACGCGTCTCACTGGGTTTTATGTACTCTAAAACATCGTTTGAATTGTAACAAACTTATTTCCGCAAGTTGATTTACATTTGGGACCTACTTTGTAAACTCGATTATTTTATTAAATCAAACGATGTATTTTCCAAACGACACTTTAGGTCGCTCAATATAACTGTGATTGTGATGCTATGACAATCAATCCCGTGAATTCCATTCCACCGCAAAAGCAGTAATTTGGGGTGTGACAGATTGGCATCGAGCTTGATTATAGAGAACTAGGTTGCATCATTGACCCTAGACTATAACTACATTATCATAGCATCTCATCATTTCATCATAAGTGAATGTTCACTTTACATGCGGTTTTACGTACATTTTCGAGTTATTTACTTTCATTTCATAACGATTGTCACATGGATGCCCTTAAATGCCCATCCCATTATCTTTTCCCATACTCTAACGTGGAGAATTCCTTGTCATTCCCTATCACAATTTTTATATCGGTTGATTCATCATCGATAACGTCGAATGCCGGATAAACTTTTATATAGGCGAAGTCACTCTCACTCCTTTGTTTCACCACTAACATGTCGAGTTACACTTTATTCACACATTAAGTCTCTAAACCATCATTCATTGAAGTGCTTACAACACCTCATAACCCATCTTTTCGAAACCGACGATCATTTTTGAAACATAACCTCAAACTTATCATTTCTTATCACATCTCTTTAGAGCGCTTATTATTAACATCGGATTTTGCTACGTCTCACATTTTCTCTTGTTTTGAAGAAGATATGGCATCAAGAAAGTTCTGATTGAAATGACCCGAGCGGCTATTCGTGGTTAGTGAATGATAGCATTGCAAATGCTCTAAGAGTTGAAAGGAAACGGTGGGCTGCTTGCATTGTCGAGGCCACGGTCTTCTTGAAGCCGCTAGACTAGTCTTGCCATCGGTAATGCAGGAGGATCCGGGGTTAAGAAATGTTCGTACAAAGATTTCAAAAGTGGCGAACCCACCAAGTTTAGAGGGACGGAAGGAGCTACAAGAATGGTGCGATGGTTTGAAAAATTGAGTCGGTATTTTTGCTTTGTAACCGTCCGGATGATGAAGGTTATGTATGCTACAAGTACTTTGCTCGATGGAGCGTTGTCATGGTGGAATTCATACGCTCAACCGATTGGTATGGAGAATGCTTTTAATCTTTCGTGGGAGGAATTCAAGAGCTTGGTGACTAAGAAGTTTTGTCCTAAGTAAATCAAAAGTTGGAGACGGAGTTCTATGAACTAAAAACTATTGGGTATGATATCGACACTTACATTCGGAGATTCCAAGAATTGGCCGTGTTATGTCCATCTATGGTTTCGGATAATGAGAAGCTACTGAGGCTTTCATTGATGGACTTCGAAATTATTCAAGGTGACGTGACTTCTTCCGACCCAAAACGATCGAGGAAGCTATTCGATTGACTCAAAAGCTCATGGCCCGTGTAGTGAAGAGAGGCAAGTACACAAACACCAACCAAAACAACAACAACAACAACAACGGCGATAACCAACTCAACAACAACAAAAGGAAATGGGAAGACGACCAAGGAGATTATAACAACCACAACCACAACACTAACCATCATCAAACAGAAAAGAGGGCAAGAAACTGCGATGGTATATGTTGTCGCACCAATAGAAGGCAGAGGTTCTGGCTGGAACCTACCCACTATGTAATCGATGTAAGTATCATCACACGGGTCTTTGTCCCGCTAAGTGCTACAAGTGTCAACAATCGGGACACCTTGCCAGAATTGTAGAGGCAAGGCCATGGTTACATGTTACGATGCGGGAGCAAGGACACTATCGGAATCAATGTCCTCAAAACCAAGGTCGACAAGTCGAAGGTGCTCATGGAATGTATATATGTTAGAAGGAGCTCGTCAAGGTATCAACGACGCGGAAGACCCAAGAAGTTCGAAACTAATGTCTTATTTCTTCTTATGTACTATGTTGTACTAATTTTATGTCTTCCATCGTATCCGAAACTTTATAACTTAACGATGTATTACTTTTGCTAAACTACTCGTTGTAAAATATTCTCATCTATCGTACTTTATTTCCTTTCAATTCGATATCATTTACGAGGATTTTAATTCTTTTTACATTAACTATCATTTTAACGATACTTCTCCATGTCTTTTCTCCTCGATGTTCATCACAATTTTAACAACAGTTGACCCAACACCAAACAAACATATGAGTCGATTAGTCCAAGCATTGCATAGTTACTCCTAAATTATACATAGCCTGATCACCTATGTCTAATTCAGAAGAATCATGCGATGAAGGAGTAGTAGTCTTATATGAGTAAGCAATTCGTAATCGAGCCAAATTTTCAAAAGATTTTCTTCAAAACCACTTGTTTCCAGTTTGATCCGCGTGACGCTTCTTGTTTGATGAGTTGCAAAGATCGAGCTAGAAACAAGTTGTTACTTAAACCGATTTAGCCTAATCTCATGACAGTTCTTGTTTGATGAGTTGTGAGATTAAGTAAAATCGGTTACCAAAAAGTCTTTTGAGGGTTTTGCTTGGGAATGGGAAAGTTTGCTACATCAAACCCTAAACCCGTTAGACCTAATAACGATTGAATTCGTGGATGAATTCCTTTTTGATGGGCGAATGTGACAATCCGTACTTTCGTGTCATTTCTCGACACCGCTCATGTTTCATTATTTCAACATTTTAGTAAACTTGGTTTACTTGTTTCAAATCGCGTAACCTTGGAGGTTTAGCGGCGAATTCATGATCATGACATCACGTACATTTCATATGGACTATGATTAGTCTACATTTCATTGACATCATGTGCATCTCATTAGTACATGCACGACATTTCATTTCACCCTTCAACGCGTAATTTTTATATTTAATAATTTTTATCGCGTGAGTTTTTATTCGAATATTTATCCGTTACTTTCAAAATGATCCCAAGTATTTTTAAACTCACATTTAGTTCATAAAACTACATTTTAGTTTTCCTAGTGATTCACATTTATTTGGTATTTTAATCGTTAACGTTTAATTATTACGTCGTTTTCTTAAAAATCTTACGATAATTATTTTAGCACTCAAATTTCACAAGGAAAGTATTTTTACAATTTTTATTATCACATTACATTCTATTTTGACCTATTAAAAACTTACTTGTACTAAAAATCTACCAATTACCTTATTACTTACACTTTTTCCTACATTTCCAATAATTACACAATTACATAATGCATACAAGAAAAATGAAAAAAAAATATATATTTGGGGAACAAAGTCCCCAAAATCCGCCACTATGGATTTGCATTTAAGATTGGTAGAAAATATGGGATTCTATGGTTATATATTCAAAGATTTCATTCAAGTATTTACTACTTTCACTTACAATAATTCACATAGTAGCAAGATCACTTTTCTTCTCTCCTTGGTTCTCTTCATAACCGCCATATAGAGTTCTTCAAAGGGATCAAAAGTTTTCAAGTCCAAGTGTTATTACAATCTAGTATATACTCTATATAAGGTTTTGAAATAAAAACCAAGAGTATTTAGGCTAAACCTTTGTTACCTACACCTCTTCATAATCACTAGTAAGCATGTTTTTATCATCCTTATGTTTCCTTATCATTTTATATGCTTCTTGTCATTTTGGAGCTTATATGCATGTATTGTGATTTATACCATTTATTTCTTGATTTTAAGGTTTTATATACTTATTAGTCATCCTATAATTATTCCCAAGTTATTCTTTGGTCTTGATGGTGATTAGGAACCCATGACACCCTAAGAAGGTGTATGGTAGGATTAGATTAGCTTTGGAGTTGATTTGAAGGGATTAGAATAGGTTTTGTCCGAGAAAACTATTTTCGTAAACTATATTTTACGTTCTGTCCTTAAAATGAAATTCTGGAAAACCCACTGATGGTACGACCCTTTGGCCTTGATTTTTAGAAAATATACTTTAAAACGAATCCGTGGTCGCTTGAACGGATAAAAACGGAGTTATAACGGCCGTGGTGAATTTTTAAAGTTTTACTGACGAAAAGTATTATTTTCGAAAATGACAGCATGCAGTTTTTGTATATTTTGGGTCAAAAACGAGCCTTAAGCTTCACAAATTATTTCGACTAGTCAAAATATATTAGTTTACTTGATACGAAGCTAAGGACATATTTTACGAGAAAACGGATTTAAAACGACAAATATATGGCCGTTTTCATAAAGTTGCCGTAAGTATTAATTTCGAAAATTTTATTATTTTTGACGTAACAAGTATTTCATTAGCTCTATCGTCCATGTTTGCGCTTTTAACCATGATGCAAAACTTTTATACCAAAGTGTCTTCTAGTAAAATCAAGTTCATCGGCCATATTTTTCAAAACAAAAAGCCGTTTGTCAAGCGGAGTTATGGTTATTTATTTACGGATGTTCAAACATTGGCGAAACTCATTTTTCGCACAACATTAGCAAAACCACCAACTTTAGCCCTTGATATCTTTATGATCGAGACCTTTTGAACAAAAACTCCTGAATGAAACTTTTAGATATCGATACAAACTTTCCAAAACCGTCGAGTTCGTTCTCAACGATCGACGACACCGCTTTTACGATCACTTTTCCCGAGCCATTTTTGTTGATTTCATGATTTTTCCGACGACATTGTTTTGCGACGAAAAGTGGTAATTTCACCAAAAATCATTATAAAACCATTGTAGGATGACATTTTGACATAAAAACATGTAGAGTCATTTTTGAAGGGTCGAGACGTCAAAAGAGTATTTTTCGACGACGAGTAATATTTTCAAAACCCGTAAATGGTATAAATAACATACGAAGTGCATGCATAACATTACATCGCCACTCATGACATATCATATCATTGATAATAGGTCCCGGTTGACGCATTACATTATAAACCTCAGTGTACTCACTTTTGCCGTTATTCCAGTTTATCCAAGTGAGTTCCATAGCCCCTACTTTTACTTGTTTTCATAAATGTTTTGGGGGAGATACATGCTCATCATCTTTTATGACATTCATATCTATTTGCAAACTACATGTTTAATCGAATCGAATGTTTAGTCATGCAAAGTATCGTGATACCATACGTAGTATTTACATAGTATATTCATTGGGTGATGGTGGGTATATTCATTGGACCGATGGTCTTGGTACATTCATTGGATGATGGTCTTGGTACATTCATTGGACCGATGGTCTTGGTACATTCATTGGATGATGGTCTTGGTACATTCATTGGATGATGGTCTTGGTATATTCATTGGACCGATGGTCTTGGTACATTCATTGGGTGATGGTCTTGGTATAATTAGGTCAAGTAAACATCGATACATTAAGTCATGCACCATTATGTGAATTCATTTGACTTCATATGTTTGGAACATAAACTTTACACACTTTGGCGGTGGGTTGTGAACACACAGTTGCAAGTTTTGTATGGGCGGACTTGGAACCGAGTGGATTTACAATGCCTTTGCTACATAAACGATTTTGAAAGACTTTACATTTCAACGATTTACAATGCCTTTGCGGCATAAATGATTTTGAAAGGCTCTACATTTCAAAACAAACTCTATGAACTCACTCAACCTTTGTGTTGACACTTTTAGCATGTTTTTATCTCGTATCTAAGGCATTCACTTCATGGCATGCATTTGGACACATCATGGAGTCGTGGTGACGACGCGTCTCACTGGGTTTTATGTACTCTAAAACATCGTTTGAATTGTAACAAACTTATTTCCGCTGTTGATTTACATTTGGGACCTACTTTGTAAACTCGATTATTTTATTAAATCAAACGATGTATTTTCCAAACGACACTTTAGGTCATTCAATATAACTGTGATTGTGATGCTATGACAATCAATCCCGTGAATTCCATTCACGCAAAAGCAGTAATTTGGGGTGTGACAACCCTTGTGAATGGATGTCTTGGCACCGAAGATCCTTTTAACCTCTTTGAGGTGCGATTCGTAGGCTTTTCACGAAACCGTGCTAATAAGCAAACAACAAAATGAATATCGGTCGACTAGCGAGAAGGTACATGAGAGAACCAATCATGTTCGATATTTCTTGGATCGATAGGTTTCCCAAACAAATCGGCTCCAATTTTGGTGATGTTACCATTGGTGTGCCAATAGAGTCACAATTATCCATACCATGATTTTTCAAAATCTCGGTTGTATATTTAGCTTGATTAATAAAAATTCCACGTGGGGATTGATGAATTTGTAAACCAAGAAAAATTTTAGTTCCCCATCATGGACATTTCAAATTTGCTTTTATGAGATTTTCAAAATGTTTTGAAAGATTCGGATTAGTGGACCCAAAATGATGTCGCCCACGTAAATCGAACAATCAAAATGTCGTTTTGCATTTTGTGTAAACAAGGTAGGATCAACCGTTCCTTTGGTGAAATTGTTTAGAATCGTGAAAGAAGACAGTTCTTCATACCACACTCTCTGAGCTTGCTTTAATCCATAGATTGCCTTTTGAGTTTGTAGACGAGTCCGGATGTTCCATGTCTATGAAGCCTTCGATCGACTCACGTACACTTCTTCTTTCGAGTTCAATTCAAGAACGCGGTCTTAATGTCCATCCGATAAACCGTGGTGTTTTGTGAGTCGCATAGGCTAAGAAAATCTGACCGCCTCAAGTCTAGCTACCGCGAATGACTCTTCAAAGTCTATTCCTTCTTCCCGTCTGTATCCTTTGGCCACAAGACGAGCTTTATTGCGTAATTACGATCATCTCTTCATCCCTTTTGTTCTTCCATAACCATTTGAGATCAATGACTCGAATGTCAATTGGTCTTGGAACCATATCCCAAGAGTCATGTAGACGGTATTGGAGAAGTTCATCTGCATCGCTTCTATCCATGTAGGTTCTATCATTACCTCCGAATGTTCTTCGGTTCAATATTGCTAATTGAGCAAAGGTAAATGCACAAGTCGCAATCGGTGGCAAGTTGGCATCTCGTCTGAATTAGCCTTGAAGGTTCACCAATAACTTGTTCAATTGGGTGGTCTTTTGTCCACTTCAGAGTAGAAGGATACCGAATGTTATACGTATACGAGTTAGATGGTTCTCATAAGCTTGAAGATGATTCAACTGATTCCGTAGCAAACGGGCTTTCAAATAAGTCTTCATCTAACATTGCATCGTTCTGGTTTTGAGTAGGTTCTTCTTGAAATGATATGTTTTGGTTTTGCTCATCAACTGCCGGTAAAAGCTGTTTGAAGAATTGGAGTTCTTTGGAGTAGATGGAGATGATGTTGATGGAGTTGGTGCATTAGTTTCGACCGTTGTAGATGCATCTTCATTGGTGGTGGTAGATGATGTTGAGCGGTGCAGCGGAATGATGGCTTGATGCATTTGTCGAGGTTCCACCATAGTATTCATCGAACATTAACCCAAAGAAATTCTCCCATTCTTGTTCATGAGGTGTGTCGTGAAAGTTGATGGAGCTCTTTGTTGTACGAGTCTGAATCGATGTGTCCAAGTCTCATTGGTTTGGTGCGGGTCCTAATCTGTTTTGATTAGAAGCCATCGGATTTAGCGGGTTCTAGGCGAGTCTCGAAGCCATATGTGAAAGTTCGTCAAAATTCACATTCATCGTCTCCATGATTCTCCTAGTTCTCTGTTATACACCACAGAATGCCCTCGAGTTATCTCGAATATCCAATGAAGATTCCAATATCACCTTTAGCTTTCGGTTTTCCTAGATCTTCTCATCGTTTGTCGGATAGCACAAAGCGCCAAACACGTGAAAGTAAGAGATATCGTTTTCGTTGTTGATTAGCTCATATGGGGTTTTATTGAATCTTGGATGGATGAGGATCGGTTCTAAGTGAAACAAGTAGTGGCAACAACATCACCCATAGAAATAACGGTGCACTAGAATAAATTAGCATTGTGCGAGCAGCTTCAACAAGAGTTCGATTTCTTCTTTCAACTACCCCATTCTCACGTGGAGTTCTAACAAGCGATGTTTGATCGATGAGTGATTCCAACATCTTCAAAATAAGCTCTTAACTCCCGATTAGTAAATTCGCCCGTTATGCATTCTTACTACCCTTACGGAGTTTAAAGAAGTACTTGAATACGCTTGTAAAGGTGATGATGATGCATGGTGCTTCGTCTTTTGACCTCGAAACTTAACCCATGTATATCTTGAATAATCATCAACAATGACAAGAATATACTTTTTCCCATTAATGCTTTCAACTCTCATTGGGCCACATAAGTCCATGTGCAACATATGCAACTTTGCTTCCGAACTAGGTACGGGGTTGGGTTTATATGATGCTCTTTTGCTTTTTCCTTGTTTGCATGATGGACATAAGTGATCCTTGGTGTATTTGAACTTTGGAAGTCCGTTGACGATGTTGTCTTTGGCAAGTTTGTTGATTGTATCAAAATTGAGATGGGATAATCGCTCATGCCACAACCGTGACTTTGTTCCGGATGCTCGTGTCATAAGACATATTGGTGATGAAGAGGCCATTTGGTTAATGTCGATAGCATACAAGTTTGTATCACGATTCCCTCGTTAAGATATTAGTGCCATCCAAGTTTCTAACGAAGCAAGCATTTTCCTAAAAGCAACCTCTAAATCGCATCACGTAATCGCCCGATTGAAAACAAATTGTGTTCCAACCCTTCGACATAGTAAACCCGAGTGATCAAACAATTTCCAAAAGGTAGATCTCCATAACCCATGATAGCTGCTACATGATCATTTCCAAAACGACGGTTCCCATGAATTTCATTTAAATTGATCCATGACTTCAGATTCCGGTCATGTGCTTAGAGCAACCCGAGTCGACGATCCAAAGACATATTTCGATAACCGCCAATAATGTAAGAAGAAGATTTTGGAAACCGTTTTGATTTTGGTTCCTTTGGGTTAGAGGTAAAATCGATCACACTCAAAGACGTTTTCACCGGGTATTCGGTTTGTCACTCATTGTACCATTCTCGAGTGTGAAAATTCTACCCATGGGTTTCCAAATGTCATCCCTAAAGTAAACACTATGCTTCTTATCAAGAGTGTAAAACCTAAGTCTTGCAACTAGTCTTCCTATTCGCTTAGCATAAGTTCTTTTGGAACGTTCTTCTTATGAGCTTATCATTCACATTCTTAGAAACACAATCATCTTGAACATTAATTAAAGATTTCTTGCAAGTTAAACAAAGAGACTCAACACATTCATTAGACTTAGCAAGTTTCATAGGTTCATTACATTCAGATGAAATGTCTTTCTTATTACAAAGCGGTAAATTCCTAGGGTGTTCTTCTACTTTCTTCTCTTTATTCAAGCTACTACTCTAAGAGGCATGCGAGACTCTATGGTTCCTTGTATTGCTCTTAGGCTTTAGTCTGCTGCTCCTAGAGGTGCTTTCTAGTCTTGTAGAAGGTAAGGCACACTCATTAGGAATCACATTTTTATCTAGAGAAGTGGTTTCAGCTTTCCTAGTCTCTTTAGAGTGCTTTTCTAAACTTATGTCATTTGTTCCATATGTTTTAGATGTGGAGGCAGACGCATTAGTGGTACTCATCTTAAAAATGCCAGGTGCTAAAACTTTTGGTTTCTCGTTAACCGCTTTTCCTTTTTCAACATATTGTTTAGGCAATGCAGGTGGAGTGACTGGTTTTGATAAATCATTTTTCTCATTGACTTTTGGAGGAGGCATAGAAATGTACATTTTGGTTTGAAAACCGGTTTGGGAACATTTGCTTTCTCCTCACCAATGGTTTTTAATCTCAAGATCCATCGCCTTTCCTTTTGACATTCCGGTGAGCCTCAAAAGATCATTTCTCGCTTTCATGTCATTGTAGGCACGCCATACGACGCTTGTCATACTTGCATTCCTCGGTTTTTCGATCAAGTTGTTTAAAATATGATACATTTTCTTTTCAAGAGCTTTTCATATTTTGAAACAATTTCGAGGTCTCGATCGAGTCTTTCATGATCTTCAACAGAATATGTTTGTAAAATAATGGACATAATATCGTGAGTCGAACATCTTCAAGAGAGAATCATTTAAAATTTCCAAAATTTGATGTGTTCAACACTTTCATTAGCTTACTTTACTGTGGATTTATGGTCCTTGACAAAGTCGATTGTTTCTTTCAAAAGGCTTGTTCAAAATGAATTACCCTTGAGTTGATGTTATTCACCGAGGGCAATTTCGATTTCAAAAAAATTTATTTTCGTTATCAAAACTAGAAAACCAGATGTTAGTTGTAATATGGGTTTTAGTTTTAACAGTCTCTTGAAGTCCCGCAATTCTAGTTTTCACATTGTCTAAAATACTTCTAGCATCACTTGTGTTAAAAGGATTGTTTGAAGACATTTGTTCAATGTTCGAAAGAGATTTTGAGACAACAACTGGTTTTGAAACTGATTTTGAAACTGGTGTTGACACTTTGTTTGAAACACTTGGTGTGATGGAAAACTTTGACTATTCTTTTTGTGTAACAAAAGTAATTCCATTAATTTTGTTCCATTTGTTATAATCAATTGGTTTTAGATCTGGATTCTTTTGTTTCATTTTTGATCTACTCTCATCAGATAGTTCTAACGTTTCATGAGAATCATGAACAATTATGGGTTCATGCAAAACTTTTCCATTGTTCAAAACATTATGTTCTTTCTGAGCTTTCTTGAGGAAACAAGGAGGTGTGTTACCAAGATCCATTTTTTGTGTTGTATGAAAATACAGATTTGTTTGATTAATCAGCATATTGGTTTATTTAGCTGAATAACCCGTTGTAACAAGCAAATTTTCTAATTTTTTGATTTTTTCATCTTTATTAAGAATTTCATCAAGGAGAGAATCTTCTCGTTTTGAAAAATCAGTAATCAACTGTTTCTTCTCTTTTTCAAGGTCAGAAAACATTGCTTTTTGTTTAGAAAGTTGGTCATTTAGATCATAAATTTCCTTGTTTAAAGATTTATTTTCATGTTCAAATTCACATCAAGTGTGTTATACTTGATTTGCAATTGTTGTTCTTTTAAAACGGAATTTCGATAACCAATTTCTAATTCTGACTCTTTATTTTTGTGAAATTCAAAAGCTTTTGCGTTCTCCTTGTAACTCTCAAGCTCAGCGGTCAATTTAGCATTCGCGGCCTTAACTTCGCGATTGACCGTTTTAACTTTCTCGATTTTAATGCCACAGTTATTGATTAATGTTTCAAAATAAGCATGTGTTTCCTCATCGCCTCGATATTTTGTGCCACACACCTCCACTAGGATCCACATCCGAGTTTCGAGTTAGTATTGCTACAACTCGGATTGTCTAGGTATGTATCATAAGTAGGTGGGATGTCATGAGAATGTTGTTCGTCATGAGTAAACACATCAAATATGACATTGTTATAGCATGGATCAATGATTGGTACCTCGACATCTTGCATTGGCGTCATAAACGGTGGTGCGTCGAGTCGATGTCGATTTAGTCTCTCAAGATTTGCCATGAAGATGCGGTTCGCATTGATTTCCTCTAGGTCTTCCAAATCATCCATAATAGCGAAAAAGTCATGTTCCTCAACACTCAACCGCATTCCCGATTACTCGCTTTTGTGCTAATAAAGATAGTCAAGATATGCAACATTCTTCTTTTGGCTTAGTAGGACAATTCCTTGCCATGTGACCCACTCCTTGACAGTTGTAACACTTAACCCGATTACCGATTCACATTTCCATAATTCCCAACGATTGAGCCGCAACATTCCCATTCGATTACCATCGCTCTATTCCCAACATTCGACCCATCGATTTCCAACATTTCGACCCAACTGATTACCCCGATACGGAACCGCTGATTACCTATGTGAAATCCAAGCATATCCTATTGATTCCCAATAACTCCAACCATTTGTCCTTGATTACCCATATGCAAACCCGGTGTGCAATTTTCCTGCTATAGTGTTTGATGAAATCCTTTGGTTGTTGTTAGTTGGTGTGGAATAGCGACTTCAATGCTTTACCCAAGAATGCAAATGCATGTGACAAAGCCTCTTCTTGTTCAGTTTCAGGATAAGTGATTCCTTGTTCTTGGTATTGTGGATACTGTTGTTGTTGAATGACTCGTTGTTCTGGTGGATAGAATTGTTGTTGAGGGAAAACAACTTGTGGTTGTGGAATGTATTGCTGCAAGTTGTTGTTAGTGGAAGATGATGAAGCTTGTTGTTGTGTATTCACTGTAGTTTGAGTCTTTGCAATTAGTGCTAATGGATCATGATTCTTTGCCAATCTTTCTTTCCTGACTTCATTCACTTCAGTTTGGTTTTGTTTTAGAAAATCGTTGAGTTGATCAAAGTTCACCTGATGTAAGTCTTTTGTTTGGTTGACAATAGTGACATATCGTCCCCATTCTTCTGGAAGATTGTTCAGGAATTTGATGTTACTCACGATAGTTCTGGGTTCCAACTTGTTTATGATAAGATCATTCATTAAAGTGCAAAACCTTCCATATTAGGATTCAATGGGTTCTCCTGGAGTAGATGTAAACTTCTCCCATGCAGTTAGCAGCTTGTTCTCCGTATCTTGTTGACCAATTTATGTTCCATGACAAAGCCGTCTAACACGTTCCCACATATCGAAAACAGTTTCACAACTGTCTACAGCAGCAAAGATGTCTCTTGGTAAACCCAGTTGGACAATATGAATTGCCATGTCATCTGCTTCGACTTGCTTCTTATCCTCTTCAGTGTATATTCTGATTCATATTGAGTACGAAAGGATGGTGGGACGGGAGGTGTTGCATCAGCATTTCCAGGGTCTTGTACTTGTCGAGGCTTGAAGGGTCCATTCGTAATGGATTGAATCATTAGTTTTCCATTAGGTTTGGTCTTGATGTAGCGGAGCATACGACTTGTCCATTGAAGATAACCACCTTTTTCCAACATAGGAGGACGGTTTTCGGCACCGGCTGCATGAATGACTTGTTGAGTTGCCATTGATGAAGATATTACAGATAAAGTTGATGTAGGATCGATTCAACGATAAAGGAGTTGTGTTTTGATGAAGATTAAGCTCGGTTGTTGTAGTGAAAACTTGGTCTAAAAACTTAAAAACCTCAATAACTTCTGTTCGGAGCGTTTTTAGGAAGTTCATTTGGCGTGTCATTCTCCTCGTTCTCACGGTCGTTTTGATGGGTAGAACGCTGAAAACGGAGTTACGGTTCAAAAGTTATGGCCGTTTGATGTTTTGCTCAAAATCTTACTCATAAACCTGTTCTTAAGCGTAGGAGTCAGTGCTTATGCGTAGGATTGCTTATGCGTAGGATTGCTTATGCGTAACTCTCCTTAGGCGTAAGATGATGCTTATGCGTAGACCCAGACTTACGCGTAAACTTAAGGTTAAACGTAAGCTTATGCGTAAACTTTATACTTAGAAGTCGAGTACCTTACGCGTAAGATTTAACTTAGGCGTAGAGTGCTTACTCGTAAGCTTTCTGCTTAGGCGTAAGATTAGGTTTAAAACCAAAATCCTTCACACTCGTCCAAGCGTGAAAGATATCCACAAGTCAAAGTAGTTTTCAAGCTTATCCAAGCAAGGAAAACACTGAGTAACCGTTGTTGCACGAAGATGATTCACCAAAAACTTATGCGTAAACTTCAATTCTTACGCGTAGGAAAAGAGGGTTTTGACTTTTTCTTATGCGTAAAAAGAGGGTTTTGACCAAAAGTTGCTTAGGCGTAAAAAATGCCCAGAAATGCAAAAACACGATTTTTTTCACCCAAAAACACGTTTCCAAATGATTTCTTTTGCACGAACTTCTTCCAAAACACTTAAAGATCAATAAAGTCTACAACTTTAAGCTTAAAAACACGTAAAAATCAAAACTTTAAGACAAAAGCCCACGTTTATAGTAAAAAACGCAACTTTATGTGTAAAGTTCTAACCAAAAACGTAACACAACACTCCTAAACCATTGTTAGGCGATTGATACCAATTGTAGGACCTTGTTTTTACATCAACCTTACGCGTATACCCACGTTACCACAAGATGAACACGTTAAACACAAACTATAAGATATGCGTAGAGATGAAGAAAAGAAAGGAAAGATGGTGACTTGATGTTATAAAACCGTGTATGTGTAGAGAGAAAGATGAAAACAATAAGATGTTTATTTCAAAGAAAAACATACACAAAACACACTCAAGCACACCCCTCAAATGACCATTTGAGGGGTATTTATACTTCCTTACTACACTACCCTAATGGGCTTTCCATGGGCCGTGGATATGGGTTGGATTGGATTGGGTTACATGAGCTTATACAAGGCTAGCTTAACTAAACGTCTAACCATTTAGCTTAGCCCAATCCACGAGCCCGTTGACTATTCTAGTACGATATCTAACAGACGTTACAAAGTTCCTAAACGTGAATGACCATCACTTCTAATAAAAATGTTACGGCTAACAAACACTTGGGTGTTGGTTGATCTACCACCATGTTGCAAATGGATTTTCAAAAGGAAAATGAAGGTAGATGGAACTATTGAAAAGTTCAAGGCTAGACTAGTCATTCAGGGCTTTAAACAAAAGTCAGGAATAGACTATTTTGATACTTATGCCCCTGTGGTCGTGATCGATTACCATAAGACCGCCGATTGCTTTGGCATCAATTCACAATCGATTATTCTTCGATGGATGTGAAAACAGCTTTCTTGAATGGTGAACTGGAAGAGGAGGTTTATATGAACCAACCTCGTGGCTTCATCTTGCCCGGCAATGAAAACAAGGTGTGCAAGTCGATTAAGTCTCTTTATGGACTTAAGCGAGCACCTAACAATGGCATCAAAATTTGATGAAGTGGTTTTGTCTAGTGGTTATGTTCTTAACCAAGTCGACAAATGTGTATATAGCAAATTTAATGAATCGGTAAAGGAGTCATCATTTGTCTATATGTTGATGACATGTTGATCTTTGGCACTAACCAAAATCAGTTGACGACAAAGGAATTTTTGTCATCAAGGTTCTCCATGAAGGACATGGGGAGGTTGATGTTATCCTTGGTATAAGGATTAAACATGAAAGTAAAGAATTTCTATCTCTCAATCTCATTATATTGAGAAGGTGTTGAGGAAATTCAATTACTTTGATTGTACTCCGATGAGTACACCTATGGATACTTGTGAGAAGTTGTTGCCTAATAATGGCAAAGTCGTATCTCAACTTGAGTATTCTAGGGTAATTGGGCCGATGTATGCCATGACTTGTACAAGGCCCGATATTGGTTTTGCGATGGGAAAAGTGAGCGGTATACTAGTAATCCTAGTGCTCATCACTTGCAAGCGATTCGAGGGTATCAAGTATTTGAAGAGAACTATGGATTATAGTCTCTCATATACTAGTTATCCATCGGTGTTGGAAGGATACACCGATGCAAGTTGGATCAAGAACATCGAAGATAATTAAATCTACCGGTGGTCGGGTATTCCTACTTGGTGGAGGTGCAATTTCTTGGGCATCCAAGAAATAAACTTGCATCACCAGTTCAACAATGGAATCGAATTTGTGGCTTTAGCATTCTTTGGTAAAGAAGTTGAATGGTTGAAAACTTGCTTCTTGAGATTCCATTATGGCCTAAACCTATAGCACCTATTTCTATCCGATGTGATAGTGCAGCTACATTGGCTGAGGCTTATAGCCAGATGTACAATGGTAAGTCTAGACACTTAGGTGTCAGACATAGCATGATTCGTGAGCTTATCATGAATGGGGTGGTATCTATAGAGTTTGTTAGATCTCAACAAAACTTAGCTGATCACTTGACGAAGGGTCTTGCTAGAGACTTGGTTATAAAGTTTGCTAAAGGGATGAGTTTAAGTCCAACTTAGTCACTGAATGCTAGGATACCCAACTCCCTACTGAGGAAACTTAGGAGCCGAGTTCAATGTGGAAAGCTGAACATTCAGTGGACTGGAGCACATGTTTTATTTTACATCCCAAGGTTCTCGCTCGAACTCTTTGAAAGGAGGATGAAGTCTTTACTTAATGGTTAATTTTTCTTTGAAAAAGTGCTTGGTGAGCATGAATAAAGAGGAACCACCTATGTGAATGTTGAAGTTTTGCCGCTTCAAGAAGCTTTTGGACTTTAGCATTTACAACATTTATGAATTTGGATATGGACACATGGCTTGTATAGTGTCAGGAGCTTTAAGTGTTTGAAAACTTGTGTGTATTTTATCTTCAGGTATTCAAATGGGTTGAAGGGTTCAATTCTTAGAACACCCTGATTCTCGAATATTTGAACGTATAATGTAGTAAGATGGAAATTCAATCCTCAGGATATTTTCGTTTATGCACATGTTTTGTTTGATGTTTGTTTTTCATGCAAAGGAAGTGAACTAAATTTGGGGAGGATTGTTGGAAAATTTAGTGCACTTGTGGGATTAGTTCACACCTGGTAATGGGTCAGGAGGTACGGAGTGTACACCCATAAGGTCCCTGAACACCCTGACTCTTTTAGTGGTGTGTACTGGTAGTGCTAAGATAGTACTGATAAGTACTGTTTCCACTGCTAGTGCTAAGTTGGTACTGATAGGCAGTGTTTCCGCTGCTAATGCTAAGTTAGTGCGGATACGCATTGTTTCCACTGCTAGTGCTATGTTTCCACTGTAACACCCCAACCCGACAAGGGTAAAGATATCACAATACGGTTTCATATCAGAACTTTAAATAATATTCAATAGCGGAAGCCTTTACAAAATAATCAAAAGAAAACATAAATAACTTAATAATCAAAATAAATATAAGATCTCTAGGGTAAAGTCTTGCTCTCAACTCTACTCTCAAACCCAGATCAGCCATCCCACAAGCTCATCTTAAATGCTTAATACCGCCGCAGAAAAGAAAATGCGGTGAGCTTACAAAGCCCAGTGAAGATATATGAAACGAAACTAAAAAACCGTAAATGCAAACCGAAACAAATGAAATGAATAACGAAGTCGCAGCGGAGTGAGCATAATGAATCATAGAGGATTCTCATGAACACAAACACACGTAAATCCGGAAGAACAACTAGCAATCAAGAGCAAACTCACATAGCATATTGATGACACAAACGCAAACACATTAGAATATCCGGACACTTAACATATCAAGAAGATAGATTACATATAAACCAAACGAAAAGTCTAAGGACTAACAGGCGGTTCTAGAAGGTAAACATAGCATTCATACAAATCAATTAATCTACATTTAACACACTTTATTCAATATTGTAGCAGCGGAATTAGCAGTCAAATCATGGCAGTCACACATACGGATAGAAGACACAGTAGACAAGCTATAACCAAACAGACAAAGACATAACATAGCCATTAGCAATTATCAGAAACAGATATCTTCAGCTAAACCAGTTCTCAGATCGAATCTTAACATCAGCAGAGTTTTAACATGGCAGGTCATATATGCAGACAGATAACTAACGGATAGGCAAAGTTTACAAAATTAACTGAACAAATTATACATACTAAACTTACAGAATACTCACTTTCACGCTAGCACATTCATCTCACAGATAAACGAATTCACATAACGTTAAACTAACATAATATCAGATATACGAATCATGTTTAAACATATTAATCATATCTTAGCATAACAGACGGTAGTCTCATAAACATACAAAAGCATAAACACATATAATAACATATAATAAGCCTAGCACATAATCATAAACACTTGAACATACCGAATCATAATCAGAATACTTAACATAGAAATAACAGATAAAGATTTAGTTAACTACCACGAGCCCAGAACATATCATATCGAGTAACTTTCTTATTCGAAGGGTGACCTCGGAATACCTTTTATAATATGAGGAGACCTCAATAACAAATGGAGTAGCTAGCTCCGAATTTGAAGACGCAGCGTATTACACGACATCATTCACCGGACAAATCATATCGATAACGGATCGGATCTAGGATGCATCCATACGCCCTTCCTACATATACAAAATATGCTCCACCATCCGTGGACGTGGCGAACATCACTCTATCGCCCTAGAGTCATATCGAGGTGCATCATCGATACGGACATGGAACCCCATGACTAGTGAAATATTTGGCTCGGGTATCAAACCAACTTAGGTCAAACAGATTGTCATAAATGACACAGATCATAATTCATCATAAAGGTCAACAATATATATATATATATATATATATATATATATATATATATCAGAGGTTTCATATCATAAAGTCCAAATCAGATATTTCATGGTTCACTAGACAGATGTTTCAGATAAACAACGGATCAAACAAATCAGAAAGGGTTCATAACAAATGTTCAGAAGTCAAAGGTTCATATCTCAGTCATATATCATGCATTCATAAGCGGAAGTTCATAATCAAATGTTCAAATCAGAAGTTCATAACCTTAAATTCAAATCAGATACAGCAAGATTCAACATACAGAGGTTCAGACAAACAGAGATTCACATAAACAGAAGGGAATCATAGCAATGGCATAGGGAATCCTAATAATTGAAATAGAAAAGCTAACGAAAAGAGAACGTCATAAGGAACCTTTACTGAAAATGTCAGAATATCTGTACCTTAAAGCAAATGAGAGGAAAGCAAACGAATAAGTGAATCACGAAGGTGTAACGTCGCGTCTCCTTCAACGAATCTACACTGATTATGATTTATTTAATACTTGTTAGCATCATTAAGTTATAACGGATTTATCGCGTTCACACTCTTAGAGTTATAAGTATATTCTCATTTTATAAGCTTCTTATGCATTTGTAAGTGTGTTACCCATCGATATCATATTTTATCTTTCGTTTCTTAAACTCATATTCGGACCAGACTTTAGCGATTTTTATAAAATACTTACTTAGCTCAAATGAAATCAAGCAAAATCCTGGGGTTCCCATATGATTTAAAAGAGTCTCCAAAATTGGTGGGTTCTATCTCTATGCCAAATGGCCTATGGAAAATCACAAGTCCGGACACATCCGTAAAGTAATCGAAAATACACCTTAAAAGTTTACACTTATTGGACCTGTTTAGACACCTTGGAAAAATTCCCAAAACTCCCGAAATTCATTTATATCCTAAATGTCAATCCTGAAAAGGAGAGCTCCCAATTCCTTATGGTTTGAAAATGAAAAATCAAACAATCCAACCAAATTTCAGACCCGTTTCCTCAGCTTTGACACTTGATCTTGTAAAATTCAAAAATACGATTAGACAACTCCAAATTCGACCAAACCACTTGGAAAACTTAACTAAAACATAAAATAAACTTTTCCAACAAAAAACCAGATTATTGCACTTATAAAATTCGATCTATGACGCACACAAGTTCGACATATGATGCTGTCCAGTTTTAGGGTTTATTAAAACCATTATAATCACATGTTTAGACCATTAATTACACTTAGGGTTCCATTCCAATTAGGGTTTCGAATTTATTAGGCATGATAACATTTATATATATGTGATTCGGTTATATATATAGCTTCGACATACTTAATAACCGGTTCAAACAATACATATATAATACATGTTCTCTTAATTCTTATAAGGTCCGATTATTATTTGTTTGTTTCATATGGTTCGGCCAAAAAGAAACACAAGATTCGATTCAAAACAAAACATGTTACAATATATAATAACATTAGGCGTATCGAAGTGAGACGAGAAGAATACGTGTATACCTTAGCTCGTTGGACACAAGGTTTCGACACCAAGGGTGTTTAGCAGCCGGCCGAATAGGAAGAAAAGAAAAGAGGCAAAGAAAAATAGCTAACTTGCAAAACTAGGGTTTCAATTTGTGTTAATGAGATTGTACTTATAGTGGTACAAAAATTCGGGTAGGGCTTTTTTTGGGGGGGTGGGCTTCGGCTTGGGTCCAACCGAACACAACAACACACGGCCCAAAGGCTCTCGGCTCTTTGATCCAAACGAACAAAACAAACGCCCCTATGGGCTCTCGGCGTGAGTCCAATCCACCAAGACAAACGGCCCAACTTGGTTCACCAAACAAACGAAAACAAGGCCCAAACGAATGACCCAACTAATTACGCGAGACGTTTAATCTTCGTCGTACCATGTCGAATCACGTACACATATTCGTTAAGTTTTAATTATAGATAGGTTAAGTTTTAAATTTCGTTAAATGAACATAAACGTATTTTACGTATTTTATAATTTTCGATTTCAAGGGTATTTTAGTCTTTTTACGTGTCTTAGATTTTCGGGTTTTACAACTCTTCCCCTCTAAAAGAAAATTTCGTCCTCGAAATTGAACAAGACGGAACAGGACAGAAAACAAACCGGATTCCAGAATTTCAAGGAGATAAAGCAAACACGAATCTTATTTCAGAACAAACGGATTCTTATCAGAATATTCAAACTCATACTTTTCGGAAATCGAACCAATAATCAAATACTTATAACAGATAATCATATACTTATTAACGTATTGGCAGAAAACAGGTGAGATGCCGAAAATCAAACAACACGCTCTAACTTATTCAGATATCTAATGATGAAAACCATCATATGCATAGGCAGAACGAATCCTAATGGTCTTACTAATCGCAGATAATCAAACTAAAAGGAACTAATGTTCCTCAAACACTTCACGAAATATTCAATGATCACAATAAGGGTACACGGAGACGTACACATTTAGAGCAATCATAGCAATCCATAGTTCACACAAATCATAACAATTTCGGTCCAACGCGCACAAAACTTACACGTAACAGATATCGACAAAATCTCACAAATAGGTACAAAATTTCAAACGAACATGAGAAGTGCCAAATAACAGATACAAGTCAAAGTCCATTCACATATCAACCACAGGCATTTCCCCAGACGTCATATGATTTCAATAAGTTCAAATTATATGATCTCGGTATTATCACGTTGATCAGGCGTCATAATACTTGCATCACATAACAAGTCCTTATTATCATCATATTTCGTCCCGGTCATGACAAACCACATAACTAATATCGAACAAAACGGATAACATATAGGTAACAAGTAACATACCAAAACAGACCGGATACACATTCATGCAAGATATAACACATCGATAACTTACCATATCACAATGAAAGGAGGCCACCAACTAGCATAAACGGTTCCTCGTGACTCATTATCGACGATCCAAAAGAAAGCGGGATATTAACAAAATGCCGACGATAAACTTCACGATTCAAACCGAGTTCGAACAAATCGTAGAAAAGCAATACGATCGAATCACTTAACATAATATCAAACCGTCACAAAACACATGACAAACGAATCGAATATCACAAGTCGCGCCTAAATCATATGAAGTAGATGAACCTTCCCACCACCGGTTGAATCATGTCTTCGTCGTGCGTCTTTGGTTGATCCGTCCGACTCCTCCAACAAGATCCCGATGTCTCCAACGCGGCAATCGAGTGTAAAGGCCTCGCTTGATTTATTTTGTATGTTTATCTAAAAAAATTGGTACAAATTAAATTTTGTATGTTTTATTTTCAGTTTATTTTCAGATACCAAAATTTTCGGTTTAAATATCTCCTCCGTCTCAAAATTATCATTACCAGACAAGATTCACATAATTTAATAAAAGTGGCCACTTTAATTTTCAACCATTCAAAAGGAATATTCCTCCACTAAATTCTCTTTCTTTTACTATAAAAGGAAAATGGACAATAATTTTGAGACATTTAAAAAAGGAAATGTGGACAATTATATTGAGACGGAGGGAGTAATATCTTTTTATAGCTTTATAACAAAAATCAAACACCTGCGTGCAATGAGTTGGTTAAAAATTTTGAACTGACCGCGAATAGAGGGTTTGATTCATCCACGTGATCTGCATCATATTCTTGAGCAGATTAGGTAAAGTTGACCTAATTTTACAACTTTCTATATCTGATGAACATAATACTACTCAGCTAATTTCGTTATTTATCAGAAGTAGTATAAAATGATTGACTTCAAACTATGGTGGATTAAGGCAACATTCGCAATTTTTATTCTATTCATTCCTGCAACTCTCGGATGGGGAAAAGAAGGACACTATGCTACTTGTAAAATTGCTCAGGTATATAATTCACTATTTATTTTTATTACAGGATTAAATTTAAAATCCCGTTTGTTTGTTCAACCTTATTCATGTGCTTACCTTGTCTCTCTTTTCGCCATATGTTTTTGGGACTTATAAGTTTATTATGTCATACCAAACCTATATAAGCTCACAAGTTTCAAAATAAGCTGACGAAAGGGAATTGACAAAAGATGATGGCGATAACTTATAAGTTTTTAACCAAGTTCCTATTGATCTGGAAATGAAAGAGTACTAGACTATTTGGAAGTCAACTTTCTACTTAACAACTAAGTGTTAATGTTTGGTGAAAAGATCATGGGCTTGAGGGGAACCCGTTGGTCAATCTTGTGAGTTAAATAATTTAGTGAATTTTGAACTTTCTCTTAAGAATGGTGGACCTTTTTGTTATTGCTGGTTTCATTTGCGTCTACATTAATGGTTAGACGTGAGGTCGATGATAAACAACATGATTCTCTGTTGGTAGTTTGCTTTGAGAAGACATTTATATTTTTTGTTGCATACAATCATTTGGAGATATTAGTCGGATACCCGCGCATAGCGGCGGCGATAAGTATAGTTATATGTGTTTGCCTACCCGTTTAATGAATTTCTTTCACAACACTTCGAATGTATATGCGTTAGTTGTATGTGTTTGTTTGTGTTACCCGTAGCTTTCCCGTGACATCATTATTCCCGCATATAGAAATACCCTCGCAATCTCTTACCCGTCAAACACTTCCCCAAAAGTATATGATTTTGACGAATCAAGATTATATTAATTGAAATAAAGGTTAAAGTTGTAAAAATTTGAATTAAAATAAAATAAACCCACTAAAAGTATAAAAACTAAAAACTTATACAAATATATCAAAATGGATGTTGAATTAAAGAGCATAAAATTTTAGAAAATATGGTGAAATTAGATTATAAAAAAAATATGTAGATAAAAAGATATTTCAATTTGAAAATAAAGATGAATTTTTAGTTGAGAAGTGACACATGTCACTTTATAATTGGAGCTCCTTATCTTAATTTTTAGTGGTTAGGAGTTAGGCTTGGAGTTTGTTAAGAAGTGACACATGTCATCTCATGATTGGAGCTCCTTATCTTAATTTTTGGTTAGGAGTTAGGCTTGGAATGAGGTTTGGATTTTACATGCATTATAATATAGTATAGAAGTATAGATATAGATTGAAACTTGTAAATTGTAAAATAGCAAGACAGGCTTAGAGATAACTTTGTCCATGCTGGATATGAGGGGGTGTATGGATGCGGGCATTAAAAGAAATTATGTGATATTAGGTGTGTTTAAGGTTTGTTTTCTCTGCTTTGAGTCTTAAAATCGCAGTCTAGTTGATGACTTTGGCAGGCATAAAAAATCACAATGATGCTTGTTTCTTCGGTTAACGCTGTAGAGAAAATATATATATATTTTTTTGGGTAATGGTGATTACCCCTGTAAATTTTACAAAGAATGAAATTGTTAATAACAAACGAATGTAATAATTTTATTTCTGTTAGCAAATAAGTCTATAAGTAAGAATTAGGGGGTGACGATTGGGTGTGCTAGCTTTGATAACTGCATTTGGGTATAATCAACCCTCATAGGTGGCTAAGAGGAAGAACATCATTGGACTTATGAATTTAAGTAATTAAGAACTTGGTTTTACAATCGAGTTTCTTGATTATGGTAATGTTGCAGGGACGGTGTCATTTCTTTCTGCTTTGCATTTTTTTATTATCATACTTGAAATAGGCAGTTATTGCATTCTCTATACAATTATTATCATTGATCGAATTTTCTTACCAAACCAGTCATTTCTCACTGAAGACGCTACGAAGGCGGTAAAAGAACTGCTCCCAGAAAATGAAGGTAATCTTTCTTCTGTCTGTTCGTGGGCTGATGAGATCAAGTGGATGAACAAGTGGCGCTGGACCAGCGAGTTGCACTATGTTGACACCCCTGATTTCAGGTGTAACTATGATTACGACAGTAAGTTAACTAACCTCCAGTAATTTCGTTTTGCTTTGTTTTTTCTATACAAGTCAATAATTTAATAAAAGAATAAATTTTGATGTAAGGTATGGCAGTTTTGTGACTAACTACAAGTTTTAAGAGGAAATAGATGGTTACAAAGACTCCAAAAAGAAAAATACTTATGGTAACTGTGTAATTTCATATCAGTTATGAATTTGAGAGGCACTAGGCTGTCAATTGTTAAACCGTGCATCTTTTTGTTGGAAAGAATGGTATATAATTTTAAGGTGCTGTTGGTTCATGTATATACGACAGTTGAGAGGTTTTATTATATCATACAGTTGTTACAGTTCAAACAGAAATGGGTCGATTAAACGAGTAAACTCAAAAGTATTACCATAAAACCTTCTTACGAGACGGCTCGTTCAGGTTGAATGTCATCCAAAGTGCATTATTAATAGATTAAACCTCCTAAATCATTTTATTTGAAGATTTAGAGTATTAGAGAAATAAAGTGATCTCTCTAATCATATTTGAAATATGAATTGTAAAATTTCTGGATAAAATTGGTCAAGCTAAGTCGTCTTGTAAATATAAGTAACCGTTTTGACCTGTTACCCAACCCACCCACCCACCCACCTGACCTACCCATTTTGGCACCTCCATATTATTAAATGTTGTCTATTTATTAGTCGCTTCAATCATGTTTTGTATATGAGGTGTGTGCATAAAATATGATTATGGCTCGACAAACTAATGTTATAGGGGACTGCCATGACTCATCTGGAGTCAAAGATAGGTGTGTTACTGGAGCAATTTACAACTACACGGAGCAACTTGTCACAGGCTATAATGCCTCAAATTCAGTTACTAACTGTAAGTGCCACTGTCGTCAACTTTTTACAATACTTGAAAAATGAGAACTCATAATCTCATATTACAGACAACCTGACCGAAGCACTCATGTTCCTGTCTCATTACATTGGGGATGTGCATCAGGTTAGGTCATCCTGCTTGGCTGCATTGTGCAAAAATTTCCATGTCGTGGAATTAAATTGTTGTGACTGTCTGCTTGGTTTTTATCTTTCAAACTTTTGGAATTTGCTACCAATGGTATTCAAATCCTTTTTCTATCCCAAAATAAATACTTCAATATCCATTCTTGGATGCCCTAAAATAAATTTAGCAATTTTCTTTTAGGTCAAATCCTTATCCAAGAAGAAGCCTACTAGCAAAAGCTGTAAAATATTGATAGCGTTGATTTTATACGGCGTGATTTCTTTACATAAGGAATAATTTCTATCATAAAGAATGACTGATTGCACCAAGAGGCTTTCGTACTCAAGACTTCCACTCTTTCATAATAGTATTTACTATTTAAGCTGTTAATCAACTTGCACGTCCGTTGGTAATTATGACTTTACAGTCAAGGAAGTGATTTACTGCATAAAGTGTATTAAAAATCTTCTGTTTTGTTTCTGTTGCAGCCTTTGCATGTTAGCTTTACTACTGATGAAGGTGGAAACACGATAACAGTCCGCTGGTATAAGAGGAAGACCAATTTGCATCATGTATGTGTTTTTCTCAAACTCCAGCATTTTTTTTTCTGTCCCGTTAATATTCACAACCTTAAATACAAAGGACATTTGAACTACGAAAACAATAGGTTTACTCATAAATGCTAACTGAAAAGTGTTCGAATCCTAAACTAGTGATTTTTATGGATTACTGAATTCTGTTTCAGGTTTGGGATAGTGACATAATAGAATCTGCCATGAAGACATTCTATGACAAGGATCTCAATGTCATGATATCAGCAATTGAGAAGAATATTACAGTATGATTTCATCTTTGCTTCTTCTACATTTTATTTGCGGTTGGTAACAGGTCAGGTTGGGTTATCAAAGTACTTCTTTTCCAGTCCTTTAAACATTTTTTGTAGTAACAGTGTGTATTATATATCGTAACACAAAATATATTATTATAATAATATTAATTTAATGTTTTTCTAAAAATATAAAATATGAATGGGTGTTTATAGGTTGTATGCATTAACGATACACTTTTGGAACCTTCAATCCGTTATAATTTTGAACTGATCTTTTTCTATTTCACCCATTTGACATTTAGAGCTAAAACATAACCTGAATCAAGAATTTCAATTAATCGGGTTGAAATTGCTTAATTTACAACTTATGCTAAGAACTGCAATGCTACTTCTTTAAATTGTTTTTATATTATACTCCTCGTGTCCTAACATTTTTCTTTCTGAAGTGTCTCAAAGATAGCTGCAACTCTTCTTTTCCAGTCACGTTTAAACACAAAATTACATATTTGCCCAATAATGATCATTTAAATAGTGTAGTTAGCATTTATTTATGTCCACATGTCGTATTATCTTGTTTTTTCTTGGGTCATTTTAATTAACTCTATTTAAGGGGGAGGTCATTTTAGTATTTGAATAATAGTCAAAGTATTTTGAACTTTGTGGCCATTTAAGCATTTCACTTTATGGGATGGAGGGTGTATTTACTTTTAATATCAGAAGTGATACCACGTTAATTTTTTCTGGAAATAGACTACTTGGAGCAATGACATCTCAACTTGGGCAAATTGTACATCTGCTGAAGAAGTTTGTCCTGACCCGTAAGTGTGACTTGCAACTTTTATTCTGCCTGTTTAATTACCACTAAAAGATTGCTATATTACCTGCAAATTTATGCTATTGTTTACCGAAAACAACATTCCTGTATTCTATTCTCATTAAAGGGTATTTTAGATTCCGCGAACTCTCTGTTAGGTCAAATATCCCGAATTTCATGTTACAGGAATACAAGATTAAGTTGAGTAGAAGTGATCCATGTTTTTTTGCAGGTGGGCTTCTGAAAGCATCAAGTGTTCGTGCAATTACGCCTACCGAAATGCTACGCCAGGAAGCACTTTAGGAGGTGATTGTTAACTAATTTTCTTATTCCAACTTTATTTTCGGTAATTTTTAACATCACTGTTTTTTAAGGAAATATAGCAGTTGCGTACTTTATATAGAAGATATTTAAATAAATTTGTTGGCTAGCGTTCCATGTGTAGTATCGTATAGTTTAGTGCAACCATAAGAATCATAGAAGTGTTATTATATACTAATTTATCTCAATTTTTAATAGATGAGTACTTCCTCTCCCGTCTGCCAATTGTGGAGATGAGGCTTGCTCAAGGTGGGGTCCGTCTCGCTGCAACGCTTAATCAAATCTTTACTCCATACGCTTCAGTCTCTCAAAAACTAGCCTATTTTGGGAACATCCAAGCCAAATCTCACACGACCTGAACCTGAATAAACACTCCCAACTATTAACAATTCGTCGACTATGGATTCACTCAAAACTTGAATGAAGTCAATGAAGGTTAGGAATTAGCTTCCTGTCTTAATAGTTGGTATGCTGATCTTCTATTATTACCAGTTTTTCTGTGTTTATTAATGATACCCTTGTAGGTGGTGCTTAAAAACATGTACAAGTTTATTACTCAAACTTGCAGTAGCTGTATGTGCATATTTAAACAAATAAAATTTGATTGTTCTGAACATTGGGCGTTACATTTTCTCGAAACCGTTACCTATTTAAGTAGTATTAGTTCCTATTTAGGAACTGGTAAACTAGTAATCATTCTTAATCAATAGCACATTTTTGGTTAATGGGATGGAAACTGTATGTTGGTTGTTTTAATTGAAATAAGCACCCTGTTAATGCCTCGAAATCGAATTCCTACCTTGTAAATTGAAAGAGAATAATTGGAAAAACTGTCATCAATCACTAAAATACTAAAGTATTTGAACACATAACAAACAACTCATTACTCATGTAATCATGGATTGGAACTTATTTACATACAGATAATCTAACTCTACGAAAGTACAAAAATCAATTTCTCATTCCCCTTTCTGTCTAAAAACTGTGAGGATGGATTTGATGATATTGCGATTGATTAAGAGCGGCCATTAAAGGAAAAGAAAGATGCCAAAGACTGAGCTAGTCCCAACACAATAGCTACCTTCACTTGTCCTCTAACTGGTATTGAACGACATGTAGCAGATCGAATGGTACCCTTGTTTTTCATCGTCTTTAAACTCCTTACTCCAGCCATCTAAGTCAGCTACCAGACTTTCTGCGCTTGGCTCTTGGTAGTGGAAATGGAATATATGATTGTTGTGAGAATAAGATTAAAGCAGTGTCATATATATATAAAGGTTTGTTTTGGATATGCCCTTGTTTTTTCTAAATATTACATGTTAGTTTTAAAAGTACTTTTGACAGGTATATTGACCATCTTGACCTTTACTTTTTTTTTCCTTTGTTTGGATAGGCTGCTGCACTATGCATATTTTTGTTGTGTAATGCTTTTACGTTTTTCTTTTGCTTTCTTATTACGTATTATGTTAATTTGAGCGAGGGTTTTAACTCACCTGATCATTATCTTAGATATAATACGAGTAGATCATTTGATCAGATGGAAAATAATGATAGATACTAGGGTGCGTTTAGTAAGAGAAAAAATTTCGTAAATTTCTATTTTTAGATTTGTAAAAAAAAGGAGATTTAATTTTGCAATAGAAAACGCGTTCATATGATATTGTTTTCTATTCAAGAAAATAATGGGAGTTATAAGGGAAACGATGAAAAAAATGTGTTTTGTAATTTTTCTTGTTAAAGTAGGAAATGCAAATTTTCTATTTTGTAGAGAATTTGATGAGAAACATTGATTTGAACGCAATATTTATTTTTCTTGTTTTGTACAAAATGAAAAACAAATGTGTTTCCTTTTTTAACTAAATGCACCATAGTTAACCTGATAGTTTGATATTTCCTTCATCTCATAAGCACATGATCTTTAAAAAGTGTAACAGAGGTATTATCAACCAATAATTTGTTACATTTACTTTTTCGCAAATTTTTGATCCGATAAAACTGGCTAATACACTTATTTTAGGACAAATGTTATATTTTTGATTATATCATTGTAACTTTATTCTAACTCAGTGGCAAAACTGAAAAGATATAACTTGATCAATGATTTATAAAAAAGTATTCGAACTTGTTTGTCTAAATGTCTTTTTCTGTACACATTCAAGTAATCTGTCAATTTATCATGTTTGTATCAGTGTTTAAAAGAAAAGTTGGGTTCATATGGTAGGGGCATTTTTGTCTTTTAGGTTGATCCCACTAAATTAGAAGCTAGTGGAGGAAAAGTATTAAAGTAACAAAGGCACTAACGTTATCTCATATGAAACATGTGAGAAATTAAATTAGAAATAATACCTCTGTGCAGCCTCATATAATGGACAAAAAAAATATATAAATTAGTTATCAAGTTGTATGAGAGTAGGGTCCTTTTCCAATTAAGTTGGTAGTTGGTACTTGGTACATCCAAGATTACTTGAATTGGGCCTTTTTCTCTTAGCATATCCTATTTAAAACCATTATGCTTGATGAATACTCGCGAATAGTAACAAGTTTTTTTTTAAATTAGTTATGATATTATAGTTAAATTTTTGTGTAACATTTATACATATAATGTAAAACAATTAAAAATTAATTAAAAGATATTGTACCATAAGAAATTTTCATTTGCTTACTTTTATTTTGATGTTTACCAATGGACAAATCCCCACCATCTATCTATTTTGATATAATGTTGGGGATTAACCTAAGATTTAATATGCTTAACCTTAATTCTTCCAACTATATAAAGTTTTTTTTTTTTTTTTTTTCGATTATTTTTTTTTCACACAATTCATCGTGTTTTTCTCCCAACCTGCTCTCATCATTTCCCTTCAAAAAATAGTTATTCCAATCAACTATTACTGTTTGATCATCACCAGTTGGATCAACATCACCGTCACCATTCCGATCATCATCTCATCATCACCTCCCGATCATATCATCCTTTTTTATGTCTTCTTTTGATTTGAATGAACTGTTTGTTTCAGAATCTGATTTGATTGATGTCGTTGTGGTTGATAATGTTGTTGATCGGTTGTTAATTATGTGGATCAAGTTGTTAACATTCATTCTTATTAAGATGCACATCAAGTGTTTGATGAAATGTGTGAGTGAAAAATGTTTGATAATCATGTTATCTGCTCATGTAATTCTGCTTATTAATTAAGTTGTTAGTTGAATTTTTATTTTTAACTGCATTTGAATGCTGTTTTTATGTCTGATTGTTGCTTTGAATCTGCTATGTATTGTACGTGTAGTATCACCAGTGATATTTGAAGCTGAATTGTATATGTGTATTATTATTAGTGATATTTGTATTATCATTTGTGAAATTTTGTTTATTTGATACTTTTAGTTTATGTTTTAGATTGTGAGTAGCGTTAGGTTTTAGTATGATATCATTTTGGGATGAGTGAATTAATGAAAATTTGATGCATGGAAGGTGTTTGACAAAATGCCTAAAAGAGGGATGCACAAGTTGAGAAACAATCACACGTTCCTGTTTGTCCCTCATTTCATATATAACCAAATCAAACATATTTATTTGAATAAACAAGCTTTAGGGAATTAATCAAAGTGCACTGTAGTTAATGTAAATGAGTAATCATATCCTATGTTGCATTAGTTGATGCTTATTTTCACTTTTCTGAATGGCGTCCTTTTGAATTATGTTAGTGCGTTTTGTATTTTGCTTTCTCCATCACTCTATATATGAGGTGATGCAAATTTGATGTACTGTTCCAAAATTGCGCAGTGGCCTAGAGCTTAAGCCATAAGGACTGCTTACCTTAACAATCATGAATGCAAAAAAAATGAAAAACATGTAAATGATTGGGAAGTCTGATCCTTATGTGATTGCATATATTCGGCCACTTGAAAAGTTCAAAGAAAGGTTGTTGATTACAACTTAAACCTTGTTTGGAATCATGTAATTCGGTTAATTATAGAAGATAAAAAGACCCAGTGTGTTGTACTTGAGGTTACGCTTTTCTCCTTTTTGCTTTTCTGTATTGCTGGTTTCTTAGTTGTATCACAGGTGATATCAAATGTGATATCACAGGTGTGTCAGCTTTCTTTTATTTTGTTGAATCAGTTGTGGTAAGGGAGGATCTTATGATATCATAGGTGATATTAAAGTAGTTTGAGCTTCTTCAATTTGTTTTGTGGAGCTGTTGTGCTTTTTTGAACCACAGCTGCAGTTGTTGTTGATTCTTTCGTTTGATGGAGCCGTTTTTGCAAATGTTAGGATTTAGAAAATCCAGGATTAGTTAAAGTGTCGGTCACCTCAAGTATATGTAATTCGTTAGAAAGCTCGTAGTCGAGTCTTTGTTATGTTAATTAGTAGATAGTTAAGTAACACCGTGGAGGACGGACGGGTCTTTACCCATTGTATGCCTGATCCACAACCCGTAGGAGGCGAGTCTTGTAAGAAAACTATAAATACCCTCTACCTCCCAAGGTAGAGGGTTGGAGCTTCAATACCATTTTTCTTTGTTTCACATAGTTCCCAACTCTCTTCCTTTCTCTCTCTAAACCTTGTATACGCCCATATGATTATGGTGTGATGTGTTTGTGAAATCCTATATGTTACAATTGGTATCAAGAGCCATGGTTTGATCACCATCTTTCATGCTCTTTGTTTTGGTGGATTTCATAAGGTTTTGGGGTTATAAGTGTTTAGAAGAGTTTGAATCATTTGGTCAATTTCTAGTGTTAAAGTTTGAATTTTGATTGTACTTTTGTGTTTAGGATCATCATATGTGTTTAGGTTTTGAATTGGAAGGCTTGAATCATCGTGGTTGGGTTGTTTTTATTGATAAAGTGGTTGTTTTTGAATATTGTACGGCGAGTTGAGCCACGGTAAAATGCTTCTAGGAAGCGAGTTGCTTTGTTATTGGAAGCGAGTTGGTTTATGCGACTTGGCTATTGCGAGTTGTCTGTTTCATGAGTTGACACTTGCGAGTTTTCTTGGAAGCGAGTTGGTTTATGCGACTTGGCTATTAAGCGAGTTGATTCTTTAAGTGACTTGAGTTTTAAAGCGACTTGTCTATTAAGCGAGTTGTATCTTTATGCGACTTGGGTTTTAAGCGACTTGTCTATTAAGCGAGTTGGTTTATGCGACTTGGTCGTTGTTTAGTTGTCCATTTATGCGACTTGTCCACTAAGCGAGTTGATCTTTGCGAGTTGGTTAGGTGCGACTTGTCAAGTTTACTACTTGTCTATTGAGACTTGTCACTTCTTCGTGCTACGCTTTACGGTTGTTCTTTTGATTTTGTAAAATCCCGTGAAAGAATCAATTTCCGGTTTAATCAAAGAATAGTAAAATCCCGTAGAACTGGAATCATGTCTAACAACGCACCTACTATCGCTTTCATCAGAATCGAGGACGTTCAGCAAATGGATCGATACTGCCCACCTATGCTTGATGTAACCGATTATGACTCATGGGCTCAACGAATTAGGTTGTACTGTTTGGGAAAGGAAAATGGGGTTAACATTCTCAAATCAATTGATGAAGGACCTTATCGATTGAGACTACAAGAGACACACTTGAAACTGCTGCGGATGGTACAATGATCTTAGGATTGGATGCACCTAAGACGTATGATGAGCTCAGTGATAAGGAGAAAAGAGATACGATGTCGATATCGTGGCTTCAAACATTGTACTTGTGGTCTACCAAAGGACATCTACAAACTAATCAATCACAACACCAAGCCAAAGCAGTTTGGGACAATGTCAAGATGCTTCTCTCTCGGTTCGAATTAACTAAAGAAGACAGAGAATCTCAACTGTATGATGACTTTGAGCACTTTAAGATGAAACCAGGGAAAGTGTCACTGAATATTACGTGAGGTTCCACAAGCTTGTGAATGACATGAGGAATATCAAAATGACTATGCCAAATATTCAGCTAAATTCAAAGTTTGTGAACAACATGAATCCCGAATGGCACAAATTTGTCACTTCAGTCAAGTTAACAAAAGGTTTGAGGAACACCAACTATGAGCAATTGTATGCATACTTGCTTCAGAATGAGAGACATGCTATGTTTGAACGAATGATCTTGGAAAAATTCAATTCAAATTATGGTAATGCAAGTTCATCAAATGATTCAACAACATTTTACACCAATGTAGGAATAACCACCAAAGCTTCACAAGTCATACCCATCGGAAATGGTAACCACAAACTCATTCCCGATCCAAGGTATAAGCAACCCGATGTCGATGCACTCATGGAACATTTCATCAATCAACTGGCTCTTATGGTTAAGCAAAAAATCACTTCCACCCCACACACCAACAATGAAATCGTAATCGCATCCAATCTACACAATCATGCTACTTGTCGAGATGGTAAAAGATTATGGTGCAAGGCTTCAAGGAATGAACAAGGGAACAAGGAAAAGGTGGTAATAGTAGGTGGAGGGTATGTGGCTAATCGTAATCGTGGAAGGAATGCAAATCAAGGACAAGGAAAGCCAATCAAGTGCTACAACTGTGGTGGTGATGGACACATTGCAAGGAACTCGCACATCTCCAAAACGCCTCAAAATGCGAGTACTTGTGGACAAGATGTCATGGTGCAAGCTCGGGACAATGGAGCGGTTTTGGATGAAGAAGAGTTGTTGTTTTTGTCGAGGAAATGCCAAAACCTATGATGTCGATGTGGATGAGCACCAATTCAGAAATAGGTCACAATCATCAAAATGCCTTTCAAGTTGCCGATCGTGATGCATTTGACTCGATGTCGATGATGAACCCACCGCCTGCACAATCTTCATGGCTAGCATTTCACCAATGGTCTCTCCAAAGGTCTCATCACCACAACAGTTGGTCCATCCAAAGAATCAATCATCTCTCGAGGTATTAAAACTATACGATGAAGTTGATGAGCAAGAGATGCATAACAAAGTACAATCACATGTAACTAATGAATCGATATGGATAATGTGGGTAATAGTAATATTGTCCCATATGATCAATATGTGATACAAAGTGAAAGTGAGATTGTACCAAGTGATGCATCTTCGCATCAATGATGACTATGTTTTGATGAATACACCCATGTGCCTCGATGATTCTCGTTATCTCTCGAATCGAATGCCTATAAAGAACAAGTTGCTATTTATGAACAACGTGCTAAGTTTGAGTTAACTACCCGTGAGCGTGAAATGGATGACCAAATGCGCACAATTATTAGAAAAGTAATTTTAGAGAAGAAGTGTTAAAACAAGAGTTAAACTCCTTACAAGAAAAGCTTTCTAAAATCATTAAGCAAAAACAAGAACTCCAAGATAATGTTAAAGTGCTTAAACAAGAATTTAATGCTAAGGAATCAAAACTTTTGAATGACTTTTCCAATCTAAAACTTTGAAAACAAGCTTGAAAATAAGTTGTACGTATAAGGAATACCATTCGATCGCTCACATGATCACTAAGCATAGAGTTTTAACGATAAGCATAGCATTCCCTCGTAAAGGAACCCAACTCGAATATGGTAAAGTGGCTAGAGAAGCTCAAGGTAATATATGATGGTAATGAAATCCTTAAGCCTAGGCGTAAACCTAGTCATACTGAGTGCACCGAGGAAGATAGGCAATTAGATGAAGTCACTAGGAGAAAATGAATAAGAAGCTAAAAGATCCCGAGTGTAAAAAGCAAAACATAACGTTCAAACCCCATGATTACACTAAAGAAAATTGGATTCCCCAACAAGTTTAAGCCTCAAACTCTATTAACCCCGAACAAGTTTTTGGAAAAGGACATAGATATGCAAAAGCTAATGCACTTGTTAAAACAAACACTCCCCTTAGGAAAATGCCTCCAAGAATCGTGTATCCTCCGAATACACCAATGCATTTAGTTCCTAGATCTATTCCCACTAAGAGCAAGACCTTAATCACTTATATGTTGTTTATCAACTATTCGTTGATTTTGAGAAGACATGTAAGAAAAGAATCACACCTACTGTGGATAATCAAGGGAGAGGGTTTTGAGCAAACTAAAGAATGCTATTTAACCGAGGTCATGCCTTTCTTTAAACAATTAAAAGGTCAATTTGAGAGTCTTCAAAAGGGATAGACTCGGATATTAAAGAAATGGAAAAGGAATTTGATGCAATGATAGTTGAGGTCAATGATTATGAACGGAACTCAAATATAATGAAATTGAAAGGAAGAATCGCATATCTTAAATGAGAACTTAGTATTGAGTTGTGTGGCTCAAGATGTGTTTTATATCGTTACTAAGCATTCTATTATCGCTTCTCAATTTCATGAATTAACTGTTGCTTTGAAAGTTTCCCATGATCGTGTCATTGAGCTTGAAAACAAAAACTCGTAACTAAATGAGAAAATTGATCGTGATGATCACGATAATTTGGTAAAACATCTTTCTAAGCTAGAAGTTGAACATTTTGATTTGCAACTAAAATATCAACATCTCAAAGAAAATGTCAAAACCTCAAACATCAAGACATCCTCAAATGTTCCGAGTTTGATGCGCTTTTGAAATAAACAAACGTGACGAATGATTCAAGCTCACCGTAACACGATCGAAAGTTGAAAGCCCAAATTTCACAATTAAAGGGTGAAAAGAACAATGTGACTGGCTCCCAAATGCCTCCTCCTTTAGATTCTCAAGTTTCTCAAAACTTTCATCTTCAAAACATCATTAACGACACAACAAGAAAATGAGAGTTTTCTAGAAGAAAATGAAAAGGTCAAACGACACTTCAAAGAGTTATACGACTCAATGAAAGTCACTCGTGACAAAAACAATGAAAAATAACTTCTTTACAAAAGGAAATTGAGAATCAAGAGTCGTGTAAAAGGAAAATGCCACTTGTTTTTAATGAGAATGTTGCATCAAAGTCATCTCACGACTCAAAATATACTATGATCGTTAAATACATTCCTCCTCATCTCGTAAATAACGAACTTGTGTTTCATAACTATTTCTTTCACCTTAAGGATAGTCTAGAATGTCTCCGTGAGATTGTAGAAGAGGATTACATAAATAAGCCACTTGATAGTGAAATTAGGTTTGCTTGCATTCGTGCCAAACGATCTCGTGAGTCGTTAGAATGCTTAAGAGCAACATGTCCTAAATCCTTATGTGAGAAAAATAAAGTTGTGATACCTTGTTCTATGCCTAGTGCTAAGTATGTAACCCATTCTATGCCAAGTATCAAGAAAGTGAGTTTCAATGTGCCTTCAAGTAGCTCGGATCCCAAGACTTCTATGCCCAAGATTAAGAAAGTGAATTTTAATGTGCCCAAGTAGCTCGATCCCAAGACTTCTAAACCCGAATTGCAAAAGTAGCAAAACCAACTAATGTTCCCATTCCTCTACAGAGTAGAAAGTGACACCAAAGCGAGGTGTCAAAGCCTCAAGGCAACACAAAGAATGATAGGACCTCGCAAGCTAGGAATGTTCAGTGGAAGAGAGTAGAAGATCATCTTAGGAAGAATTTGAATAAAACGAATCGTGTTGATTCTAGTGTTAGCTCTAAGCTTGCTGTAATTAATGCGAATTCTGCTACTTTTGGCAAAACATGTAATGATGATTGCTTGGTTTCTGTTACTAATCATGTATGTGGTGTGAATGATTTGATTAATGCTGTTAAATATCCAGTTAAAATTGTTAATGCCAAAAATCAAGCTAAGAAGGCTAGAAAGCAAAGGCGGAAGAAGGTTAGAAAACATTGGAAACCCACATGAAGAAAATTTAGTAATGTAGGTTATCGTGGATACCCACCGCCACAAATTTAGTCTTAATGTATTGTGCCCTAAATTATCCAGATCAATGCCCATTAGGAAATGGATGCCTCACCGGTAGAACTATTCCTTTAAGAAGTGAACATACTTTGAGTAGGTCTAATGTATACACTAGCACCGCATCTATCCCCGATGATTCCATTGTTTCTACTTTCGATGTGGGTGTTCCAATCATTGTTACTAACCAAATGGAACCCATTCTTGCATGGGGATCCCAATTATCCGCTTATCCATTCTTGTCTCGTGTTCAACCGCAGTCGCTCAAATCGCTCGTGGTACTTGGACTCAGTCGTTCCAAGCATATGACCGAGACCGGTCGCGCTCATGAACTTCGTGAGTAAATTCATCGGACTGTTAGATTCGGAATGACCATTTTGGTGCAATTATGGGTTATGGAGATTATGTTGTTGGTGATAGTGTAATCTCCGTGGTATATTACGTTGAAGGTCTTGGTCATAACTTATTTTTCGTCGGTCAATTATGTGATTTCGATCTAGAAGTGGCCTTCAGAAAACATACTTGTTTCGTTAGAGAACTTGATGGTGCAGAACTTTTAAGAGGAACACGTGGTTCAAACCTATACACCATCTCTATCGAAGATATGATGAAGTCTTCTCCAATTTGCTTGTTGTCAAAGGCTTCAAAAACAAAGTCATGGTTATGGCATCGTCGTCTCAATCACTTGAACTTCGGCACCATAAATGATCTTTCCGTAAAGGACTTAGTAAGAGGCTTACCTAGACTAAAGTATGAAAAGGATCATCTTTGTTCAAGATGCCAATTGGGAAAAAGCAAGAAGTATGCCCACAAACCCAAACCTACAAACTCGCTTATGGAAGTTCTTCATACCATTCACATGGATTTATGTGGACCCATGAGAGTGCAGACTATTAACGGAAGAAATATGTGTTAGTTGTGGTTGATGATTACCTCGATTTACTTGGGTTAAGTTCTTGAGGACAAAGGATGAAACCCGATGTCATCATTAAACTTATCAAACAAATTGCAGTTCGACTTAACAAGATTGTCGAATCATCCGAATGCACAATGGAACCGAGTTTGTCAATAAAGAACTTAGTGAGTTTTATGAAAATGTTGGAATCACCATCAAAGAAGTGTTCCACGAACTCCTCAATGTAACGGTGTAGTTGAAAGACGAAATCGAACTCTTGTGGAAGCCGCAAGAACAATGTTGATTTACTCAAAGGTTCCAACGTTTCTCGGGTCAAGCCATTGCCACCGCATGCTACACTCAAAATCGATCCCTAATTCACACAACTCATGGAAAAACTCCATATGAACTTGTCCACAATCGAAAACCCGATCTATCATTCCTTCGTGTGTTTGGTGCGTTGTGTTATCCAACTAATGAGGGTCAAGATTTAGGTAAACCGAAAGCTAAAGCGGACATTGGAGTATTTGTAGGATATGCACCAAATGTAAAAGGATACCGAATTTACAACAAAAGAACCCGAAATATCATGGAAACAATTCACGTTACGCTCGATGAGTCGACCGTCAAATGGCTCCGGACAATCAAGTTTGGACCCGCATCACAACCTTCATCAAGTAGTCCCATTAGTTCTTCTCTTGTACAAAATCCTCACCAAAGAACTCCATATGTACCTCCTTCGTAAGATGATTTGAAGAAATTGTTTGATCCAATGTTTGATGAACACTATGAGCCAATTGCTAATGATCGTCAAATCCATCAACAGAGGTCGCTCCTATCCCCGCCAACATAGATAACCCTTCAATTTCTATGTCATTGAGTCAAGAAGCGCCATCGCCGATCACTCGCCTCATCATCAATTCCTCAATCATCAAGTGTACATCATGGAATTGTTTCGCACCTATGATGGAGATAACCCTTTGCTACTCCCAAGATGCTCCTTTGAGAACATATTTGCTCTCGAACCATCATCGAACCATCTTCATCGGGAAAATGACTCGCTACTTCAGCCTCAACAACAACCACACGAACACCTTAGAAAATGGACACATGACCATCCATTGGACAACATCATTGGAAATCCTCTCGTCCAAGATCCACTGTAAACAACTTGCAACCGATGCCTTATGGTGCTTCTTCAACTCCGTACTATCCAAGGTCGAAACCAAAAGACGTTAAACCGCCATGAATGAAGACAATGGTTCAATGCCATGCAAGAAGAAATTCATGAGTTCGATCGACTAGATGTATGGGAATTAGTACCGCCCCGATCGTGCTATGATCATTGCTCTAAAGTGGATCTTCAAAGTAAAACTTGATGAGCATGGTGATGTGTTAAAGAACAAGGCTCGATTAGTTGCAAAAGGATACCGTCAAGAGAGGAGGGTATTGACTTTGAAGAATCATTTGCTCCAGCTTGCACGATCGAGGCAATCGAATCTTCCCGCTAACGCCGCAAGTAAGAACATGGTAGTCTATCGATGGATGTAAAGACGGCTTTTCTTAACGGAGATCTTAAAGAAGTCGATACGCCACCAACCCAAGGTTTTGTGAATCCGAGCATCCTACTCATGTCTATCGCTTGAAAAAGGCTTTTACGGTTTGAAGCAAGCTCCAAGGGCATGGTACGATACGCTATCAAAGTTTCTTCTATCTACCGGATTCAAAGAAAGGAGCGATTGATCCGACATTGTTCACCGTAAAGTCGTGCAAACACTTAATTCACGCTCAAATCTATGTTGATGATATTATTTTGCCTCGATCGACCCCAATGAATGTGACCGTTTTTCTAAGGAGATGGGCTCCAAATTTCAAATGTCCTTGAAGGTTTCGTTTGTTTTCTTCAAGTGCGGTTTTATTTATCAAGAAGAAGATACATAAGGTTGGAAGGAGCTTTTCGCATACATTCTTCTTGGAAAGGTTTTAACCAATACTTCACACACGGATCCTACCGAGCTAATCGTGAGTATTAGTTTCATTCGCTTTTTATTACCTTCTATTGTCATAACTTTGATATTTGAACATTGGGGACAATGTTCGGTTTGATGTAAGGAGGGAAAATAAACGGAACTTTGAAACTATGCTTATCCTTGATTATTTGCTTTGTCAATTTCATTTGTGTAATAAACCATGAGAAAATGTCGGTTAGGTAATTTTGGCACCAAATTTAAAATTTTCATGACATATAGGTGGGCCATTAGTCTTAACAAAAGCGCCTCACGGATAGGAAGTTACATGACTTCCACCCAAATGTGAGGATCACCTTAGATTAGTAGGAATTAAAGCATTCATCTTTAACTTAGTGTGTGTGAACCGGTAGTATAATAGATTCTAGAACTTGTTTTGTGATGCATATTGACTTTGAAGAATCATTTGCTCCAGCTTGCACGACGAGGCAATCGAATCTTCCGCTAACGCCGCAAGTAAGAACATGGTAGTCTATCGATGGATGTAAAGACGGCTTTTCTTAACGGAGATCTTAAAGAAGTCGATACGCCGCCCAACCCAAGGTTTTGTGAATCCGAGCATCCTACTCATGTCTATCGCTTGAAAAAGGCTCTTTACGGTTTGAAGCAAGCTCCAAGGGCATGGTACGATACGCTATCAAAGTTTCTTCTATCTACCGGATTCAAAGAAAGGAGCAGCTTGATCCGACATTGTTCACCGTAAAGTCGTGCAAACACTTAATTCACGTTCAAATCTATGTTGATGATATTATTTTTGCCTCGACTGACCCCAATGAATGTGACCGCTTTTCTAAGGAGATGGGCTCCAAATTTCAAATGTCAATGATGGGACAAATGTCATTTTTCTTGGGATTACAAATTTCACAAAGTCCCGGAGGCATTTTTATCAATCAATCTAAATATGCTAATGAAATTTTAAAGAAATTTGGATTTGACACTTGTGACACCGTTGACACTCCCATGGTGGAGCGTACCAAACTGGATGAGGACCACTGTGGATCATGGTAGATCAAACGAAATATCAAGTATGATTGATCCTCGATGTACCTCACACCAAGAGACCGATATTTGTTCGTTGTATGCATGTGTGCTAGATACCGTGCTAAGCCTACCAAAAGCACCTTGAAGCGGTTAAACGGGTCTTCGGTATCTCCAAGGAACCATCAACATGGGACTTTGGTACCAAGGACACCGGTATGTCACTAACAACCTATGCAGATGCCGACCATGCAGATGTCAAGATACACGTCAAGCACGCCTGAGGTGCTCGCTTTTGGGTGATAAGCTTGTGAGTCTGGTCTTCAAAGAAACAAATGAGTACTTCTATATCCTCTACAGAGGTTGAATACATAGCCATGTCATCTTGTTGTGCTCAAATCCTATGGATGAGATCCCAATTATCGACTATGGCTTTGAATTCAACAAAATCCCCTCAGATTGTGATAACAAAGTGCCATTGCTCTCTCTTGCAACAACGCTCAACATTCAAGAGCAAAGCACATCGACATTCGACATCATTTCATTCGAGAACAAGTGGAAAAGGTGTGGTAGAACTCTATTTTGTGAGGACCGAATACCGTTAGCGACATCTTCACCAAAGCTCTTCCTAGAGAACGCTTTGAGTTTATCCTTCCACGACTTGGTCTAAAGAGTCTACAACCGAACACTCAAACGCCTTCAAGAGGAAGACGAGGAGTAAATGTTTTTCTTCATCTATCTCTTGTAAATATTTTTTCAAAAAGCAAAATACAAAATTATAAAACCCACAAAAGAAAATAGAAAATATAAAATTTCAAAAAAATCCATAAAATTTGAAAACTGAAAAATTCCAAAAATATTGTCATTTTGTCATGTTTTTCTTAATTCGATAACATCTACGGACTTTGTGTTGACATTCAAAGAGTGTCACGGGTCTTTAGATGTTCTTCGAATGTACATAATTTAAAAAAAAAAAAAAAAAATGAGACGGAGAAAAATGGTGGTTTATCGTTATTTCAGCAAGAACTCGTGTTTAAAAGGAAAGAACAGAGTCGTGCTTTATCTGGTTTTAAAATCCTATGCTCTGATTCTAAAAACCAAATGTTTGTCGTCAAAAAGACAAATGTTTCTTTCAAAAATATTTTTCCTTCTAAATATTCTTCTGAAAAATATTTATCATCTTTTGAAAACAAATTGCTTTGAAAATAACTTGGACTATATTTCTGAAAATCATCTGGGCTTATTCTTTGTCAAAATCTCTAACACTCAATCAACAACTCATGTCATTGATTGAGGGGGAGAATGATTTCAATTCAACCAAAAAGGTTATTTTTCAAACAATTGGCACGTAAAAGAGCAAGGTCTACTTTTGGAAAATCAAAAAGAACAATGTTTTATACAATTGATTCAAGACCTTGGCTAATGTTATGTTTTCAAAAGATATTTATGCATGTTTGATCAATGGAGTTTAAAGTCTCAAAATCCGATCCTTATCGCTTAAAATGTTTTTCAAAAGCAAGTCACTATTCTCCTCAAAAGTTCTCAAAATTTAATTTAATCAATAGAGATCACAAATCTCAAAGGATTTGAAAATTGTGATCGGGGAGAATTTGTGATTTAAATTGGATTTAAACGGATAATTCGATAAATGGTTTTATACGTGATTAACATGCTCTCCTCCCTACATGTGCCAAACGATTTCAAATTTTCCATGCACATGTTAAGGGGGAGCATCTACATCAAACCATTATGGATTGAATAGTGATTGATTTATCTCTAAGTGCAGGTTTTTCCTAATATGTGCTAAACAATTTCAAAATCGATGCACATATTGAGGGGAGCAAATTTTGAAAACCACATTCTTTCCGAAAATAACTTTAACTATATGTGAAACACCGATTTTGATCGGAAAGTGATGTCGATATTTTTAGAAAATAATTGATCAAAGAAGTGAATTCTTCCTCTTGCCTCCATGTGTCAAACCGATTTCAAACATACGATGCACATGTTGAGGGGAGCTTTTTTTCTAAAATATCAAAACGATCGTGTACAAAATGCTTTGATAATATATCACAAGTACCGGATTGATTTTCAAATGGTTTTCAATTGGTTCCAATGGTCGATGAACAATACCAAAAGACCGACCAAATTTACTTTATGTATGGTGATATAAGGATGGTTAGGTTAGGTATTCGCTCCCACGATCCCGCCAGAGTCGGAGGGATCTACCCAGGACAATCCACTAGATAGTGTAGAGTCCTTAGGTATGATGAAAAAGGAGAAAAGTGAGATATGGGAAGAGTGCGGATCGAGATAGAGCTAGAACTGGAATAAACCCAACAAGGTTCTAGTAATGAAGTCTCGTAAGCATCAAGGGGTTGAAGAATGAAAAGAAATGAATGTGAAAAGGGTGAAAAGAAATAGCCTCCATTATTTCAACCTTAGGCGTAAACCGGTTCAATTCATATGCTACCGGTGGTTACCAAGGTAACACCGGTATTGAAGACAAGACGTCATGGACCCAAAGGACGACCGCACTACATCTTCCCAAGCTACTCAAGTTCCTCTTAAAAGGACTTGTTTCATTCTCACGGGAACCTACATTATCTATCGACTTTCTCTTAGAGATGGTTGATATTGAAGAAGGAGACCTCTCCCTAGTCTCCCAAGATAGGAACCAAATGTGCACTATTGAGTCTAGAGCCACGAGATCATCAATAAATCTCATTAGGACACAAAATAATGAAGACTCTCTGCTTCACACAATGTGGAAAGAGAGAATATATTTTAAGAGTCCCACGATTATCCTTGTGGTATTGCCGTAACATCCGAGTGATATGATAACATATTCACAATGAAGATGGAAAGCCTTCTAGAGCCAACATCAAACAAGCTCTTGGTAGGTGGCATGTGAGATCTATCCAATAGATCAACCATGTGACAACCGAACAGAAACAATGGAGCGATTCAAATTTATGAATCAATCTCGGTTCAGTTATGGATTGACGGATACCTTTGAAAACCGGTCGTTGTGCTTAAAATTTTTTTCTAGCACATCGATCGTGTATTAATATTTTAAAATAAAAGGTGTTTATGATTGATAATTGATTTTCCTTAAAACCTTCGTTGTATTGCAAAAACAATTTATATTGAGCAAGACACGATTGTTTTTCAAATCTCTTTTCATCAATCGCTGAATCTCAATTCCGGTTCACTCACTCCGTGTTGTCTTCTTTGAGATGTTCCGGTTTGAGAACGGCTAGAGCACCGCGAAACCCCGTCAAGGAAATTCTTCGAATTATACCGATCACAGCAAGATTGTATCGATCAACGGGAACCGCGGGCCGTGTACCTCAATTCAACGAAGTGATCAAAGACACTTTTGTGCGCTTTATTGCTAATTGTTGTATGCAGTACACCCGACGCTTGTACCGATCGTAATTGAGAGGTCAATCCATTGCCGCATGCTCACACAACACATTCACTTCAAAATCATGATAAGTGCATCAACAACTCGATATTTACACTCCATGCTTCGCTACGCCGCAAATATCATGAATCAACTAAAGCTTCCGCTACTCGATGAAAAGAAATCATGATCCGTAATGTGAGCATGTCGGTCCACCGTCACAACATCACATAATGTCAACACTACAAAGGAAGAGTCGAGATTTATGCAAGTCGATGATCTCAAAGTCGGCTCAAAACTCATCATCACGTGGATCGCTTAAAGACCTCCACTTGAATTAACCAAACATGCAAAACATGAAGAATCAAAGACTACGGGCTACAGAGCAATGAACTTAAACAAGAATCCAAGAACAATCAAAATGTAATATCTGCTTGTATTCAATGTAATTTGAGGTGACCTCCTTGGGGAGATTGTTAGGATTTAGAAAATCCGTTAGTTAAAGTGTCGGTCACCTCAAGTATATGTAATCGTTAGAAAGCTCGTAGTCGTAGTAAATATTTATGTTAATTAGTAGATAGTTAAGTAACACCGTGGAGGACGGACGGTCTTTACCCATATGTATGCCCGATCCACATGCCCGTAGGAGGCGAGTCTTGTAAGAAAACTATAAATACCTCTACCTCCCAAGGTAGAGGGTTGGAGCTCAATACCATTTTTCTTTTGTTTCACATAGTTCCCAACTCTTCCCTTTCTCTCTAGAACTTTCTCTCTAAACCTTGTATACGCCCATATGATTATGGTGTGATGTGTTTGTGAAATCCTATATGTTACACAATTAGGATTGCTACCCTAGACTAAGGCAACAACTACCACATATCTATCTAAACAGTCAAGCACATAAGCAAATCAAAATAGTTTATAAGGTCCAAAAATAGTAGCATGATTCTCACCTCAATTTAGTTAAAAATATAGATAAAAGTGGGGCTATGAAACTCACCTCAAGCAAGCAACGCACAAATAAACACTAGCAGAAGATAACAGTTAATCACGGCTCAACAACTATCGACTCGGCACAACCTATTAATGTAAACCAGTTTTAATATATATTTCCCAAAATCAACGTTATCTACCGCCAATGTATTCATTTTCTTCATCTCCAAAAATGTCTTGTTTCACCGTTTAGTCCTAGCATTTGGTATCATCGTGTGTGTGTATCGACTCAATATGATATCATGAATGCACTTAAATAACCACAATGTGACTCAATGCAACACAATGAGACGTCTAAGCGATAAGCTCCATAGTCCAATAAGTTTTGGAATAAATAGTAGACCTTATCGAATTCGTCAACTCGATAAACTCAATCATTTATTCGTGTCGCTTATTATCTCATAAACCGGTCGCATCCTAATGAGTCATAAGGATAATTCACCCATTAATAACGTTATCCTACGTACCTAGCGGGCTCTTATTAGATTTGTCAACCTAATAAGTCTGCTACCCACGTGGATCGACGCTATTAATGTTAGGTCATCCGTAACCCATGCACACAACGTAAACAAATTAAATACTTAAAGCTAGTATTAAATGCTCATAATTGGCACATTTCGATAAACGTGCACTCGAAACATTAAATACTTATTTATTAGAAAACCTTTCCATTTTAAGCTGTTAATTCCCATTTAAAAATAGTAAATAACAAGACAAGTCATGTTATCGATAGTTTTGGTATAAAAGCCTTTTATTATTTATGTTTCACCATTTATTATTTATGCTTATATATATATTTATTACGTCAAATTCAATATAAGTCTCATATCGTTATTCGTTTCGAGTCCACAAGCACGAGTCATGACTTCTCGGCTTTTAATCAATCTATAGTCCAAAATATACTAAAATCCATGTTACGGCGTTGTCGAGGTCAACAATGACTAAAAAGTCAAAGTAACACCGACGTTGCTCAAAGTTGACAATTTATATTATAAGTCCAAGTAAATAATGACAACAACGCAACTCATTCTAAAATCAACCCAAATCAATCTCGCCAACCAATCAATCTACCAAATATACCCGAAACCAATGTTATGACCCTAATGGTCATGGCACGGTCACGGTTAAGACCACGTGAACAAAACAAGCTCTAGAAGCTTTTCGGCTCCACGCGTCTCATCCAAGCACCAACAACATCAACCAACAAGATACCACAACAACCCGACCCGGACCCTTGGTCCATATGGGTCTCGTACGCCACACACCACGACCCAATGTGGGTCTTGTGGCTCGTACACCCTTCCACACCCATCCAAACACTCCCAAATGGCTTCTACTAAAACCAAACACAATCAATCAACTTCCAATCATCATCCAAACATCAAACCCACCAACTAATCTAAACCCATCATATGAAACTAAGCCTAAAATGCAAAAACACAACAATATGATACACCACATGATACCAAATCACTAGCTACATGTTTTATTAAGTGTAAATTTGTTTTAATCCCATGTTTTACCCAAAACCCCTAAAATTCGAACCATGTACGAGCCCTAGGAGACCCATACGTGGCTTTTCATAGCTCAAACGAGCTTGACCCATGTTCCATTTACCTTTTCCAACCTCAATCTACAAGATTTAATGAAAACCCTAGAATCACGAATAGTTTTTGTATGATTTTGAGGTGTTAATGTAGGCTTCTATAAGAGATATATATATATATATGGATGGAAAGAGAAAATATAGATCTATAAAATGGTGGTGGTGGTGTAATTTCACTCGCCGGAAAATGGCCGGAATCCAGCCGAAAAGGGGCGGCGGCTATGGTGGTTTAGGGTTTTTATTGTTTTTGGGAGAGAGAAAGTAGAGAGAGAAAGAGATGTGTATGTGTGTTTTTAGTGAGAGAAAATGGAAGTGAAAAATGAGGTTAGGAGGGAGTATATATACTTAGGAAAAAGGACCTCAAAATAATTATTTTGGGTGGAGGGGCCGCCGACAAGGGTAACAGAAGGGGGCCGAAGCCGTAATCTTTCATAAAATATCCCGTTTACCCAATCCCGAGCTCATATATTATCCTACGAGTGTCCCACGACGTTCCTTCGACTTTCTATTACGTTTATTTATGTTTTTCCATGAGTTTTGACTATTTATTTGTCAAGTTTCGAGTTACGGTTTAAAAGTTACATTATTTCTTGTTTTAGGCTTTTATTGTGCCGAATCGCATAGTGCCTAACAAAAAGAGTTAAAACTCACACGACAACTCATACAATAATAAAATAAATCATAAAAGCCAATAAACGATATCAAATCAAGTCATGGTCGATAAAAATAGTTCTAAAGGCAGAACTCGGTTTAGTTTAACGTAATGCGGTTACCTAAAATAGACTCCCAAATTGCCAGTTGTCACATTAATATCACTTGTGATACTCTAATAAAATTACCAATAGAAGGTTTGTTGATCCCAGTTGAGAAAACGATCCTTTATAGAAGCTGACTTAAACTAAAACAAACTATTAAACACTACGCGGAATTCAATGTTTAATCTTAAGAAGAATACTTTGATTATCACTCAACACCTCAATATTTTATTAATACAAATACTCTGAATAGCATTAGGGTTTTACAACCTTGAAATGTATTGACTTTAGATATAACTAATACGTATATCTAACTCTAACCTAGGACCTCCTTTCATAGCTAAGGAGTCCTATACAATCTACATTACGTATTCTACAAGATAAATATAATTACCATACTTATCTAAATACAATTCGACCTACTCAAGACCTTCTAGAATATTACAAGTTAAACCGACACAACTAACTAGCAGTGCTTTGATTACATTAGCAGTGGATCCATATTCCTACTAGACGTGGTTTGTCTTGAGCATTGGTTCTAGTCTTCTAGCCTTGGTTTCCTTTGTGCTGGCAGTGGTTTCATACTTAGAATAATTCCTTTCATTGGAACCTAAAACCCAACAATCCTCCCTTAAACTTGATATTAACTATCAAAATCATCAAGTTTCTTCTTAAGCACATAATCTTTTACTTGGAGGATGCTTCCAAACACTTATCAGGATTAAGTATCTTCTCATACTTCCTCAGCAACCTGTAAGCTTGATCATCAAAGGGTTTTTGCAACTTTAAACTACCAGGCTGTAACATCTGAGTAATAACACCTGGATGATTATTCAGTTTAGGATAATCACTTTCTACAAACATATGAATAATCTCTCCAGAAATGGTTAACACATGAACTCAACAAGACTGATATAGAAACCAACTTGTAACTTTGCCATTGAAGAGTACTTTCCATTATGGTTCATCATGAGTAGGTTCAAACAAGATCTTCAAATTATGATACACAATCCTCTCATGATAATCATCTAGACATAAATCACCAATTTTGCCTTTGTATAGCTTCCAGATGGTTATCAAATCATCTCTATCCATGTAGTAAAGCATTTGTGAAAATTTAACAAAATCATAAATCTCACCATTGATTCTTTTAAACTTCCAACACCCTTCACTTCCATTAAGTTCAAATGTATAGGAGACAATTTGATGATCAACTGTAAGAGGCACTGAATTACTAACCTCTGGCTCTTTTTCTTTAGATATTTTTGTAAGAACCATCAATCTTTTCTTGTTTACTTCAATGTCCTCTTCAGTCTCTGACTCAAAAGTATAATCCACAGCTTTAGATCTATCTACCTTCCTTTTCAACCTTCCTTGAGACTTGGCTTTTATGGCTAAAGGACCTTTTATATCAGCAATTTTCTCAATCTTCAAGAACAACTGATCAATCATTGGATTAGTTGGTTTAGTCCCTTGTGGTGCTAGTTTGGCTTCCAACATCTTTCTTGCTACATTCTTGGTCAGTGGATAGTCTTTGTCAATGAACATGAAAACTTCTCTGTAGTCTCAGATAAAGATGTACTGCAAGGTCGATATAGCATCCATTCAACTATTTCACAGTCTTCCCAAAATTTATCATCAGGATTGGGTTGACACATGTTCTTTACAGCAGTCCACACAAACCTTGCTAAATTTCAGTAGGTCCAAACTTACCATATTTAAACTCCATGATCTTCCACAGTTGTTCCAGATCAACTTTAGACATACACAACAACAAACATCCAAAATTGAAATATGTACTTTTCCATCCATCAGCTCTTGTGATTTCAATCATTTCTCTATCATTAGATGTGACTATCTGGTAGTCCATAATTGGATGTATAGCTCTTACTGGTGTAGGATTAATAGGTTCTGGTTGATCACACACCATAAGATACTGATTCAGTCTTTCTTCCTACTCCATCTCTTCATCCAGCTTCTGTTTCTTGGAACTAGACTCTTCCTGATTAGTTCCTTTCCTCTTCTGTAGTATGTTCCTTATCCACTCTTCTTCTCTTTCAGAATTCATAGGAATGAAGTCATCACATCTTCTTTTGCATGTACTGTAAATCTCCTCAACCTCCTCATAGGTGCACTTTCTCAGATTAACAGAAACATTTATCCCCATATGTCTGATAAACTTCATCATTTGATTTCTCATTTCTTGCTTAGTTGGAGGTTTATTCTTCTTTGCTTGATAAGCTCTAACTGCTCTCTCCTGTTTCATTTTTCTCATCTTTTCAGCCAAAACCTTAGACCTTGTATCAATGTCTAATTGCCCCCATTCTAAATCAGTCCACTTTGTCCTTATACTTTCAGCAACTTGAAATAATGGTTGTTCATTATTCCATTCTTCAATCAATCTCAAAGAGGCTTCCTCTTTTTCTTGTTTTTCCTTCTCTCTAGATGCTAATTCTTCAGCATGCAACCTTTTAGAAAGCTCTTCATCATGGGCAATTTGCTCTTGCTTGTTTTTAAACTTCAAAACAAGTTCTTCTGGTTCAGCAATACCTTTACTCTTTCCATTATCTGGTTGAACCACTTTAATCTTTACAGGCTCACCAATTTTCAAACTTCCCAAGGGTTTAGGTCCAGTTGGTTTCAGGATAATAGGAACAGTTCAGGGATTGGTAAGGTTTTACTTAGATTTAGCAAAATACTAGCTACCTCCTTCTCAGCTTCTTTTGACTTAGGTGGTGGTGTGACAGTGGTTGTGATTATTGTGGCAGTGGTTGTGATAGCAATGGGAATATTTGAAGTAACAGTGGTTTGATTTACCTCAGAAGTGGTTGCAGCAGTGGATACTTCTGTACTAGCAGTGGATGCAGCCACATTAGCAGTGGTTGGATTCTGCACCACTTCTTCCTCTTCAACAACAACTTTCAAGGTTTCTTCAATTATTGCTTCCTTTCCCTCCTTGTTGATTACCACATAATCATTACCATGCTCTCCACTATCCAAATCCATATCCATATCCAAATTGAAATCCTTCCCTGAATCCTTGCTTCTACTCCTCCCCTGTTTGGATGCATCCTCCAAACTTTGAACCATTGAGGAGCTTGCCTTCTTGCCCACCTTCTTAACTCTCCTAAAATCATGAACCCCTGGTCTCCTTTGTCTTTCCAATACAGATACCCTGTGCTTCAACCGTTGAATAGTTCCAGCTTGAGAGGTTGTCAGTGCCTAAAGACCAGTGATCGTTGACTCCATTTTGGTACATTTAGCCGTCAATTCATTTAGGAGTTCAAGTATATCCTCACCACTTCGACCTGTGTTAACTGGTCCAAGAGGTGGATCCCTGGAAAAGTCATCATGTACATGATCAGTACCCGTCAATTCAATATTTGGTCCCAAACTATCCTCATCACTTCGAGCTGTGTAACCTGCTCCGAGAGGTGAATCATGGGATTGAGTAAACATAGCATCAGACCTAGCCTGATCATCTATGCCCCCATATTAGCCAGTTGGCTGGAGATTCCTACACCTGTGTTGAGTTCAAGAGAACTCTCCACATTAGGAGTTGCAAAATGTTGGGACTTACTTATGATTCCACTGCCCTGCTCAGCATCTAAGCATGAGTCAGTAGTGGAAGCCCTTCCAATCATGTCACCTTCACCTCTTGTGACAGCCTCATTAACTACACCACTAACACCAGCCTGAGGTACCTTGGTGCCCTTCCTCCTCCTTCTTTGAACTAAGATCCTTTTGGGTTCTGTTGGTAAGGGTAAGGGTTCAGCAGTGGGTTCAAGTGGGTTAGCAGTGGGTTCAGGTGTGTTAGCAGTGGGTTCAGTAATGATAGCAGTGGGTTCAGCAGTTTATGGGTTGGGTTATGGATTCTCCTCCTCTACAATTTCTGGCAAGTTAAGCATGTGAGGAAATAAAGGTGTAATGGTCCCTGAAAAATTTGGACTCTGCTTCTTCATATGGGCAAACACCTTAGGAAACATATGAAGTACATCATACTTCCTTTCATGGGGAATGGGTTCTGTGATTTGACTTTCCACTATCAATTGAACAAACCTAGGATATAAGTAGTACTTTCCCTTTTCCTTAATGTTCTACAGAAAACCATCAAATATCATCCTAGACCAATTAAATACCCTTTCGTGTGATAGACAGATGATAGCAGTTGCAATTCTAGAGGGAAACTCATCAAAACCAGTAGTCTTATTACTTACACACATAAGCAATGTATGGATCAGAAACTTCCATTGAGGTGAAAACATACCTTTGTGAAACTTTATCCTATCCCCTCGTTTCTCATAACTCATTCTTTCCGACCCTTAAAAAATCTCCTCATTAGACAAATTAACCACCCCTGCCGCATCCTCAAGCTTCAAAACACCTCTAAGCACATCCTCAGTGACCAGAATCTCTTTCTCATCAACAACAGACCTAATAACCTCTGATCCATCTAATTCTTGAATTTCAGCTTTCCATCAAAACTGATGAACATATGATGTAACGATGACAGGTTCCACAGTTAATGCAAAGTGAATGGGACTATGCTTTATGAAATCAATCATCTCATGGAAGCCTTCGGAATGGTTGTTCTTCACTAGATATGCAACAAGGTTGTGGGTTCTGGAATATGCAGTTGCCATTGTGTGTTTTAGGTGAATTAGATGTGGGATTTGTGAAAATAATAGTTGGGAGTGGTTAGGGTTTGTGATTAGCGCCAATTGAGAGTGTTTGAATGACCAATTTAATGATCGGCAGTGATTTAGGGATTAAATACGGTATCCTCTAAAATTTTCAGAACAACCCCTGTAGTTTCTACTTTCATCAAAACTGCTCTAGCAGTGGGTTGCCCACAACTAGCAGTGGTTAGAATGTGCTAGCAGTGGAAACTTTACCAACACTTCAATCCTTTGACTAAGACTTCAACAGCAAAATCTAAGCCAAAAATAGTGATAGCATGCAATAATTTGAAGGATGTACAAAAGATACAATTTTATTTTATTTTATTTTTTTATTTTTTTTAATCAGCTACTCCTACAAACTCCAAAAGCTCCAGCAGTTACAAAAGCTTCCTTCAAACCTGCATATCACAAACACAAACCAAACACTTGAAACTTTGTTAAAGTTAGAAGTGGTTAAGTATAACTAGAAGTGGTTACAAGTCACTTAGCAGTGCTTATAGAATGTGCTAAGCACTCAGTCAACTAGTCAACCCCAAGTCATTTAAACGTCTACCTTAAGTCAAATACATCATTTACTCCACAACAACTCACACCTTCCACACATTTAACTCACTGATCTTTTATTAACTCTATTTAAGAGCATATCTCCCATAAACCACACATATCACTTACATTCCCAAAAATCATCTCTCTAGAAACCACTTTCTCAAAAATCAGTCCCAAAACAATACCAACATGAGTGACTCAAGCAATCCCATTGAGATCTCTTCAGACTCATCAAAAAGCCCTCCCTCAAACAATGCATGGGAAAACTATTTTCCCCCAAAGAACACAACAATCACCTACATGAGCACCAACACTGCTCCAGCTGGACCTTCTGCTATTCCCCAAGAAGCTATCATGAAGGGAACAAGTTCTGAACTAAGCTCTATGCCAAGCTATGTGTCTCCTTATGAGGACACAGATGATGAAGCTTCCTCTAGAGTGCTGATTGTTCCTCCCTTGGCAGAGATTCCACCACCTGAAGCACTCACAGCTCCACCTCCACCACAACCATCTGGTCCATCCTTATAAGCACCCCCTAAAAGAAAGCAAGTGATGGGTCTCCCTTCCCCAAAAGTGTGGGATGTGATTGGGGGAAGAGGTATGAAGCAGACCATGCCAGAGTGGGGATTAGGGAAGAGGCCTAGAGAGTATTTGTTGTAGGTGGTTGTCTTTAAGCAGTAGTCTCTTGTTGTCTTTTGTGATGGTATCTGATGATGTAATGGGATCTTATGTAAGGAAGATGGTTGTTTTACTGCATCTTAGGATGCAGTTTATAATATTAATAAAACCTTCATTGTTTCCTTTAATATCCATTGCTACATAGTGATTGAACTTTGATCTACAAAATAGTTAGTGGGCATAAAAATAACAAGCAGTGGATAAAACTAAACTAGCAGTACTAAGATCTACTAATAACAGTACATATATTTTACAAACTTTTACAAAATAAATTTGAGATTTAGAGATTTATCATACCAATACTAACGACAAGATACTGAAACCTCCCCACATCAAAAGCTTTAGTGAGAAGAGCAGCAACATTGAAGTCAGTATGGATCTTAACCATTTGGATTAACCTTTTCTCATTACAATCTCTAATCAAATGATGCCTTATCTCAATATTTTTAGTTCTAGAATGCAAAACTAGATTTTTAATGATGCATATTGTACTGTTATTGTCAATGTAAATCTTAGTATGCATAAAATTTTACCCAAAGTCCAACAATTGATTCTGAATTCAAAGCACTTGACCACAACAACTTGCAGCAGCCACATACTCAGCTTCAGTGGTGGAATTGGCCACAATAGTCTGCTTCTTACACTGCCATGAGATTAGTCTGCTTCCCAAAAATTGACACCCTCCAGTAGTAGAATTTCTATCCAAACTAGCTCCAGCATAATCACTGTCTGTATAGGCCCCCAAATCAAAAGCTGAATCCTTAGAATACCAAAGGCCCAATTTAGGATGACCCTTAAGATATCTAAAGATCCTCTTCACAACATTCATGTGTGATGTATTTGGTGTGACTTGGAATCTTGCACATACACAAACTGAGAACATAATGTGTGGCCTAGAAGCAGTGAGATACATCAAAGATCCAATCATGGATCTATATAGCTTCACGTCAACTCTGGGACTTCCATCATCAGGTAGCAGTGGTTTCTGAGTTTCCATGGGTGTACTAGCACTCTTGACATCTAGAAAGCCAAATTTATTCAAAATATCTGCTACATACTTGTCTTGACTAATGAAGATTCCATCAGTCCTTTGTTGGACCTGTAGCCCCAAAAAGAAAGAGAGTTCACCCATAGAACTCAGATGAAACTTATCATGCATAAGTTTCTCAAAATCCTTGCATAGTTCCTTATTTGTTGAGCCAAAGATGATGTCATCAACATAAACCTGAACCAGTAATATATCATCCTTGTGTTTCCTTATGAACAATGTCTTGTCAATTAGTCCTCTCTTAAAACCATTGTCCATCACATAAGTAGAAAGGCAATCATACCATGCCCTTGGAGCTTGATGCAGTCCATACATAGCCTTCTTCACCCTGTAGACCTTATCAGGATGATCAGGATCTTCAAAACCAGGAGGTTGACAAACATAAACCTCCTCTTCAATAGTACCATACAGAAAGGCACTCTTAACATCCATTTGATACACCACAAATTTTTTGAATGAAGCATATGCCAAAAACAGTCTGTTATCTTCAATTCTAGCAACAGGTGCAAATACTTCATCATAATCCAAGCCTTCAGTTTGTGTGCATCCTTGAGCAACCAACCTTGATTTATTTCTTACCACAATACCCCTTTAATCCCTTTTGTTTCTGAATACCCATTTAGTTCCAATAGCCCTCTTGCCATTAGGTAGATCAACCAATGTCCACACCTCTTGAAGTTTGAGTTGTAACAGCTCCTCTTGCATTGATTCAATCCAACCTTCTTCTCCTAATGCTTCTTCAACTCTTTTGGGCTCCTTTTGTGACAAAAAGCAGGCAAACAAACAGTTTTGCAAGTCTTGATGACTGTTCCTTTTATGAAGTGACCTTGCAAAGAAACCTTGTTCAGGAAAGGTTTTAGTGTTCTGAGTCTTGCTTCTTGTTTGAACTAGAGTATTCAAATTTCCAAGTATTTGTTCTTTGGGATGATTTTTATGAACTCTCGTGGTAGGAATTGGACTCTCTATGATGACTGTTTCTAAATTAGTAATATCAACATCTTTGAAATAGTCATCCATATTCTCATCATCTGTGGGAGTATCCCTTTCTTCTAAGTCTGGCATGTCAGGGTCAGTAGGATACTCCTCTGAATCAACTAGTGGCCTAGCAGTGTTTCCAAAGAAAGGACTGCCATATGTACTTGCAGCAGGGGATTCAGTTGAACTAACAGTGGTAGAATTTGGCTTAGCAGTGCTTTCAGCAATTTTCCTTTGCTTCTCAATTTCTTCTACCGGCAATGAGTTATCTTGAAACAACTCTTCCTTATCTTTATGATGATCTCCTTTGCTTCCTGAATCCAAAACATCATCATCTGAGGGACTTTGCTTTTCAATGATGGGTGAGACAGAACCAGCTTTCCACTTTTCAACCAAATAGAACTCTATTGGAGAATCATCTTCCTTATAATTTGTTCCTGCAACAGAATTCTTTTGTGTACATGCATCAACATTAGTGGAAGCACCTGCAAGGATTGGCTCATAATTCATAGATTTGGTTAGCATATCAATATTAAACAGCCAATCTGGTCCTTTAGTCTCAACACTAGGAGTCTCTTCACTGAACTTAACATGTAAGTTTTCTTCAACAATTTTAGTTCTCCTATTGTATACTCTAAAGGCTTTGCTATTGAAAGAATAGCCAAGAAAGTATCCATCATCTGCATTTTCCTCAAATTTGCCTAGGTAGTCTATGGTATTCAAGATAGTAACAGGACACCTAAAAGGTTTTAGGAAATCTATCATAGGCTTCCTATTATGTAACAGCTCATAGGGGGTCTTGTTATGAGGCTTCACTACCTTACTTCTATTTTGCACATAACATGCGTTCCTCTGACTTCAAATTTCAAAAGGTAGTTGGTAACTTAGATTCTGATAACATAGTTCTTGCAGCCTCAATTAGTGTCCTATTTTTCCTCTCAGCTACTCCATTTTGCTGACGTGTCCTAGCAACACAAAATTGTCTTTCTATACCCTTAGCCACACAAAACTGATTCATAACATCATTTTTAAACTCAATTCCATTATCACTTCTGATTACTTTGACCTTATGGTTCAACTGATTTTCAATCTTAGTTATGAAACTCTTGAGTATCTCACTAGTTTCACTCTTAGATGCCAAAAAATATACCCAAGAAAATCTGCTATAATCATCAGTAATAACTAGGCAATACTTCTTATGGTTCAAACTTCTAACAAAGGTGGGGCCAAATAAGTCCATATGAAGCATAAAAAGTGGTTGAGTTATGGTGTTTACAGTCTTGGTCTTACAAGAGGCTCTATGTTGTTTACCCTTTTGACAAGCCACACAAAGTTCTTTACTCTCAAAAACCTTAGAAGGTAACCCTCTCACTAAGTTTTCCTTCACCAATTTATTGATTGTTTTAAAATTTAGGTGACCTAGCCTTCTATGCCATAATCTTGACTCATCTACTGAGGCCTTAGCAAATAAACAGGTTAGGGTCCTATTAGGAATCACATCTTTCATGTTAAAGCAATATATGTTTTCTTTCCTAGGTACCCTAAGCTGTACATAATTATCTTCAGGCATTTTAAAATCAGGAGATAACACCACTGATAACGCTCAAAATGAACATGTTTTTAGTAGCGTTATTGTTGGTTTTGTGTATGATAATAGGCTATATTTACTCATAACTGTTGCAAAAGTGCAAAAGTTGCGTATTGTGTATATCTATGTAGCCAGGTATTACATAAGATAAAGAAATGAAGTTTTCATGCACATTTGGAGAATTCCCGAGGAAGGAAGGCGAGTAAAGAAGCTCTTGAACTCAATGACTAGGAAGCGCAAAGATTTCTAAGTATCTACATCAAGATAAGATCAATTTTCGTCTTGGAAATCATCAACGAAAACAAAGAAAAAGGCGCAAATCAAGAAAAGTCAACAAAAGTCAAATCGAGGGTAAGAGGCGCCCAACCGTTCGGTTGGAGCCCGCAACCGATCCGTTAGGCGAGTGAAGAACCGAATGCGTGCAACCGATCCGGTTGCATGAACTGGAGTTACACAAATTCGCATTTAATGTTTCCTTAACTCCCCATAATCATTGGAGGCCAATCATTTCCTGTTATTTACTTGTAGAGAAGTTTTTGGCCAGTTAGTTATGTTTCTTTGGCTATATAATGAACCAAGACTTAGTAGTCTAGGTGTGACACAAACCAAAGTGTAATAGTTTACACCAAAACTATTACCAACCATTTTATTCATCCCAAAAGTTTAGTTACCACTGTAAAACGTCCAGGAGGTTGGAGAGACTCATTCTCATCCATATTTTTGATCATTCGGAGTTATACGGTTAAGCTAGGTGATTGGAGGCGTGTGGTTGCTATAAGCCACGAATTCTAGTTCTTGTAATCCCAGAAGTTTAGGTATTCTATGAAACTTGTTATGGATTTCTATTCTTTTGAGTTATTGGAATTACTTTGTTATTACTTGTGTTTTGTTATAATTATCATGGAGTAGTTCTTGAATATACTTGTGTGTAAGGATGTAGGAAATCATACTAGTGTTCTCATATGTGATGCATGTATAAATGATCTTGTTTAAATAAGTTTGTTGGAAAAATACTAGTCTTGTTTGATTTGTCGGTAAAACATGTTTTAAGAAAAAGGACCGAAAGGATTTCTCTTGTGTTTTATTCCAAAAAGTTAAGTGACAAACTAGTATGTGGATATGGTGATTGACAACCACCCTGTTTACTTATTGAAACAAGACTAGAAACATTTTCATCACGAAAGGTCGAAAGATTCGTAGGAACGAGTTTAATAAGAACATTTTACAAACAAATGGATTTTTTAAATGATCATCATTAGGATAAGGACCGAAAGGATTACCTATATATTATTGTTCTTAAAATGATTTTACAAACATAAACCATGGGTTGGAAATCATTTGCTTATGATTTGTGCATCACATCAAGAGTTTACACCAAGCCTTCATAAACACTTACTATGATTGTCTATAGACTACACACAACTATATTTCTTTATATTGAATTTCACTAAAACCATCATTTTTGGAGAGAGCCTTGACAAAGCTTTCCTGTTACCAATTTTTTAAAACAATTTCAAAAGCAAAATCCCTTGGGACGATCTCGACTTACCCACCTTTGATATCGCGAACGAGTATACTTGCTCGTATGTGTTTATAGTAATAACCGGATAAATCGTGTTTATAAATTTTTAAAACCGACAAACGCACCACATCATGTTTTTGGCGCCGTTGCCGGGGATTTTGGATTTTTAAGTAATTTGATTTTGTTTAGATTCTGTAAAATTGGTAAATTTAAAACTGAATTTCATCAAGTAAAAAAAAATTGGTTTAGAGGCTAACCGAACCGGTTAGTGCTCTCGGAAAAGTTTTTATTTTTGATTTTTATAGTTTTGCTTTATCTAGTGTTTTGTGTTATAGTTTTTAGTTTAATTCTTGTCATTTCTGATTTTTATAGATTGTTTTATAGATTGTTATGCTTTTCTTTGTAATTTTTAGATTTTTGATATTTAATCATTTTTAGTTTTATTTACTTTTTAGTTAATTTTGTCTTAATTGCAGTTATTAACTTAGTTAATTTTCAGGTTTTATGGGTTAATAGTTTTAATGAGTAGTTAAGTAGATTAGTTAATATAGTTTTGATTAATTAACTTAATTAATATTTATAATTAATAAGGATAATGAGTAGCATCAATTAATTAAGTGTTTAAGTACAATTAATGGTCTTTTAATAATTTAATTAACAGGTTTTATTAAAAAAAAGAATATATATATATTTTTTGGAAAATTGATCCAACCGTTCGGTTGCAGCCCGCAACCGGATCCGGTTGGAAGTTTTGGTTAAGAAGTTTTACCACCAACCGAATCGGTTGGTGAGCCAACCGATCCGGTTGGAGCTCTCGGTAAAAAATTTATAGTTTTTCGATTTTGAGTTTTAGCTTGTATTTTTTGTTTTGTTAAGTGTCTTTACTTGTTTAGTATATTTTTCTGTAGTTTGCTTTTGTTTTGACTAACTCTAACGCTAATGATTTGGATTTTTGTCTTTGGTTTTGTTTTGTCTTGTTTAGATAGTTGTTATGGATAGTTTAAGTGGAATTTCTGAGTACCTACGTAACTTGGATGAGATGTTCAAAGACACCGGGAATTCTTTGGAGAAGATTGGGAATATTTTGGAAAAGAGTAAGAAGGACTTAGTTATTGATACAAATAGTATGGAAGAAGTGGGAGAAAACATGGTTCATCTTCCTAAGAAGGGTAGAGTTGTGGTATTCATGCAAGCACCACTAACGGAGTATGATTCACCACTTATGAGGTTCGGTACACCTTGTAGTGCCGAAGGGGTGAGTGGGTGGGACGCTCAACTAAACATGGCCTATGGTGAAAATTATATTGTGGAGAAAGTTCTTGATCAAATTGGCCAAGTACGTTTGGATTACGAGGGAGAAAAATGGTTAAGAATCTCAAGGTTAACATTCATGACATATTTTCGAAGCAGATTTTGTTGTCTTGGAGGAAGGAAACGCTGATGAGCCCAATGTTTGTTTTGGGCGGAATTTTCTTGTAACAACCAAATATCAAGTGGATTTTGCTTTGGGGGAGATGAGGATCAACATTACCGACTTGGAAGAAGAGAAAGGGGTGAATGAAATGCTTGTGGAATTATGTGCTAATATGGAAAAGGAGAATGTGGAAGTCGTTAAGATGGGGAAGGCTAATAGAAAGAAAACCTCATCCAACAAACTAACTCCTACCACATCCACCAACAAAAACAATGATTACACACCTTCACCACCCACTACACCAAACATCTTCAAACCTTTAACTCAAGACCAAAAAGAAGCCATCTTGGAAAACCTTGAACAAAAATTTCTCGAGCTCAATGAGAAAAAGCCCATAATTGAGGTACTACAAGATTATGTTTTATACCGCAAGAAACTAGATGCGGTGATGTTAGCAAGAGCAAGATTGGAGGATAAAGATCTATCGGAGGAAGATAGAGATAGGATTTTGTTTAGGGGTATGCCACATAAGGAGAAAGACCCGGGAAATTTTGTTTTGCCAATTAAGGTTAATGGGACCACACCAATGTATGCTTTGGCGGACACGGGTTTGATCATCAATGTTATGCCCTATCCATTATTTAAGACGTTGGGTCTTAGTAAGCCACAACCAAATCACTCAAAACTTACCATGGCGGATAACTCCCAAGCAAAAGCGATGGGGGAGGTGAAAAACGTAAGAGTTCAAATTGTTTATCAACCCTACTTGGCTAATTTTCTAGTTCTAGACATTCCGGTTGATAAGATTCTACCTCTTCTACTAGGAAGACCGTTCCTACGCACATGTGGTGCAATCATAGATATGGGTAGTGGTACGATGACAATCGATGACGGGATCTCAAAACAAACCTATTATCCCAAACCGAGGGGACCAGTTGTGGAATTCATGGAAGATTTAGAATTGATGGAAGCGGACGATGACTTGACTTGTTTTGAAATTGGACGTGATGTCCATGGAAACCCGATGTATGGACCACTAGCTCCACCATACTTTGATATTGAGGATGAGATGGAACGCGCACTAGCGGTGGAAGCATCTTACAATCCATTCAAAAACATCCTTGTTTACAAAAAGCTAACCGATTTCTTAGGTTCTCTACCGGTTCAACTCAAAAATTTGGAATGGGGACCCGAGGGGTCAAGTGTTTACAAAAGAGAGGATGGAGACGGAGAATGGCACGTCAAATTTGATATACTATGCCCGGATGGGAGAAGATTTGTAAGGAAGTTCAAAACTTACGAAACACACCGTGAATTGACCAGGAAATTTCTAAGTGAGGACATCTTAAGGCATGAGTATTTCGAGGAGTAATAAGGAGAAGCAAGGCACCATAATAACAAGCAATTGTTTGCTTGATTTTCATGAACTTTTAATTTTATGCATTTAGGATTTCTTGTTTTTCATTTCATTTTTATTTGCTCTTATTATTTTGTAGTTATTTAATTAATGCATTTTGAGTTTTTAGTTTAAGTTATGAGTATGATGATTTAGTTTTTGAGATAGATGTTGTTGAAATTCCAAATGGTTGGATGAATGTTGTGTGCATCTTTAATCGAATTTTTGAGTAAACGATTGTTGGTTGGAAGGTAAAATGCCCGAGTAACGTAAAAAAAAGCCAAAATTGTGCAAAAATGCAAACCCGAACGGTTGTATCCATGACTGATCCGGTTGCATGCAAGTATATATACCAAAAATTCATTTTTTTCAAAAAACACACACACACACTAATCCTCCAGCTGGGTTTTGCAAAATTCGACCATTAGAAGTTATTTGAAGCTTGTAAAAGTTTTAGAAGATCATCATGGCACCTAAGCAAGTAAGCATCTGCAATCAATTAACTTAATTAAGGTTTAATTAGAGCATTTGATTCGAATTACAAATTAGGTCACTAATTTGGGGGTTTTTGATAGAATTCGAATTAAGTTGTAATTTTTAGGATTAAGTGGGTAATTGATATAGGAATGCATTGCAAAAAGAATTGTAGTGATTGATTCAACATGGAATGAGTATTTGATGATTGAATTTTCGGATTTAATTAGGTTATGCCATTGAATCAAATTAAGTTGCAATTGTTGATTCCTAATTGGTAGATGATGCGTTTTTAATGAATTTTAGATGCCACATTGTTGATTAGAACAAGTAATTGATAATTGAGGTTAAGATTGTTAAGTTCTAAGAAAGATGAATATGTGATGATTGGAAGTCTTTGGAAACGAATTAGGAATAATTTGAGGATGTGGGAATCATTGATGAGGTTAGAATGCAGTCTAGGAGTGAATTGGACTTTGGAAAATCTAGTGGAAAATGGATTTGAAGGCAAAGCCTTCTGCAGGTCGAGGAACCGATCTGGTTGTGAAGAGCAACCGAACGGTTGGATAGAGGAAGCAGGTGGAACCGATCCGGTTGCTCCTCAATCGATCCGGCCCACGCTCGATGCGGGAATTTTCGAATTTTGAAGTAGACCTTAGAGGCTTCTATGGACCTTTCCGTTTGTTCTAACACTCTTATATTGACTTATATTTATGATTTCTACAGAGAAATGTTGTAGGTTGTTCAAGTTCGGCACAGGTTCCACTAAACCCGATTGTTGCCAAGTATTGCCAAAGGAACGCAAGGAAGAAAGTCATGTATAGCTTGAAGACGGAGGCGAATGCAAACTTGAAGTTCAAAGATCTCACCAATGAGGAGAAACATGCTTTCCGGGAACGATTATCAAAGTTGCAAAATAGGACATGTTTGGTTCCAAGGGTGATTGATTGGGATTTGTTTGCCGAGTATGAGTGTGAAGATGAGTTGCGTAAAATGATGCGAACGTCTTATGTCTATCCGGCTGATGGGGATTCGTTTGATGATTTGTCATGGGAAAGAGCATTTAGCATAAATGAAGAGGTTTATTGTGAATGGTGTATGGAGTTCTTTTCGACAATGTACTTTGAAAGAAAGGTCAATGTTCGAAACATCATGGAAGAAATTTGTGTTTGGTTTAGGCTATGTGGGCAGGATCACGCCTACACATTGCCGAATTTTGTTGTTGCTCTTGTCTTGTATGAACCGATTGAGGTTAAGCATTGATTGTTTGAAGCTCATTTTTCGAGGCTTAGGAGGTTTGAAAAAGAATACCCTAGTATCCCCGCTTATTGGAATCAGTGGGAGATCCTTCTTGTACTAGGAGGAATGCTGCAACCATTAGGAATCCATTGATGAGAGTGCTTCACAAGTTGATAGTAACTGGGCCGTTTCATAGAGTTGAAAGCAGGGACAAATGTCATAAGCCGGACTTGTGGGTTATGATGTTATTGGAGGAAACTAAGGATGGAAATGCGGCTTGGCTCATAGCCGAGTATTTGTCTAGGAGAGCCCCTGGAATTAAAGGTAATAGCAACATTTGTGGAGGCCATTTTGTGACAAGGTTGGCAAACAATCTTGGGTATTACAATAGTAATGAGTTGGTGTGGAGAGCCAAAGTTTTGTGAGATTTGGAATGCAAACGGTTTTGGTAATGCTTTGAATAAGAAGATGAAAACGTTGGGAGCATGGATAGAACCGCAACAGCAACAACCACAACCACGCCAACAACAACAACCACCACAACAGCAAGGAAATGTGCCAATGGGCAATATACCGATGGGAAGAGTGCAAACAGGTACGTCCGGTAGCTTTGACTCAGGTTGGGGAGAGTGGAACCAACATTTGAATGAAATTCAGTGTAGGGAAGTTTGGAGAGACTCGATGATGTTGAGAAACAATTATATCAATGATTATTCAATGCCTATTTTTCAGCACATGGCTCAAGAAGCCAATTATGAGTTGCCACCCTACAATCCACCCAATGTTCCACCATATCCTTTCCCTACACCTCTTATCACGGACCCTATCCGTATCCATATCTCGGATATGCACCATTTCCCGACCCTGTGCCTGCATATGGTAGATTACCCGAGGTTGGAGGATCTAGCTATGATGTTGGAGGATCTTCATCGGGCGTTGCAAAGGAGAAGAAGAAGAGGAAGGTTTACACAATCTTTGATGAGGAAGAGAATTATGAAACCGAAAGTGATGATGAAGAAGGTGATGATATGAGTGAGGATGACGAATGATCATGGATCATTCTTGATTTATGGTTTCAAAAACAATGGTTATCATGTGTTGAACAATATTATCTCTATCTCTTAACTATTTCTTTAGGATGATTATCATACTTTGTTTATTTTTCATATTTTTAGTAGCATTTGGATTGTTTGCTTGTTTTGTTTTGTGTATTGCGTATTTTGCAGTTTTGTTTGCAGGATGGATGTTACGGAAGCTTATTGTTGGTCAAATATTTGGAGTTGGATAACTCACATGCTTGCTTATGACCCAATATGCGTATCGCATATTCTATCCCGTGGTATTTTTTGACTATTTCTTTTCCCATTTTCTTTACTTTGAAGTTCATTTTTATTACATTGAGGACAATGCAAAACTTACGTATGGGGGAGGGAAGAAAATATGAAAAATGATACGATTTTTAAATTTTTAGTTTTTGGATTTAAGTAATTAGCAGGAAATCGCCCTTGATTGTCTAGTTGTTTTCACACGTTATTGAGATATATTAAAAACAACTTGAGTATTTCAATGGTAAAATGAGTTTTTGAAAAATTTTGATTTGGACCAAATTATGGAAGTAATTCATTATGAATTCGATAACATTTTCTAGCACGCATTATAGCCTTTTTCCACTTAATTGTGAGGTTTCTTTTTGTATAAAACACATCTTTTGTTTTATATTTGCTATGAGTGTGCCGGTGATTGTGTCGATTCTTGAACTTGTACTTGTTATGCATTACGGTTAAAATCACTTTCGAGTGATAAAAATATAGTCAAGTGATAAGAGGCATCATAGGATTGAACCCAAATGGCCTTCCATTTTACATCTAATGTTTTTTGCTAACTACATCGGTTAGTTAACCACCTTATATGGACCCGTTTGTTAGTGCTCATTTTTAGCACTATATACCCTTAGTTACACCCTTCGAGCCAATCTTTTCATTCTTGTTTAAATCCAGAAAAATACAAAAAGATTTGACACCTTAAACCTTAGCCAACCCATGTCATGTGTATTGGTTTGTTGCTAGTTGTTTGGAGTGTTGGATTGTTTTTGATGATTATGAAGAAGCTACACTTTGTCTATAGTGTGTACCATTCTCCAACAAAAACGAAGGAGACATCTTTCTCATTTGTATTTTTTGTGGTGTATGCTTACACTAAGTGTGGGGGAACTTGAAAAAAAAGAAGAAAGAAAGATGGTTATAGCCAATGAGCTATATGAAGAATATTGATTAGCCAATGAGCTAAATTGAGTTATATATGTTTGGAGATCGATATGAGAAGAGGAGGAAGATATAATCATTTTCGGGATTGTGGTTTGTATGATGACTAGCAACATGGAGCTTTAGACTTGACTTTATTTTTCTTTTTAACACCAATTTCATAAACTTTCCCATGCCTTATCCAAACCATTTATAAACCCGAAGCCTTAACGTTATAACCTGAATAAAAGCCCTCTTTGATGAATTTATTTTCTTTGTTTTGATACTTGTACAAGATTATGGTAAAAAGCATTAATCATGACTAGGCATTGAGTGATTTACATATACCCACCAATATATGAGTGTTGAGTGAATTCTTAAAATCATTCGTGAGGTGTTCTAGTTGTGTTATCTAAAGTGTTTGATTCATTTTGAAGTTTTCACATATTAAAAGCAAATTAATGATTATTTCTTTTGAAATGATTGTTAAATTTTCAAAACCACGGTATCAAGACCATTGAAATCAATTTTGCAAATGTTAGACCTACTCGAGGGCGAGTAGAACTTAAGTGTGGGGGAATTTGATAACGCTCAAAATGAACACGTTTTTAGTAGCGTTATTGTTGGTTTTGTGTATGATAATAGGCTATATTTACTCATAACTGTTGCAAAAGTGCAAAAGTTGCGTATTGTGTATATGTATGTGGCCAGGTATCACATAAGATAAAGAAATGAAGTTTTCATGCACATTTGAAGAATTCCCGAGGAAGGAAGGTGAGTAAAGAAGCTCTTGGACTCAATGACTAGGAAGCGCAAAGATTTCTAAGTATCTACATCAAGATAAGATCAAGTTTCGTCTTGGAAATCATCAACGAAAACAAAGAAAAAGGCGCAAATCAAGAAAAGTCAACAAAAGTCAAATCTGAGGGTACAAGAGGCGCCCAACCGTTCGGTTGGAGCCCGCAACCGATCCGGTTGGGCGAAGTGAAGAAGGCGCAACCGATCCAGTTGCGTTGCAACCGATCCGGTTGCATGAACTGGAGTTACACAAATTCGCATTTAATGTTTCTTTAACTCCCTATAATCATTGGAGGCCGATCATTTCCTGTTATTTACTTGTAGAGAATGTTTTGGCCAGTTAGTTATGTTTCTTTGGCTATATAATGAACCTAGACTTAGTAGTCTAGGTGTGACACAAACCAAAGTGTAATAGTTTACACCAAAACTATTACCAACCATTTTATTCATCCCAAAAGTTTTGTTATCACTGTAAAACGTCCAGGAGGTTGGAGAGACTCATTCTCGTCCATAGTTTTGATCATTCGGAGTTATACGGTTAAGCTAGGTGATTGGAGGCGTGTGGTTGCTATAAGCCACGAATTCTAGTTCTTGTAATCCCAGAAGTTTAGGTATTCTATGAAACTTGTTATGGATTTCTATTCTTTTGAGTTATTGGAATTACTTTGTTATTACTTGTGTTGTGTTATAATTATCATGGAGTAGTTCTTGAATATACTTATGTGTAAGGATATAGGAAATCATACTAGTGTTCTCATATGTGATGCATGTATAAATGATCTTGTTTAAATAAGTTTGTTGGAAAAATACTAGTCTTGTTTGATTTGTCGGTAAAACAAGTTTTAAGAAAAAGGACCGAAAGGATTTCTCTTGTGTTTTATTCCAAAAAGTTAAGTGACAAACTAGTATGGGGATATGGTGATTGACAACCATCATATTTACTTATTGAAACAAGACAAGAAACATTTTCATCACGAAAGTTCGAAAGATTCGTAGGAACGAGTTTAATAAGAACATTTTACAAACAAATGGATTTTTTAAAGGATAATCATTAGGATAAAGACCGAAAGGATTACCTATATGTTATTGTTCTTAAAATGATTTTACAAACATAAACCATGGGTTGGAAATCATTTGCTTATGATTTGTGCATCACATCAAGAGTTTACACCAAGCCTTCATGAACATTTACTATGATTGTCTATAGACTACACACAAGTATATATTTCTTTATATTGAATTTCACTAAAACCATCATTTTTGGAGAGAGCCTTGACAAAGATTTCTTGTTACCAATTTTTTAAAACAATTTCAAAAGCAAAATCCTTTGGGACGATCTCGACTTACCCACCTTTTATACTTGCTCGTATGTGTTTATAGTAATAACCGGATAAATAGTGTTTATAAATTTTTAAAACTTGCACACGGTAAGCACATCAACCACACATTCAGTTTCCCCAAAAAGTACCCAGTTTTTCTTATCATACATTTGAGAAATACTGAATAAATTATACTTCAGTCCCTGTACCAGTAAACCTTCTCAAAGTCCAACTTCCCTGTTTTGATTGTTCCTCTGCCAACAATCTTGCCTCCCTTTGGATCATTGCCAAATGCCACATAGCCACCATCATAAGCTTCAAAATCCTCAAGGTTTCTCTCATCCCATGTCATGTGCCCAGAGTAACCACTGTCAAATATACCTTTGTCTTTAAGTTCTTCCTGTAGATTGCCATGCACAAGAAAGTGAAACAATTAGTTTCTTTTGGGGACCCAAGTCAGCACTGACTTGGGTCTGCCTTGTGCATCAACATAGTCAAATTTCTTTAATTTCATTGATGCACTGTTGACATGTTCTAAGACTTTTGTCTTTGGTTGCCATTGCCAACAAGCTGAGGCCTTTACAGCATAGAAATGGCTTCCAAACACTATGTCAGTTATCACCTTTGGTATAGTTAAAACTTCTTTTGTCTCAGTGGTGATATTCTGCTTAGCAGTGGAAACATTTTGCTTAGCAGTGGAAATATTTTGCTTAGTAGTGGTTGGAACCCATTTAGGGGCAACAGTGATTATTGATTTTGTAGTTCCATTCCTCATTAGCACTGCTCTTGGAACCATGTTTCTTTTAGGATGAGGGTTTGTTTGCTTTGAAAAGTTTTGATGATTTACCCTCCTCCATTGGTTCCAAACTTGTGGTTGGTTTTTGTTACAATTTCTCTGAAGATGCTCAAAACTACCACATATAAAACAAGCCTTTTTAACACACTTAAACTCACTTCCTAGTCTGTTTGAGATTAAGGCATTGAAGTTTCTTTGATTACCCCTAGGTTTGTATCTTCTATTTTGTTCTCTAGGAATCTCATTGTACTCAGCAACTTTCTTAGAGATCTGTGCTCCAAATCTAGGCATACCAAAGTTAGCTTGTTTTGAATCAGCAGTATTAATATTTTCTAACTTATCAGACTGTGTTGACTCAGTATTTTCTTCTTCAATATCTGAAACCCAATCTTCAATGATTGGAGCATTAGGTGACCTATCAGACACAACCTTAGGTGTCTCAGACTTACATCTCTCACGTACAGGTTTGTTAAAGCTAAACTCACTGCTGAAAGACAACTCAGTACCAGGTGGTGCATGCTACATCAGCTTGGGTGGGGGCATATCATTGTATCCTATGCCTGAACCCTTTTTCATTAATTGACATCCAATTGATTTATTCACTATATCAGAAGCAAATTGTGTTTTATCAACCCTAACTATGTGTTTATCTTTCTCATCTAGGGCCTCTTGTTTTACACTTTCTGCCTCTTCAAGTTTCTGTTTAAGCACTTTAATTTCCCTATCTTTAATGCCAATCTCACCACCTAGTATGTTTATCTTATCCACATACTCAAACTCACACTTGGTACAATACCTAAGTTTTTCTTCTACATTTTTAAGACCAACTTTGTATCCTAGATTATCAAATGCAAGTCTATCTACTTCTTTTCTAAGACTCTCAATGATAGCTTTAAGAGATTCTAAGTTATCTTGACAGGATTTAAAAGAACAAGCAGAACTTTTTGAATCAGAGATACCTCTTAATCAACTCGATGATGAAGCATAGGCCATGAGAGCAAAATTCGCACTTTAGAAGCTTCACCAGCCGTAAAAGCATCATTTTGTCCTTCCTCTATCCGTCACCCAATCGTAGTCACCAAGTCCATCCCGAGCAACCAATGTCAAGAAGGCTTTTGCTCCTCAGTTGCCTTCTTGAAGTTTTCACCAATCCTCTTAGGAGCCCTACATTCCCTTGCAAAATGCCCCTTCTTCTTGCAGTTGTAGCATTCCATCTTGCTTTTGTCAAACCCAGCCTTTCTTTGACCATCATACTTGACCTGTCTACCAGTTCTCCTTAGAAATCTTCTAGCTTGCAATGTTAGCATTGCCATTTGCCATTGAAGATTGATTTCTTCAAGATCATCAGGATCAATTTGATCCAAATCTTGATTTAACACATTAACACTGGTTGTGAGATCTGCTAGAAACGCACAAATAGCACCATCACTAATGTTATCACTAATAGTGGTATCATTAGCAATAGCAGTGGAAACTCCATAAGCAGCAGTGGAAGCTTCCTGAGAACTCCTATTGTTTGTAAACACAAAAGCAATGTTCTGAGAAGAAGAGGATGACCCAACAATATTCTTCTCATACTCATAAACCTTCAAGTTGTTGTAGAGATTGTCCAAAGTCATCTTTTCAAAATCATCTTTATTCCTCCACACAACTGTATGCATAGCCCATTCAGGTGACAAGCTCCTAATGAACGTGAGATTTATGTCTTCTTGAGCAACTTTATAATCTACCAATTTCAATTGACTTATAAGCTTCTGCAATCTGTTGTAGGTTCCATCAAGATTCTCTCCACTTAGAGCAGTAAAATTTTCAAGCTGATGCTTGAGCATATTCTTCCTTGATTTTCTGGTAGCATCATTACCAACAAACCTTTGCTCAATTGCATCCATCAATTCTTTAGCAGTCTCATACTCCTGAAAGTCCAAAGAATATTCATTAGGTATTCACATACTGAGAATACTGTGCGCCTTAATCTCGAGCTTCCTTTGAGCCTTGTCAGGTTCACTAACAATTCCAACATGTTTACCATCAGGACCCTTAGTGGGTAAAGTATCACCCTTCTCAATCACCTCCCAGATGTTGTAGTCGATCATGCGAATGTATTGCCTCATTCGCATCTTCCATACTTGATACTCACCCTGCTTCAACATGGGTACCTTTGAGGCAGTAACCATGTGAGTTCGTCAGACATCTTAACTTTGTTGAATTAGAACAAATCTGAGTAACACAACTTCTTCTTGATCACAGCTTCTAGATCACAAGCTCTGATACCACTTGTTGATTCCAGTTGAGTAAACGATCCTTTATAAAAGCTGACTTAAACTAAAACAAACTATTAAACACTACGCGGAATTTAATGTATAATATTAAGAAGAATACTTTGATTATCACACAACGCCTCAATATTTTATTAATACGAATACTCTGAATAGTATTAGGGTTTTACAACCTTGAAGTGTATTGACTTTAGATATAACTAATACGTATATCTAACTCTAACCTAGGACCTCCTTTTATAGGCTAAGGAGTCCTATACAATCTACATTACGTATTCTACAAGATAAATATAATTACCATACTTATCTAAATACAATTCGACCTACTCAAGACCTTCTAGAATATTACAAGTTAAACCGACACAACTAACTAGCAGTGCTTTGATTACATTAGCGGTGGATCCATATTCCTACTAGACGTGGTTTGTCTTGAGCAGTGGTTTCAGTTTTCTAGCCGTGGTTTCCTTTGTGCTGGCAGTGGTTTCATACTTAGAATAATTCCTTTCATTGGAACCTAAAACCCAACAAGGTTATATTCAGATAAACCAAAAGCATTGTTTACAACTGAATAGAAATTACCATTGTTTACAATTTAAGTAGCAAGAGAAAATTACAATTTAAGTAGCAAAAGAAAATTACTAATTGATGCTTTTGTCTTTTTATTTTCTACAACTTTCTTCTTGCCAGCTTTATGAGCATCCCCTCCTTTTGTCTTCTTTCCCACTTCATTCTTTTTAGTTTGCAGCTTCTTCTTCTTCATTTCTCTTCTTCTTTTTCTGCAACTGTCTTTGCTTTCTTACATGCAGCCTGTGTTGTCAGTTCAATAGTTACTGTTGGTGGTGTTGGTGGTTGTAGATCCTGTTATATCACAGATGTTTCTTTCAGTATTTGTTGGTGGTGTATCTGTTTCTGTTTTTGTTCTTCGTGTTTTCTAAGCTTAAATGTCTAGCAACGGATTTTGTTAATTTGCTTGGTATTGTTAGTGTTGTCGGTGATGATGTTGTTTCTTTGTTCACTTCTTCAGTTTGACTTGGTTGTTTTTTCGCGATGGTCTTTTTCCTTTCACCTTCAACCCCTGCTTTTTTTATTCTTGATAGTTCTTAGTTTTATATTCAAATCTGCATAAAATATATACCATGTTAGTGTATGAATAGTTCATTGTTTTTTAATATCATACGTGATATATAAACTGAATACCTATACATCATCAAATATCATAGGTGATATACTAACAACAAGCAATCATTACAACTATTGTATCACATGTGATATACTACTAATAAGCAATCATTACAACTGTTGTATCACAGGTGATATACTACAAATAAGCAATCGTTGCAACTGTTGTATCACAGGTGATATACTAACAATAAGTAATCATTGGAATTGTTGTAGTGATTGTACCTGAGCTTATGCGGTTTGCAATAGTTCAATAAGCCTATAAGCCAGCCAAATAAGCTTAAACAAACACCCCTAAAGAGATACTTTAAAATAAGGAGCTCATTTTTGGGACACCTAATCAGAAACCAACCATATCGGACACGTCAATTCAATAAGTGCTAATAACGACAAAAAATACATAAATTATACATTTCCCTTTGTGGCGAGGAGTACACATCCTTGGAAGAAATCCAAGGGAACCATGTCTCTGGTGCTCAAACTTCGTGTGTGATAATCTTCCACTACTTTACCTTAATACATACAGCAAAAGCCCAAATCAGCACATTAAAACATGACATATATCATACCGAAAAGTGGGAAAATAAGCTGATCCAAACATCCCCTAATAGAACAACAAAACCCATACCATAAAAGTCTAAATTAAGATTAATATATAGGCTTACTTTCTTTTGAACAATAATGGAAAATCATCAGGGCCCTAGTTTAAATATTTCTTACCCGTCTTGTGTCACATGTAAATAATAACTGAAAATCTGCAATTTCATTGTCGTGATCACCTGTCAAAAAGAAAGTACATCGAGGCACATTAGTTAGCCGAAATTACTTTAAATAAAATTAGGAACAAAGCCTTCAATACCTCCAAAAATGCATGTCGCGTTGGTTCCTCCTCGAAGTCTCTCATCCTCTTTGCTTCCAATAAGCAATCATTACAAATGTTGTATCACAGGTGATATACTACAAATAAGAAATCGTTGCAACTGTTGTATCACAGGTGATATACTAATAATAAGTAATCATTGGAACTGTTGTATCATAGGTGATATACTACCAACTGATACTAGAGTCAAATACCGCTTTTAAACATATCGAAGCATGCCCAATCTATCCATTATGCACATATATCTACCACAAATCTAACAAAAATATGTTACAGTCACAATATTTATTTTAGCATGTTAAGTCTCTCATATTATCACAATAATCATCTAACTTTCACAACAATCCCTCAATAAACTACTAAAATCTACAAAAACAGCAAAGTGTTCATACTGTAGAATAAATATTCGTGTTTTTAGGGATACCATTATAACATTCTACTGAAAGTATACATACACATTCTACTGAATGTGTATGTTCACTGGTGATATAACACATAAGCTAAATGTTAAATCAAGTACACCGCATACATTCAGGGTTTTATCACAGTTAATTTGTCTAAATGAGACATGTTTATACGTTACAATATACCTTTACTTTTATGTATCTCTGGAGAAGGAGTCAAAAATTTGATTGACGACAGAATTGCATTTTCTCACAGTAAATAGTATATCATCAAAACTTTTAGCCAAAAAAAAAAAAAAAAAAAAAAAGTTTAACGATAATTACAAAACAATAACAATAAAATATCAAAAGTGATTATACATGACATATAATAAATCTTAACAAGTAAACAAAAAAACCTATCAAATAAACAAAAATTTCACAAGTGATAATACAAATATCACTAGTGATAATACATGTATACCGTTCAACTTCAAATATCACTGGTGATACTACACGTATGTTACTTTTTACTCACACATTTCATCAAACACTTGGTGTGCATACATGTATACAAAGTGTTTTACTCAGAAACTCAACCAAATGTAAACACTAAAAAACACAACCAAAAGCATGTCACAATCACAATAAAAGTCACACCAAAACAAATTCATTTTTCTGTATTTTATAACATTCATCAATTTATTATAACAATCCCTCAATAAACATATAAAATCAACAAAAAAATACACATGCATCACATGAGATACTAATAAAACTCAAATAAGTATATAATCATCACATGCATCAGACAGTATCACATAAAAAATAAACAAAACTTACACAAATGTCTTCATAAGTAGCAATAATATTCATAAATAAATACAAAATCACTAGAGATTCTAATAAAACAACTAAATAATTAGTCGGAAGCATCGTACCTTAATCTTGAGACTCAGTAGGTTCATTTTGAACCCGTTTTTTTTGTGGATATGCTTGTGCACTCGATGATCCTTCCATTTTTGTGTTTTTTATTTTTTATTTTTTATTTTAACGGTTTAAAAATGGTTGATTTTGATTTTATAAAGCAATTTTTTATTTTGGTTAGGGAGAGAAAGTGCAGATTTTGTTGATAGGAAATTTGGGAAACTTAGAGGTCTGGAGGTGGGATTGGTGGGGTAAGTTGGCTGAATTGACAGGAGTGATCCCTCAATGTTTTTTATTATTAAAAGATGTCTTTTTGATCCGACGGTTGAGATTATTTCCTTAGTAAGTAGCTCCAAAATAAAACGCCTTATGTCTTGGCAAAAAAAAAATGACATCAGCGTCACATACAAAAACTCAACATTAAAAAAAAAAAAAAAAAAAAAAAAAAAAAAAAAAAATTATCAACCTTACCCTCATCTTGTCTTGGCAATAATGACATCAACCTTAATCACGTCATTTATTTTCTACAAATTCAATTCACACAATAAGAAAAATGATGAAGATAAATGAAAGTTAATAAATACTATCATTAATTGAGAAGAAAAAAAAATAATAAAAAATAAAATAAAAGCTGTAAAAAGTTGTAAAGCATTGGCCAGTCAAATTCAAAAGTTCAAAGTTGGAATAAGTCAACATCGAATTTTCAAGAGTCACTACAAAGGTACTTGCAGTCTTGCACAATGTGACGCTGGATATGATTACTATTTTTATGCAAATATTTTTTTTATTATTTTAAGTCTTACTTATTTAGCATGTATCAAATATTTTATAACGTAGTAAATATATATTTTTCAAAATAAAATGTCTAAATTATTAATAGTGTAATTAGTTACCACTTTTATTTTTTAAATTTTAGCATTAAATTGATAATTATAATTTTAGCTAGTTTTCTTTATAAACAATTCTATTAAAATATACTCCATTCATCTCATATTTATTGTTCATATTTTCTTTTATGTATGTCTCAAATTAATTGTCCACTTTCCATTTTTAGTAAAAAAAAGAGAATTTAGTTGAAAATATTTTATTTGAGTGGTTGAGAATTATAGTGGTCCAACTTTTATTAAACTTTGTGATTTTTGTCTACTGACAATAATTTTGAGACGGAAAGAGTATCATTATTGGAGAGGGTACTATATAGTTTAAAGAAGACTTAAATTTTCAAATTTTATATTAATTTTGTTATTTTTTCTTTTATAGTAGTGTTTTTTGTTTTAAAATTTTAAGTTTAACTCTTTTATAATATAATGTAGTATAGATATGATGCGTAAAAAATATGTAAGAAAGTTAAAGGCAACTAAACATGAAATTTTGTAAGATAAATATTAATTAAGAATAAGGATATATTAGTAATTATATTTTTTTCATTTTGAAAGTTTTAAACACAATTATAAACTCTTTATATGTAGTAGATATTGATGGGTGTTCGGGTAAATTAAACAAGGGTTCGCTTATGTATATGGGCTCAGTACGTATCGATTAGACTCTAACGCAGCTCGTGGGTTGGGTTCTGAGGTTAGTTTTATAAAAGAGTAAAGTCCAATATACATTCCTGTGGTTTGTCTCGTGTCTCGCTTTACATCCCCGTGGTCTTTTGGCACAAAACCATCCATCCGTTAGTAAAGTTGGCACAAAACCATCCTTCCGTTAGTAAAGTCAGTCAATGAGTACTAACGATCCAAATTATTTCTCCGTTATCTAACGCAAGTTAAAATATTTGGATCGTTAGTCCTCATTGACTATTTTACTAACAGCGGGATTTATTTTGGAATTTTCTTCGAACTTTTAGTATATTAACCTGTTGGTGGAATAATACCACCGCCACCACCCACCACTCGCCACCGCCACCACCACCAATTCCACCACCACCCACCACCGCCACCGGCCACCTCCATCGCCGCCACCTCCACCCACTGCCATCACCACTGCCACCACCACAAACACCACCACCATCGCCACCCACACCACCACCCACCACGGCCACCACCACACACCGCCACCACCGCCCACCTCCACCGCCGTCACCCACCCACTACCAACACCACCTTCACCCATCACCACCGCCACCACCATCACAACCACCACCACCACCACTATTGCCACCCACACCACCACCCACCACAACCACCACCACCACCACCACCACCACCACCACCCCCACCACCACCACCACCAACCACCAACGCCACCATCACCCGCCAACACCACCACAACCACCACCACCACCCACCACCATCGCCACCCGCCACGCGCGGGAGGCGATGGTGGTGGTGGCGGGAGTGGTGGTGACGGTGATGTTGGCGGTGGTGCGCGAAGGAGCGGGCGACGGCAGAGCGCGGAGTGGTGGGAGGTGGCGGTGGTGGTGGCGGTGGCGAGTTGAGTGGCGATGGTGTGTGGTGGTGCGCGGTGGTGGTGGTGGTGGTGGTGGTGGTGGTGGTGGTGTGGGCGGCGGATGGTGGCGGTGGCAGAGTGAAGTGGTGGTGGTTGTGGCGTGGTGACGGTGGTGGTGGTGGGTGAAGTAAGAGGTGGTGGTGGTGGTGGAGGCGGTAGTGGTGGTTGTGGTGGGTGGTGGTGGTGGCGGTGGTGGGTGGTAGGTGGTGGCGGTGGTATTATTCCACCATGAAAAGCCGGCCGAAACTTAAACGGGTTAATATACTAAAATTTTGAAGAAAAGTCCAAAATACATTCTCTGTTAGTAAAATAGTCAATAAAGACTAACGATGCAAATATTTTAACTTGCGTTAGGAGATAACGGGGAAATAATTTGCACCGTTAGTCCTCATTGACTGACTTTACTAACGAAGGGATGGTTTTGTGCCAACTTTACTAACAGAGGGATGTTTTTGTGCCAAAAAAAAAAAACACGGGATGTAAAGCGAGGGACAAACCACATAGATGTATTTTGGACTTTACTCTTTATAAAATTTCAATGAATTTTGTAAAGGTTAGTCGTAGCTTTTTTGGAGTTGTAAGCTTTTTGTTACAAGAATAATCTCCTAAAAAACAAGTAGCTCCGTTTGAATACATTAACTTCAAGCTTTTATTTTAAACAAGTACTCCAAACTGAAAAGCTGATTCATGAAGCTTTTAAAATATTTAGGGGTTGTTAAAACGTAAAATTACTGTTAACATCTTATAATTATATTTAACAGCTAATTTACCAAACACTTTTATTAAAAAACAAAAAAGATACAGTTAGTAGCTTATGTTAATAGCTTTGCGTTACAACTTACAACTAGTTTTGCCAATTATACACGACATGTCACCCTGACAATGCTTTGAATTTATAAACTTCAAAGTTTAAACCACAAAGAACTTACATATATAGTGGAAAAGACATTATAAGTATATATTAAAACTCAATCAAACGCATTGCTTTTATGTAATCAGCTACAAAGACATGCTACAAGAATTGCATTTTGGGCCTGGATCACATAAATGTCTGGGCTTGTGAAAAAAAAAAGATTATATTACTATTTATTAACGACAATCACCCTGCTAAAAATTTCACCAAAAAAAAAAAAAAAAAAAAAGATTATATTACTATTTATTAACGACAATCACCCTAAAAAATTCGCCCGTCACAACGCCATGACCAATGCCAATCTCGTATTATTAAAAATGTGTGATTTCTTAAGTTTAATCTTGGTGTAAATAATTTTGAAGTGATTACACTAATTTTTTGAAAAAAGAAAGTTTTATCAATCGGTCAAAAGAAACGATAGTTACCGAAATTTTATAAAGTTCTATGCAGAGCGGATGCTCTAATTATTGTATGATTCCTTTTGTATGACTACTCGATCTTTTAAAAGGCTTTCTCAACGAGACTCCATTCTTATTATCGATCAAAATTAAGTTAATACTTGATAGTATACGCATTGTACTAATCTAATAATCTTTCATCAAAGGTAAAAATTTAATCATATTAACGCGAATCTTGTTTGACATGTTAATTATCCAGTCAATGAATAAACGATTAAGTATCATAATACTCGCCAAATGCCAATAAAAGATAAAGGTTAGTAAGGCTATAGAAAAACCGTTAGTATTATCTTGTTACAACCACCACTCAATCCCTCCATAATTTCCAACGAACTTTGCATGGCAATATCACTTCACACTTTTGAAAACACACATAAACATTCATTTTCCAAGTTTTCTTTAACTTGATCATTTGCATCTGCTGATCATCAATCTTCATCTGAGTTTTTTTTTATTACATTCTTCTTTATTCTTGATCGAAAAACAGTCTTTACACTTTAACTCGTTGCTGGTTTGTATCGTATTTTCTTGAACTCAATGGATCCTAATAAAGAACTACTAGGTATGTGTATCTTCAGTTCTTCACATTTTTATCAAAGTTGGTTTATTTATCAGTATTTTTCTTGTTAAGTCCAGTTTCTATCTCGATACCATGTAAAGAATTTAGTCATGATTGTGTTTTGGGATCTTTTTCACTGGTGTATTGCTGGTTAATGAATTGTCCTGACATTCTTTGCTCTATAATGTTCTTAATAAATCTTGAATAATTTCCGGGCATGAGTTCTGTAGCTATTACAGGAAGCATGATAATGTCGTTATTTAAAACTCTTCACTGATACAATTCGCTTGTTTCTTGGTTAATGCATGTTTTATCTTTACGTTTTCATAATTCAAGTTGGTTACTTTATCAGTGTTTCTCTTATTAACTTTAGTTTATATTTTGATAACGAGAAACGATCTGGAATCTTGATTGCAATTTGTGATCTTTTTCTCTAAGCGTTTTGGGCGATAATTATTGAATTTTGTTATGTTCCCAAGTGCGTTATATCTGATCATTGATAAATTCCCTCTTTTTGGCTTCTTGGTTCTGTTATTTTTCACTGATGAATTTGTTAGCTGTATTACTGTATTATGTGTCAAACTAACCAAGAAACTCTAATAATATTATTACATGATTTCTCTCCTTTTTAATGCTTATTTGTTCTGATTTCAATCGTTTATATAGAGACAAATACATTACTAGACGATTCGTGGGGGTCATTCAATGCTAATTTCTCACCTGAAGAGTATGCTGCTGAGGTAATCTCTTAGTTTTGGGTAATTATGTCTTATGGAATCTTCTCTTCCAAATTCTCATAGATGATGTGTTTAACATGATTTTCAGCGTGAACGTAACAATGTCCAGACACTTGTGCAACCAAACTCAAGGAGTGCTAGGTAATTGATTTCTTATGCGTCTTTCTCATGATCAAATGACTTCTTGTAAAGTGGTATATGTGGAGTACCGATGAAGTTTCTTTGGTTTTAATTGTTTGCAGAATGAATCCTAATGTCACGAAATTCCCTCAAGAGGTTATTGATCAAAATGATGTCCAGGGCATGCATTCTTCTCATGATTCTGGTTTGTATTTACATATGCTCAGTGTTAAATACTTATACTTATTAATCATTTATGCAAACAGAAGTTGCAATTATTGTTGATGAAACCATTTATGCAATAATTTATAGCTACTTTTCAAATTGTTTCCATATATATGATACTAAAGATATCAGCAGAATTATACTAGTAACTATGACACAGAATGATATAACTAATTTACCATAAAGTTTTAAGTTGACCGTGTAGTATAAAGTATTCATATGTTCTTATCTTTATTGCTAACTTGTGTTGATAAATGACCAGTTAGTTTTATATTAGATTATGCTTTTGCTTCTCTTATCAACTTTTCATAGTGAACATCTGATTTTATGTGAATCATTGTATAGAGAATGATCGATTACTAGACAATTCGTGGGGGCCATATACCAATTTTTCACTGGAAGAGTACGCTTCTCAGGTGATCTCTTAGTTTCGTTTAAGTATGTGTTGTGCAATGTTTGCTCATAAATTTTCACACCTGATGTGTGTTTTTACATAACTGTCAGCGTCAGCATGACGACGTCCAAATTGTTCTGCAACCACATACCAACAGTTCTAGGTGATTAACTTTTTATGGATCTCTAATGATGAATTGATTTATATTATATTGTCGTATTTGTGGTTGGAGTACCTATGAGGTTTGTTTTGCTTTAATTGTTACAGAAGGCATCTCAATGTCGCGCAATTCCCTCAACGGGATATTAATGAAAATGATGTACATGACAAGCATTCAGAACCAACAAAAAATCCTGAATCTGGTTTGTTTAAATATATAACTAGTTTACCATGAAGTTTTAATTTGACCTCGTTGCATACACAATGTTGACTTCTGTCCAATCGCTTTGAACAGATTGCATACTTAATTGTGTGCTGACTTGCTTTCTAACATGTTGATTACTTGTTTATAGAGGTGACACGAAGTCCAGGAGAACTGAAAAAGGGGAAAATGAAGTGGTTATGGAGCTTTATAGGATTGTCAACTGTTATTGGAGCATTAATCCTCGCTTATTCATTTGCTGCACATGATAGCGAACATCAATCATCTGCAACCAGTAGTGATACGAAAACACAAGTTGGTAAAGGTTAGTACTCGATCAGGAGAATAAGGGGGGCAGAGCCCAGAAGCAGCACACATACAAATGAACAACACAACTTGTAGCTAGGTTCAAAAGTCAGATATTACTTGCGTTTATTTTTTTCGGTCGAAAGTGAGATTCTGATGTACACGTTTTTCCTATGCACTCATTCCGTACAGCTGACGTACTATATGCTCTTATCTTTTTGAGGGATTTACACACAGCCCCATGTACACATCAACATTTACATATTTCCCCAAGCACAGTTTTTAATGCATGATATACAAGACTATCAAAACAAGGTATGGGGAAATATGTAAATAATGATGTGTATAGCATGCTTTCACTCAATGTTGGTTAATGGTAGTTTCTTCCCTTTCCATATAGTTTGATTGTTGACATTAATTGTATTAAGCTTGTGTGGTGAGCTACTTGTTTTACTAATATGCAGATGTTAAGTAACAATTTTCATCAATCATTATGAAATTTTGACGGGTCATTATAAAACTTACTTGACAAGAGCTGGCCTTATAATTCAAGTTGGATTTCAAAGCAGTTATGTTTATAAATCTGATATATCCTGGCTTGAATAACTATGCACGTTAAGTGTTCGTGTTGATACAAAAGTTGGGCTGCCTCGGTTTGGAGCTCCGCCTCGCACTAATTGAGAATTGCCGCTGAGACCGCGACTAAGAGACAAAAGACACCGTTAGGCTTATGTGGGATTGTCTCCACGATTATCCTCCCGCGTGAGAGTAAGTAATCGGTTTAGGGTTTAAGGAGAATTAGGGTTTTGGATCGCACTTAAACGAGGGATATGATTCCTTTATATACGCACGGAATCCTTGTTGGTTCCGTGTTCTCAACCTTCTGCGATCCCGCCTAAGTAGGTTGGGAATGATAATCCTTTTATTTAGAAGATATCGGATATCTATTCCGTGAATAGCTTGGGCTTGGGCCTTCGTGAGCCCAAACCTCTAATCGGTGTAGCCCGACTGCGTCGGGCTAAGTTAGTGTTGACTTTAGCCGGTTCGTGACCGGATGTAGACTATACGTCATCATGTCCCCCGCCTAGTATGCGCGCGATGCGAATCTGCGGATGCTAGACTAATAACCATAGTCAATGAAAATATACCAAACGTAACAAAGAAGCCAAAGAATATGCGCCGGATACATTGTATCCACCGTAATATTAAAAAATGGGCGCCAGAATCGGGGAAAGTTATCGCACTGTGTCCCATCAAGCAATCTCAACCACACGCTAGGGTTAGTGGAGTCCACGTGTCGCTTATCGTGTGGATGAGAAAACTATATAACTTATCGCTTCATTTTCACCGGTTTCTCAAGAAACTCCATCCAACATTGTTAAAGCATTCTAGTAGTTGCAATCCGTAAATTAGCCAACCATTAAAGGTAACCGCGCGCTTTATCAAAAATAATAACACTATGGTTAAACAGCTTGTCCGACTTCACCTCCGACCACCGTGAGCGATCCGATGGAATTCACCGTAGTACTTTATACCCCGATGTGCATCCGTTGTTCCGTGCGCGAGCCACAATTGCGGATTTCCCAAAGGGAAAGTGGGTATATACACGATTATTTGAATTGCGAATCAACGTGTGCCTCACACGCTTTCGTGCGACGTGTTAAACTATTATAATCTACACATATCGCAGTTGCACTATATTGGCGCGGCCAAAATTACCAATTTTGAGGTAAATTACCGTTTGTTGGCGATTAACCCCACCATCCACCTATTTCGCGCCTTTTATCACACTACGTGGGCACATGGGTGGGTGTCCTTTGTGAAGCGCGCTGGTAGACTGCAGTGTTACACGGATAAATTAGATTCACTTAGGAACTGGAGGGAGTATTTCTTCCGGGTAGATGATACATGCTTTCCCCGAATTATGATTTTATACCCGGTACATTGAGAGGATGAGTGCCCGTTCGGGTCTTATGTCGCCGAGGATGCGGAATCGATAAATGCTAACCGCATCCCCATTAGTGCCTATCCCGAGGGATTTTGGTACACATGGGAATCACCAGTAATTATTTTGGTCCCAAGATGAGATCCCTATCTTCTTAGACGCCAATGGCGTGGTGGGTGCTTATTCCTCCGCACTGTGTGTAAATAATGTAAGAGCATTCTTCCTTATATTTCGCGCATTATATAACCCGTGTGTATATGTTGTCTTGTTTTTGCAGAGATGGATCTATTTACCGTAGTACGCCTAGCAAAGCCCGTAGGGGTAAAGACAGAGTACGGCCCTGAAGGATGATGAGGAGCCGATTCTAGTCGCGATCGCAGGCGTACTCATGGAGCCGAATGGGGAAACAGAACTAGCTCTCACCGCAGCGGGAGGCGACACCACCGCAAAGCCTTCCTAATCCCGTAGTACCTTCCTCGTGGCGCAACCACCTCCGTAGGCGTGCCTCACCCTATGGAGGAAGAAGAACAAGAATCTGGGCTCAATCGCAAAAGGACACGAGGAGATGATGGTGCACGCACTTCAAGGAAAAAGCGCCCGTGATCCATACTGTGGAATTATCATCCACTGATGAAGCGCCTTCGCACCCTTCTGCTAATATCTCGGGACCGCAGTAAGTAATGCCGTATATGTATTGTTTTGTTGGTTGATGTGCGGTTGTGAATCTAACATTTCTCCGTGAACGACGCAGGTGGAGCAGTTATGAGTCACCCCCAAGGCTAGTCCCGCACGCTCGCCGATTCTCGAGCCACGTAGTCGAACAATGAAGACCGTCGATGTAGATGCACCCATGGAGAAATTGGTCGAAGAATTGGTGCAGGTCTCCGCACATCAGGCTTCGCTAATCGTGAAGCTGAAAGACCGAGTTTCTGGTGGGGAGAATCAAGATTCACAAAAGGACCAAACAATAGCGTTGCTGGAGGCGCAACTGGCAAACACCCGGGCGCAGCTGGATAGCGCCCAAGCGGAGGCAAAGGATCTGAGCGCTTACGCTCAGAAGCAAGCTGAAGAAAAAATGGCGCTGATGTGCCAAATAAATCAAGAGCGTGCGGATGTTGCCGGGTACAAGTCTGCGTGACACTGAGTACTTAAATACCTTGAGAAGGGCAAAGATGCGATGACATCCCAACTTGAAGGATTTTGTGCCACTGTGAAAGAAGCACTATAGGTGCAAGAGGTAAAACTGCGCAAACTTAGTATTGAGTACGACGAGGAGTTGTATCCTCAGCTGATGTCAACTATAGCTGAGCGCAGGTGGCTCGTAGGTCATGGTCTTCGTCTTGCCGCCCTTAATACCCTGGAGTCACCAGAAGTGCGTAATGCCTTCGGGGAAGTAGTTCAGCGCGCCGAGCGCGGCAAGCGCGTAGTTGTAGAGGCTCGCATGAATCGGAATCAAGGTACCCGTTAATGAGGTACCAAATTATGATGCTAAAGCGATGAGCACACGTTCCGCAATGAAAAGGATGAAAGAGTTAGAAATCCCCATGATTGCCGATCTTGAGCGTGATCAGGATTATCCTATAGACGTCATCATGGCAGGGTTGACTCTTTCGCGTCATCGTGCCGAAGGTGTAGAAGCCCAGCCGGATTACATCTTGAAACCCCATGACTCACAGCTTCAGGTACCTGTTTTCATGCGTCCAAAGGATATTTTGAATCCGTTTGCTTTAGAGAAAGAAGTGCCTTTGAAGGAGGTACTAGAAGCGCATGCGACCAGACTTGCCCAAAAGAAAGGTATCAAGGGGAAGGCAATCTTGTGCGGGGTTGGTGCAGCGCACCAGCCAAGATCTGATGGGGTGCCGGTAAGTGTTGCCACTGTGTCTCGGCAGGATTCAGATCTGTTGAAGAGGCTTGACGAGGCCAAAGATACCTCGAACCGCGTGGGTGGCTCATCTATTGAGCGTTGTAATAGTTGGTAGGTTTATGTGTTGCAAAATAACAATCTTTTTGTAATAACTCGTGATTATTTAATGAAATCATCTCTTGGTGAGTTCACGTGGATATTGTTACAATTTGTGATGCGGTATTTGTCTGTTTGTCTTTACGTAAAAGACGTATTCATTGTTACATGTATATGCACGTGTGAATAATGCAGGAAAGCCATAATCGTGTATGAAGAACCCAAAATTTCAAGTATTATCATAGTCGTATGCTAATAATATTCAACAGATCAAATATAAAATTAAGGAAGCAAGTATCTTGGTTCCAAAGTTGTTAAACGTGCACATGTGCAATGTTGTGCACCCGTGGGATGCGCATGTAACTTATTCCAACGCCTCGAGAACAAGGTGTTTAACAAGGATGCGTGATCCGGTGTTGATGGGTTTGCAACCTCTTACTCAACAAGTTGTTTAGTAGGTTAACTTATCCTTTTACCATCGTGGGTTTATTATGGTGCATGCACGCCATCGTGGGCAAGAAATGAAAAGTTGTTAAGATATACAAGATATGGAAATAACAAATTAAAATATGTCATGAGTTAGCTAGAAACCATGGCGTTTTATTGAGACTTGCAAGTTTTGATGATAAGTAAATAAGACAATTATACTAAGTAAAAGAAAGAGTGACTACATAGATGTTTATTGGGCACCGAAAGTGCGAGGCGCCTGTCTTGTTGGTCAGTAGCCCTTCCTATAGGTAGCACCTCTCGAGGTTGCAGATGTTCCATGTGCGTGGCAGTTCACGACATCCAAGCCTCGTAGCTTGTACAAGCCCGTACCTGATGCTTCAGTAACCTCGTAAGGTCCTTCCCATTTTGGTCCGAGCTTGCCCATGTCTTCTGTGGCTCGCATCATTAGCGCGGTAGACGAAATCACCGGTCCAAGGAGACGCTGCGTACTTTGGCGCCATAGTATCCTTTCATTCTTGACTTTGATTTTTCCTCCCTTATAGATGCGCTGTTCGCCTTTCTTCCAAAGCAGTCCAAATCAAGGCGGCGTTCATCGTCATTAGTTGCCATGTTAACCGGTGGTGCGAATGGTTGGCATTCCAATTTCGCCCGATGACGGCTTCATCCCATAGACTAGTGAAAAGGGGTGTCTCCGTGTTAGTTTTTATTGAGGTGCGGTGCGCCCACAAAACATGCGAGAGCTCTTCCACCCATCTTCCTTTGTGTACGTCAGCGCGCTTTAATTCCTTCGCCAGTCGCGATTTGCGCGCTCTACTAAGCCATTGGTTTGTGGGTGTTTAAGCGATGCGGCTGTCGTGTGATGTTCAACTTCGCACCAATCTTTGAAAGGATTTTTAATTGTTTCCGTTATCCGAGATGATTTCGCCGTGTAAACCGGCGACATACAATGTTTTCCCGCACGAAGCGTTTTACACGGTTGCCGATGATTGTTACCACCGCTTTGCTTCGATCCACTTAGTGAAATAGTCTATGGCGACTATGAGGAATTTTAATCCTCCCGCAATGATCGGAAAAGGTCCCGCAATGTCAATACCCCACTTATAGAATGGCCATGGGGATGTGATTGGTGTTAGCTCGCGGCCGTGGTTTGCGGGACGGGTCGATGTACTTGGCGATCGTTGCACTTCCTAATTAAGTCCCGCGCATCGCGGTGCATGGTTGGCCAAGAGTACCGATCGCATGGCGCGCTACAACGGACCGTGGTCCGAGTGCATGCCGCATGAACCTTCATGGATTTCGCAAAGACGTAATTTGCTTGTAGTGGGCCTACACAATGAGCCATGGTTGAAGGAAAGAGCGTCGGTATAGTATGTTGTCTCGAAGTTCGAATCTTTGCGCCATGCGCCGTATCCTGCGAGCTTCCTTCTGCTCTTGGGGTAACATTCCTTTGTTTAGGAAGTCCGTAATCGGTGTCATCCATGTAGGACCTTCCTCCTCTATGACTGTGGAAACTTACATCTCCGATATGGATTTTCTTTTCAGTGTTTCCACCAGCACTTGCTTTGACAGATGTGCGAACTAGGTGCGGGGACCTCGTCGGTATCTGGCTTCTCGATGATGAAGTCTGCCAGAATTTGTCCTTTGATTGCGGTACGCGGTCTGTAAGAGATGTTGTGTTCACCTAGCAATACACTCCACTTTTGAGTCGGCCGATGCATCGTGTTTGGAGATGATCTGTTTGATCGGTTGGTCCGTGATTATCGCTATCGGGTGCGCTGAAGTACCGCTAGCAATGCTTGCGACAAACACCAATGCTAGAAATAACTTCTCCATTGCACTATAATTCATCTCCGTCTTCTTGAGCGCTTTGCTTACAAAGTAGATGGGGTTTGTCATCAATCCCTATCTCGTTAGTAGCACCGCACCGATCGCCCATCGCCTGCACAAGTACATAATCGCTCTTCCCCGGTCGGGTGCAACAAGTGTCGGGAGCGTTGCGGATGTCGTTTGAGTGAGTGAAGGCTACTTCGCCTCCGTAGTCCAACCAAGTCACCCTTCTTTATGCACTTCGAGTGTCTTGAAAAGGGTAGCGATTTTTCACGACTTGGATAGGAACTCATTTAGGCCGCCATCTTTCCATTGAGAGATTGGACTTCCTTCAACGTACGTGGTGAGGGAAGATCGATGACCGCCTTTGTTTTTTCGGGCATGGTTTTATACCGTCAGGTTCGATAAGGTATCCGAGGAACATACCTTCAAGAGTCTCGAATGTACACTTTTTCGGATTCGACTTCATGTTGATCTCGTAGGGTTTTGAATGTTTCCTCAATGTCGCGCACTAACTCACCCTCAAGATGGCTCTTTATGACTAGGTCATCAACGAGACCTCTAGGTTGCGCCCACCGCCGAAAGCATTATCTACTAACCGGTAGGTGGCGCCGCGTTCTTCAAGCCAAAGGGCATTTTGTGTAACAATAAACGCCTTGGCTTGTGTGGAAGGCCGTTTTCCTCATCCTCCTTAGCCATCTCAGATTTGATGATATCCTTTGTATGCATCGAGGAAACACTTTAATGGGTATCCGCATAAGGACTCTATTTTCCGCCTATCTTCGGTAATGGATAGCGATCTTGTGGACATGCTTTGTTAAGGTCAGTAGTTACACACATACGCTAACCGCTGTCGCTCTTCTTTACCATGACCGGATTGGAAAGACAACATGGTAATAAACTTCCGCATGATTCCCGCATCCACAAGTTTGTGTACCTCCGCCAGATTGCTTGCAACGGGCCTGGAGCCCGCCCGCTTCTTCTGGTGGTGAGTATTTTGTCGGATTCTCGCCTATGCTCGTTATGGAGCGTGGTACTCGGTCATGTGTTTTGGTTCCCATGCGAAAATGTTCAAGTTCTTTTGTAAGAGCGCGACACACCGCTTTGCCGTTGTCCGACGGTGACCCTCCGATGGATATTTCCGGTCCGGTATTCAGGTGAATTGCAACCTTCATATTTGGAATTTCGTTGCACGTTGTTCTCGGGATCCGTGCTGCTTTCACATGTAATCGTGTTACATTCTCGATGTGGGATAGTGGCACCGTAGAGAGTAACAATGCCTCATTCCACCGGAATTTAAGCATCCCATGCGCCGTTGATGGCATCGCGCATAGTCGATATCCTGTGTCTCCGATAATGCCATTATATGGCGATGGAGATTTGATCACCATGAATTCCATCCAGCCGTCGCGGAATGTTGTTCGTCATGAATGTTGTTCGCTTCCGATGTCGACTAGTAGTCTTATTTGCCCCATCGGCCATATTTTTCACCGTAAAACCACCAACGTCGTCTTGGCGGGCTTAATCGATCACAGATTTCGGTGCACCGCTGAAGCAATGCTCATACATGATGTTTGCAGAGGCTCCACCGTCGACGTACATGCGGTGGATGTCGTGACCCCCTGCGCTTATCTCTATAGTGAGTGGTTCCACCTCTGCGTTGTCCGTAGTTAAGGTGGGGAAAGATATTTCCTTTCCACGTGAAAATTCTTGGTTGACCTTCTGCCTAGTGATTCGCTGCCATGATTGTATCATGTAGATTGTGTCGGCCTTGTCTTTGGGTGTTTCCTTCTTGTTTCCACTTTTTTGTCTATCCTTTCCCTCTTTAATGTTTTTGACCAAGTGGTCCAATCTACCTTCTTTAACCATCTTGTCGATGAGTTGGCGTAGTTGGACGCATTCGTTAGTGGTATGGCCCTTCCGTGCATGGTAATCACAAGATCCATTCCCGGCGCCGATCCTCCGAAGCGCGATCTGCCGGTCTTGGAAAATTCGCGCCGCTACATTAGTATTTCCTTCGGGTCTTGGTTAGCAGGTGTATCATCATTATCCTCCTCTCCCCAGGCCGCGATAGCTCCTATTACGGTTACTACTCCGGTCATTGGATTGTCTCCGTGTTGTTCCCGTGACCGTAGTTCGAGTAGTTCCTTTTGCTATCCGCCGCAGCGGCTTCTCCCTCGGACGAAGGACCGAGAGCGTTTCATGAGTTCATCAAAGGTTTCGTGAATCTTGTCGCTCAACCTCTTGATGAGTTCGGATTGTTAATCCCGCTCATGAAACCGAGATCTTCAATACTCGGGCATGCTTTAACTTGCATGCATTCGCCTTTGAAGCGTTCCATGAATACGCATGTAGACTCTCCTTGGCGCCGCTTACCTGGCGAAGTTCGACAGATTTTAGCGACTTCTTCCTTTGAGTAAAGTTTAGCGAAACGCCTTTCTCAATTCCTCAAACCGCTGATGCTTCGCGTGGAAGCTTGTTGAACCGATTCGCCGCTTCCCACTAGTGTGGAGTTGAACATGTGGCACCACGCGTGCGCGCCAATTTTCAATTGTCGCACCGACTCAAACATTTTGAGGTGATCATCGTGGTCACCTGCTCCATCATAGGTCTTTACGCTGGCGGGCATGCGCCTTCTTTTGCTCGAGAAGTCACCGATGCGCCGAGTGAACGCATCCACCTTTGGCGGCGCCGAGGAGGATATATCTTCATCCTCCCGGTCATCATATCATTTTCGACTTCCGGTGTCCGGTTCACTATCCTCGTTGTCCGAGGAATTTTCGTGAGGATGAATTTTTCTCTCTTCGGCGCATACCGACCGTCCTCCGAGTTTGTACTCGGAGGGCTTTCACTGGGAATAGTGTCGTCCCAACATCTTGGATTCTACGGCTACCAAGTCTAGTGTGGACATTGTGCGCTTTTCATCTTCATCATTCTCACTCGGATGATGCGAGTGAGATGTCTCATCCTCCTCGATTCTTCTCCCGATTCGGTTGAATAATCGAGGGGGTCGGCTGTCTCTCCCGCGCTTCTCTTTCGATGGCGCAGTGGGGAAGTTTCGATTCGAATCGAAATTGAGTCGGGCTTTCAAGTTCGACCGATCTCTTCTTCTTCCTCTTGCATGAGGCGTTAATGTTTCCTAGTTCGGGATACGAAAACTTCTAGTGCTAGCTCAGTGCGACCCCTCAAGAGCAAGTGTGTTTGTTTCTATCACTACACCCTTATTTCGGTCAAAAGGCCCGGTGCCTTTGTCGGGCCGGGCTTAGCACCGATTGGAAGGGAGTAGTAAAGACGGTGTGAGCTGGGTCTACTCCACTCGTGGTGGTTGTAGTGGCTTGGGTTGTTCCGAGCGGTTCCACTGTAGGAAGATCAAGTCTTGGCTCGATCCTTATTTTTAGCAAATACTGGTTGTCCCAGGTCTCGCTTAGGAGTTAGTCCGCTTTGCGACTTCTTTCCCATAAGGTCCGATTGCGATCGCCGATTTCCATGCTTTGTCATTCTAGTGTTGGTTCTTAGTGTAGGGTCCCACGGATGGCGCCACTTGTTGATACAAAAGTTGGGCGTTCTCGGTTTGGAGCTCCCGCCTCGCACTAATTGAGAATTGCCGCTTGAGACCGCAAGACTAAGAGACAAAAGACACCGTTAGGCTTATCAGTGGGATTGTCTCCCACGATTATCCTCCCATGAGAGTAAGTAATCGGTTTAGGGTTTAAGGAGAATTAGGGTTTTGGATCGTACCTTAAACGAGGGATATGATTCCCTTTATATACGCACGGAATCCTTGTTGGTTCCGTGTTCCTCAACCTTCGGCGTATCCCGCCTAAGTCGGTTGGGAATGATAATCCTTTTATTTAGAAGATATCGGATATCTATTCCGTGAATAGCTTTGGGCTTGGGCCTTCGTGAGCCCAAACCTCTAATCGGTGTAGCCCGACTCGTACCGGGCTAAGTTAGTGTTGGACTTTAGCCGGGTTCGTGACCCGGATGTAGACTATACGTCATCAGTTCGCATTTTTTATCTCATAAGTTTTCATTTTGGAAATCTCTGCATGTTATCACCACCATTGAAAGAGGAGTAGGCTAAAGTTAGAGGACTGTAAATGTAAATTATGGATAGTTCATGGTCTACTTAGTCATTTTTGTTTTTTTTGTTAATCACTGTATCACTGTATAAAAACTTGTATTTTCCGGCACATTTCACTTTTTTTTTTCTTTTTTTTTTCTTTTTTTTATTCCTTTTCTTTTCATTTCACATTTATCATGGTTAACATTCGTACAATTGTACAAACGCACCTATTTGATTTGGGAATTAGTACCTTAAATACTTTTTATCTGTTTAACAAGTTGGAGTGAATACGTGCTAAAACAATCAAGAATTATAGCTTAACGGAAACCTTAATGCCTATCGGATATGATCTTAGAATCCTGAAGAATGAAAACACACGATGTCAAATGGAGCAAAAGAGTGCATAAGGATGAAGTAGAAAGAAGCCGAACAAAAGAATCAACGTTTGTGTGGCGCAGGTTGAATTGAAGTTGCTATAGTATTTTGGTCATAACTCCTTCATACGACTTCCGCTTTAGGTGATTCAAAAGGCCATGGAAAGAGAAAAAGAAGATCTATACATCAGAGTTGGCATATGCCGTATGGAGGAGAAGGTGCATATGTCGTATAAAGGAGAAAGTGCATATGTCCTATAAGCAGGGGCAGGGCCATGTTAATGGGGGCGATGGCCCCCAACCATGTTCTTCCGGAAACATACACACATATAAGGAAAAAAAGTAATTGAAAAAAGTCCAGTGCCCTCGGCTAAATAATTCGAGTGCCGTCGTTGCTCTTTGAATTCTAGCAAAATAAATGTTCTTTAATGTTCAACGAATGTTATTCCGGTGGTTTTCTTCAGTCGAATTCATGGAGGAAATGAGTAAAGTGGAAGAGAGAGTGAGATGTGGGAAGTTGGGAAGTGAGAAATGGGTCATTCGTTTCTTATATTTTATTTATGGGAGGTGATTTGCACACTTCTTAATTTGATTGACACACTCAAATTTAGTGTGTCTCGATATTTATATCTTTACAGGGGTAAAAAAGAGTAAAGTGATGTGAGGGTATAAATGTCAATACACATTAAATTAGAGTGTACTAATCAATTAATAAAATGTGCAAATCACCTCCCTTTATTTATACAGTACAGGGGGTTAGGGGAATACTTATTTTATTGTTTTTTGTTTAAAAACATATTCATACAAGGTAAAATTGTATTATAGTTTTATCCCAAAGTTTGGTAGACAATTTTTTAGTATGAATATTTGAGTTTTATCACGATAATATTAATTTTTTATTTTATATATGATATATGTGAATATCACATCATTTTTTTTTAACATGCTCAGGAATACATTTGGTATGAATAAATTTTCGGCAAGTTCTTCATTAGCCATGCATATGTAATGCATAGGTTAAGTCGATTTATTATAATAATGTGGTTGAAATTATCAACGGGACTAAACCTATATTTAGTGTTAGTTGCGTCAAAGTATAGTGCTTTTGTTATTTCAACCGAACCCGACCCGACTTGTTTCGAATTTAAAAAATGACATATCTTAATATATTGTTTAACCGTTATTAGTGCTCGATTGCCCCCTGCAATCACATTTGCTGGCTCTGCCACTGCCTATAAGGGTAAAGGTGCATACACCATATGGACGGCCTGTTCAACAAAACTCTATAAATACAACCCTAAACCCGAATTTTTACCTCCATCTCTCCCACTAGTAGACCAAGGACGAAAAAATATTTCACCCACTCCATCACAACCCTAGCGACCATAACACTCTTCCATCATCTCCATCAATCATCTAAACCTAATCCCTTATTCATCACCATTCATCGTTTTAGATCCTGATACAAGAAGATGACTCCATAAATGACCGGTGTTGCACTTCTCATCACCATGTCCGTCTAAACATCCTGCAATTACAAGCCGGATTAGTTTGATCTTTTGTACTTTAGAATGATTTATTTGTTTGAATGATTTTAGAGTTGTGAACACTTTGATGTTGATTTGATCTCAATGCCATATGTTATGTTTTCCATCATTGTGTTATAAAATTAATTTGATAGTTAGTTGTAAGACGGTATAATATTATGGTCCGACCAACCGTGCCGAATTCAATTACGAGCATGGATCTTGGACGGATGGTGCGAATACACATATTCCTGGCCCAAAATTAATTCTTGAATTAGTACTAGTTTTATTTTATGAAACTCGAGCAACCACAATCTCTAGTAAAATAAATACATTAGATATATTGTGATCAAACCTGAAACTAGAAGTGATCGTTTTTTAATTCATAAGTTTTACAATCTCAATTTCATTGCTTGCGTTAATCTAAATTTTCTTAGTTTTTATTGTTTAAGGTAGTAGTAGTCATCATAAATCTCTCTAAATTAAAAGAATTTACTATTTTTTGTTTAAATAAATATAAATAATAGCATTAACCATAAGCTCTTCGTGAATACGATCTTTTACTTACCGTATACTAAAGTAGGTTATTTAAGGTTTTTTTATAAAGCCAATGACCTCGATCATGTTTCTATTGTGAATTCAATATGTTTTCTCTCTATTCTTTCTTGATTCACCATTGTCAATATGGTATCAAAGCTCAATGGTGAGTCTTTGAACCGTTAAAACCATTAAATCGGTTAAAATCACTGATAACCGTCACTAAACCACCATCATTCATCATTAACCATCATTAAAACGTTCATTTCTTCAATCAGTAAGTGAATTGGCTTGATTCGTTTTGTTTTCTTTCAAGACTAAATCAGTGAATCATTCAATTGTGTTTGTTAGTGTGTTCTTGACTTTGTTATTCTCAAAAGCTTCTGCAATGGCGTATTCTTCTTTCGATTCATAGTTATAGTGCTTCATCCTATCTTGAGTCTTCAATCTCCGGCCCATAACAAGCCAAAGTAAAAATGCATGTTTAGTGATGAAGTAAGGGAACCGCACAAACTTGTACCAAGGCACGTCATTACCTTCTTGACAAATAGTAGATTTGTAGCTGTGAACTTGGATCTGTTATTGAATTTGTCCAACCAAATAAAATCATCCTTTCTACTAACATCAAGAATTTGGATTTGAATGTAAGTGATAATAGGGTATTTTTTTAACCAATCTTGTGGTCATTATATTGCCACTCATTTGAAATTAGAACATCCGCCTCCAAAAGCTGATTGAGAAAAACCCGCTTGATATATATCTCAAAAACAACAACAATACACAATCTCGTGTAAGCGAGGTATGGGGAGGTGAAATGTAAATAGACCATACCCTACCCTAGGGACAACACAATAGTAGGAAAACTGCTTCCATGGAGACCTTCGACAAGTGAGTGTGTGTAGATAAAGAAAGTTCCCAAATATATGTGAATGTGTGATTGCATAAAATCAAAATGCATAGGAAAACTATGGAAAACACAAAATGATGGAAAACGTAGGGATACATTTTTAAAAATTCTCTAAAAGAATAAACAAACAGCGGAAGATAAAAACCATACCAAGCTTTTTCATGAGCCAACGATTCATATACAGTTTAATGACTAATAAAAATAAACAAAACAAGCTTGGGTACCTTTTTGGTTTGAGCGGGAGGTCAACACCGAAACAAACATCTAAGGGTAAGGCAACCTCCCAGTTATGCACACTAGCTCTCAAGCAATTGCAACAGTTTGCTAGCAATTGATCCAAGCTGCAATACGAAACAATCCAATTGCATAAAAACCAAGAACACGAACACCCTAGGTGTTGGTGGATGGCAGCCGAATAGAGGGGGGGGGGGGAATTAGGGTTTTTTAAGTTAATAATTAATTATAAAACTCTAATTATCATATTGTATTCATAGCATTCCTAGAAGATAAATAACATACTTAAATTCAAGATAATCTTTAAAAATAAAGAGATAATTACTAAGTTTAAAAAGATTTGATATTATCTAATAATGTACTTATCTTTTTAAACAAATTAAAGAACCAAGCTCGGCCTGACTCACCCCTAGGGTGGCCGGCTGCATAGTGAGCTCCATATAGGCTTCGCCCATTTGGTTTTCGTTCTCCGTTCCTACTTAATTAAGTCTAACTAATTAAGCCTAATGTTATTTCTTATACTTAGATCATTATATATTTACAATAAGTATATAAAGCCACAATATTGAGTTATTTTATATGAACCCATGGAATCATATATTAATGGTAGTATTTAATTATGTTATATCATGCGCATCATCCTACAAACTCTCACTTGAGAATGTTATAACTTCCAATAATTAAATACCGACAAACAACTTTCTAGCAATAGATCTGCCTACCTCCAATAAATATACGAGTTGTCCCTTCATTGATAGATCTGTACAACAGATCATTAACTCTTAGTTATTTATGATTTGAGCAATATTCTTATTCACTTTGTTTCCCATACATGTTAATTTGAGACTTGGATTAAGCAATCTAAAATCGCTAACATCTATTTCTCGATCTCAAATTAATGATATTACCAACGTAAGTTACAACAACAGTTTAACCTCTACTTCAGTCATGACCGCATAAGTACCGGTTAATTCCTCGAGTGGCCAACATTAATATCATGCTCTTCATATTAGGCCTGGTGCATTGCCCCTTTGAGTGAAGAAGAGAAGGGCTTTGGATAGACAGTCCTCTTTCGCCATGTTCGTCATCCTTTTGCCTATATCTAATTTACAATACACGATTCATAAGACCTGAAACATATCGGGATAACCTCGAATTACCAAGGGTGGACATGAATCTAAGTTTACTCCTCAAATATTATAATGTGCTATATATCAAAAGTCACAGGATATTCAAGAGTACAAATTATAAACGTGACTCGCTTATTGACAAATATCCATGTCGTGACATCTCGTATGGGTCATCCAATATTCATCTCTTTTAATACATGTAAATTCTGGCCACAACAAGTAACTTATTTGTATATGAAAAAAATAAACACCAGTACCTTCATATTAGTCTTAATTTATATTGTGCCTAAACAATATAATCGGCAATGGATTTAGAACAATCATATCCATGGGTAAAACATGCAAATATAGAACACACTAACATAAAGGAAGAAAAACTTTATATTAAATTGCAACAATTCCAATATCCAAATACACAAATTAAACAATGAAAATTCCAAATCTACATACGAAGCCCCATTCCATTAGCATGCAGCTCATGCTTAATGGTATATGTGCAAACATATACTTTTTCTTAATCAAACTAACCCAAATAAACCGGAAACGAGCCGTTAATGCCTAATATTTGTATGTTTCTTGAGTTTATGCATGTGCAGGTACGGATATCAGAAAACAAACAAAAGAAAGACAAAACAGAAGAAAACCGAGCACGAGAATGAGAAGAGAGCAAAAGCCGATGCCGGGAAGCAGTTTTACAGGTTTTATGGATCTTGAACGCTCAAAGTTACATTTTACGGATCTCGGGACATGTTCGGGGAGTTTTCACATTTTCACCTTCACCTTCCCAAATTTACACAAATCACCCCTCAACTTTCCTAAATATACACTTTCACCCTCAATTTACCATATTTACCCTTTATACCGTCATACACCTCATACACCTTACCATTTCACATATTACACTCTTGGTCCTTAATTGAAAAAATTACATGAAAATTCCTTGTAATAATTGGATACAAAATAATCCTAATCCAATATCCAAAACCCAAAATAACTTTATCCCAACAACTCAGCCCAAGCCCAAATATCCTAAATATACTACCTAGTTTACCACCCTCCAACCCGGTCAACCAAACACACACCCCAATCAAACCATAAAAATCCCCTTCGCGCCTTTACCCCCCCCCCCCAAAAAAAAAATTACTGTACATCCCTTCCAACATATTACCCTGCTCCCAATTGATTTTTACCCTGACTTAATTAACCTTCTAGAACTATCTGACATCCTAGCAGGCTTATGACTCAAAAGGAATGACACCTTGGCAATCCCAAGGTGTCTGATAGGATGAGAGGATATTTGCACATGATCCAATGGTCGTGATTGATTAGAATGACACATCAAATGATCAAGGGTGGAGAATAGAGTTCATGAAGCTTCTGAGATCAAGCCCTAGCCTCCTGAGCAGCTATAAAAGACCCTCCTCACATCACAATGGGATTCATTAGGAGTAGAAGTAGTATATGGTCATATAATTTAGCTTAGTACAACTTGTTTTAGCTTATTATAAACTTTTAATTTCTGTCCATTTAGTATTGTAATCCAACTTTCTATTTCAATGCAATTTCAGTTTTCCACCATTTTTGCTTGTGCTAGTGTCTCTAGAAATTCTTGGATTTCTCGCAATATGAGATTGAATGCCATAACTCTTATTTCTAATCTCTTGTCAAAATTTACTTTCAAATCCTCATTTCTTTTATGGTTTAACTAGTTTCATAAGCTCTTATTACCGTTCAAATAAGCTTGTATAAGTTAATTCTAACTTGTCATAGTTTATTCTTGATCAATTCTGTCTTAAGTTCAATTTATTTAAAAAGTCAACAAAAGTCAAAATAAAACTCAAATTTAGCTTATTCTTATTTCCAGCTTTTGTTCTGTTAAAAGTTGTTTTCAATTAATCATTTAGCCTAGTTATGTCATTTTGAAACTTAATCATTCAAGTTTAGGAGTTTTATCTGTTTTAAATTGCAAATTTGAGATTTGAGGGAGTGTTTGGTATTAGAGAAGATTTTCTGTTTTGGTCACTTTAGTTCAATAAATCAAGTTGTTCAAGCTTTATTTTAGTCTAGTCAATAGTTTTAGAGTTCATTCAAGGAGATTTATCAAGTTTTGAAGCTTTTGAATTGATTTTTCAAATTTCACGGTTTTAAATGTTTTCAAATAGCTTCTATTAGATTTCTTAGTTTAAGTCCTTAGTTCAGTCCACACAAGCTTATTTTACAACTTTTAAACTGCTTATTCAGATGAATTTGTTGGCTGATTTCTGGTTCCATCAGTAGTCCATGGTATGATATTTATCTACCTTACTTAGTTTAGCTCCCTAGTGCTTAACTTAGTGCTTATTTATCTCTTAATACAGGAGAAATAAGTATTTGTATTTATCCTTGTAATTAGAGAGTCCGTAATTCCTAAATTTCTACATAGTGAAACATATCTTTTCTTACGCGTGATTTTTATCCTATTAGGGTTTTCCACCTTAAATTCGTGTCATCTTTTATTGTATTTCATATATAAGTTGCGGTTTTGTTTCAATCCCATGTCACTCTAATCAACAATTTCTTTAAAGCTCCGAAATAGTTTTTCTTAGGTGTCGTTTGTTTTTTCAGAGCTTTTAAATCTTTATTTGCAAACCATTTCTGCAGAAGAAGAGGCACATCTAAAGTATTCGTCTTCATGCAAGAATACTGTTTGCTTTTTTTACGTTTAGGTATTTTTTTACGTTTTCGACCGTTTTTTACATTTTCATCTGTTTTTTACTTTTTCGTCTGTTTTTTAAGTTTTCGACCTTTTTTTTTAAGTTTTTGTTTGTTTTTTTTTAAGTTTTCGTCTATTTTTTACGTTTTCGTTATTTTTTACGTTTATCTTCATGCAAGAATATTGTTTGTTTTTTCATGTTTTGGTATTTTTTTTACGTTTTCGACCGTTTTTTACATTTTCGTCTGTTTTTTACTTTTTTCGTCTGGTTTTTAAGTTTTCGACCTTTTTTTAAAAAGTTTTTGTTTGTTTTTTACGTATTTATCCGTTTTTTTTACGGTTTCGTCTCTTTTTATGTTTTCGTTTTTTTACGTTTTAGCCCGTTTGCGTCCGTTTTTTACGTTTTTGTTTCTTTTTTTACGTTTTCATCTCTTTGTTTTACCTTTTGTCTGGTTTTTTACGTTTTCGTCTGTTTTTTTAACGTTTTCGGCCATTTTTTTACGTTTTTGTTCATTCTTTATGTTTTCGTCTATTTTTAACGTTTTCGTCTATTTTTTTACATTTTAGTCCAATTTTTTACGTTTTCGTCCGCTTTTTTACGTTTGCGTCTATTTTTTTTTACGTTTTGTATGTTTTTTTTACGTTTTCTTCCATTTTTTTTTGTTTTAGTCCATTTTCTTATGTTTTCGTCCTCTTTTTACATTTTCATCCGTTTCCTTATGTTTTCGTCAGTTCTTTAAGTTTTTGACTGTTTTTATGTTTTCGTTTCCCTTTTTTACGTTTTCGACCATTTTTTTACGTTTTTGTCAATTTTTTAACGTTTTCGACTATTTTTTTTTACGTTTTTGTCTGTTTCCTTTCGTTTTCATCCGTTTTCTTACATTATCTTATGTTTTGTTATGTAATATAACGTAAAAAATGTAGAATAACGTACAAAAAACTTATAAAATCATATGAAAACGGATGAAAACGTAAAATAAATAGACAACAACATAAAAAACGGAAGAAAACGGATGAAAACGTAAAAAAACGGACAAAAACGTAAAAAAGGACGAAAAGGTAAAAAAAAACCGGCGAAACGTAAAAACCGGACAAAAAAGTAAGAAAACTGACGAAAACGTAAAAAAACAGACGAAAAAAACGTCGGAAACATAAAAAACAAACGAGAACGTAAAAAACGGGCGAAAACGTAAAAAAACGACGAAAACAGTAAAAAATAGACGAAAACGTAAAAAACAATAGAAAACGTAAAAACAATGGATGAATATGTAAAAAAACAGGTGAAAACGTAAGAAAACGGACAAAAACGTAAGAAAACGGACGAAAACGTAAAAATCGGATGAAAACGTAAATAAACATATGAAGATATAAAAAAACGGATGAATACGTAAAAAACAGACGAAAACGTAAAAAAACGTACGAAAATATAAATTACCGAACGTAAACGTAATAAAACGGACGGAAATGTAAGAAAACGGGCGAAAACGTAAAAAACGGACGAAAATGTAAAAAGCTATAAAACGTAAAAATTGGGGAAACGTTAAAAAGGCGGCGTGAAAATGGACAAAACGAAAAAAGCATTAAACGTAAAAGAGATGTAAGATATTGAAAAAGAAATGTAGAGTTTGTGAAAGAAAATGTAAGAAGTGAAAGATAATGTCTAAAATTTAGAAGAGGAAAGAAGTGAAAATAGACATTTATGTCTGCAAAAAAAACAAACATAAAACTCTGCTCTCCTACAGACGAAAAAAATATAAAAACGAAAAAGGTGTTTATTGAGAAAAAACAAACGACACCTTAATTATTATTATATAAAAGATTGCTTGAAACAAATGTTGCACAATTGTAGACAAAGTTGCCAAGCCGGCAATGCGTTATACAATAAAGTTAAAAATTTCCAAAGTAAAACAATGCATAAACAACAAAACCATTATATATAGATACAAATATATACGTCTATTTAGTCATTGTCTTCTCCAAAGCACTTTTAATTTCGAGATTACAAGCGTCTTCATATATAGTTGAAGACATATTCAGTGTGTGTGATCAAGTAAAACTTCATCATGGCCGGCCATCATGATCGGAATCCATTCAGTCATAACGAAGATATCAATCCTTTCTCTGTACGTATGCTTTCTCTACAAGCGCATATTTCTAAAATGAAAATATTGTCACACACAGTTGGTAATGATTAATTAATATATTGTTTTAGAGCAAATATTTAGCATATACATGTAACATATATGTAGTTTTTATATTGGCTATGAAACTAAATAACATGCATGGGTAGAAATTAAGATACATATTTACATTTTTATATGTTACAACATTGATAACTTATACATGATGTTAGTAACTTATACGAAGTTTGGTAAACTATACTTATTCAAAGTTGAATTGCAGAACCATCACAACATCCACGGGGTCACAACAAGCTCCAAGCTATCGACTCTGTCTCATGAACCTGCACTCTATGGTCATGGTGGTTCAACAATCGATTCTCTGGATACACCTGCGGTAATTCTACCTATATATATATATAATAACTAAATAACATTGTTCAAGCTGTTATATAGGTGTTAATGTGTTATAATTGTGTATAGGAGATAGATTATAGTGATCTTTACAAACAGTAGATAAGTGAATAACATTATTCATTGTCTATAGTTAATATATTTTTTCTTTAGTGTTAAATTATTAAATGTTTCGATCAATGATCAAAATTGTTTACTTATTTAATTCTCTAATGACACAATCTTTTTTTTTTTTTTTCGAAACTTTTTTGTATGTAGAAACTAAAGAGAAAGCAAAAAGAGTTGGAAGCTAAGGAGGCGGAATTAAACAAGAGGGAAGAGGTAACTATCTAAAGTTAAAACGAAATTCGTTAGACAAATACTGTTTGACAAACTATCGATCTGGAATATAAATGATTTTGAAAAGCATGTTGAGCGTTGTCATGCAAATCCCGAACACTCCATTAAACTCATGTATATATAGTTTATAGAAATGAAAATTTATGTGGTAAATCCTACATCTGTTATGGGATCTAGTCTTTGATTACCTTTATTAATTGGTTTCAATTTTTCTTCAGATTGTTAGAAGAAAAGAGGAGGCTTTAGCAAGATGTATGTTCTTAACAACTTGTTACAATATGGTATTATAATTATTAAACTACCAATACGAAAAGTAAAGATAACTTCAGCCTAAAATGTGCAAAATTAAAGAAATTTATGTATTGTAGAAATAACGACAGTGTTTTTTCAAAATTATTACTTGCTTTCTTTTCTTTTAGCTGGTGCTGTAATCGATAACAAGAACTGGCCGTCATTTTACCCCATTGTTCATCATGATATAGCTGGCGATATACCTGTTCATCTCCATCGAATTATGTATGTTGCATATGCAACATTATTAGGTATGCTACAAGCTTGAACAGTATATTGATACTAGATCAATGATGTAATAAAACCAAAACAGAAGCTGATATGATTATATTAAAATTGTTTCAGGGGTGCCAATCTCACTTTTCTGGAATCTTATAACGAGTATAGCAATATTTGTGAGTGATGCAGGTTCGCTGTTGATCTCTATAGGCTTTTAATCAGGTTTTTATATTAAAGTTAATGACAATTCACTTACTTTTTTTCTTCAGTTGGACCCTTTGTATTCTTTTCTGCCATCTACTTCTTGTTAGGTACTCCAGGAGCATTCTACTTTTGGTATCGTCCACTCTATCGTGCCTTTAGGTAAACATCTTTTCATAAAAAAATATTTATTGAGGCATTACAGTAACCGAATGACTCATTATAATTGTTATAGTGCTGAGAACTTTCAGTTGATGAATCCTACATTTATGTTTCCCTATATTCTCTAAACAATTTTTACATATACAGGACTAATAATGGGACGAACTTTGGCTGTTTTTTCTTCAACTACGCTGTGAGTTGTATATTTTCATAATAACAATGAGTCGCATATTATCATCATAACAATGAGTTGTAACTCACTTAAACTCCTGGCAGTATCACATAGTCTTCTTTTGCTTCGCCGCGATTGGTCCTCGTATACTATTTTCTGGATTACATTTTGCGTGAGTTCCTCAAGCTTTTTGACAGTTTTATGTGTTTTCTTCTTCACATTAATTATTCAAAGTAGGAATTAACTTGATAATGGTTGGTGTTTCAGAGGGATTCTGAATGCAGTGGGCCTTATGAATAAACATCCTGCACTCGGGGTAAAGTTTTAATTTCATTAAATTTCTTACCTTACCAGTTCTTGCTGTACTAACTACTAAAGGAGCACGTAACCGGTTTTATTTGTAGATTATGAGCTTCATTGGATTCGGATTCTTCACAATTGAGCTAGTTCTTAGCATATGGGTTATGCAACAAGTCTATAGTCATTTTCGAACTAGTGGTCAAAAAGCTACAATATCAGTCGCGCTTTGAGCTTCGAAAACTAAAATCAGACGGCGATAACAAGAGTCCCACAATATTTGATTTTATGGTTTGTTTGTTTTTATATTTTTAATTAGAAGCCAATGTTATTGTATCCTATTAACAACTCGTTTTGTTAGAAAATTAATATATATATTTTATATCAAAGTGTCTATCTATATAAAGATAATTAAATGTTTGTCGGAATGGTATATTGTTTTTCGCTTAACAATTAACGGTTTGAAAGATATTAATATTTGAAAAAAAAGAATGAAAATGAGTTTTTTAAATTGTTGAGATTAATTTTATACATTAGATCAAATAAAAATGGAAGTGAGATGGAGGGTGGAGATGAGATATTTTGTCATCAAATGATTTTAAATCTCATTTTTATTAGTTTCGATTTATTTGGCTTGGTGCATAGGCGGAGACATATGGTCATATGGAGACTAGGAAAGGTCATGGTTCACATAGAATTTGCCATATTTTCTTTATATACCCTTGTACTTATGCATAATTTATATTATAAACCTTAAACTTTCATAAAAGATTATGGTTTACCCTTCCTAAATTTCATATATAACCCTTCGGCCCTCCTAGAAAAATTGACCAAGCTCCGCCACAAGCTTGGTGATACATCTCCAGCAACATAGCGTTGTTACGATTTCCAATTCACATAATTGCAGAAATTGTATTACTAGTTGATGCAACCTTCTAAATTTCTTTATTTAAAAGAGCAATGATATATAGACTTAGTGGTAGGCCTAAAAAGAGGTCATTCATTTGATTGGTGATATTCAAAATAGGTTCATCTTATATCACCAACCGGATGATGACACCTTAGTTTAGACCTCTTTTTAAACATCCCAATTAGGCCTCTTTATCATTTCTCTATTTAAAAATTAAGATTATCTTACTTGAACCTAACTCTATCATACTAATATAATTGCGTAAACATATTTGCTGTTATGAGTCATTTAAACAGAAAAACCCAACAGCTCTTTGTTACGAGTCATTTCAATGTTCTGTACCGTTTAAAATAGGGACAAATCCCAAATTAAGTTAGCCTATCTCATTTTTTAAGTATGTGTATAGAAAAAGCGTGAGACCCGGAGCCGTTCTGTGCAGTGATTTGTGCAATAAAAGTGTTGTTTAATTCGTATTTGATTGATTTAACATTAACATATTAATTATTTATTAAAAACTTTATAAAAAACTAAAAAGCAAGTGGAGATCAACTCCTTATAAAATGGTCCAAACTCATTTTTCAACATAGTAAAATTGTCGGACTGGTCTTGTTACCTAACCCCTTTGGTTCGATGCTTGACCTCACCCATTTACAACAGTTTATATAGATTTCTAGAAAAAGAGCAGTTACTATTAAATCAACCACAAAGAGTCCTTTTACACTCAAATAATAAGTTGACGATGATATCAAATGGGACTCACAATGATCGTGCTATGAAGCAAATTCATGTGTAATAAATCTTGTATGATAAGGTCTATCACGTGACTACGCATAGCTAACCTAAATAAACTGCACAGTCAAAACTAACTCCCGAGTCAAAAACTCTAGGTTCGTCTTTGTTTTCTTCTATAGAAAGGATCCACCCAGGTCGTGTCTTCTTTCACTGCATTTTCCCATCGTTGTTTGAATATTTGAAGCTCAGTTGTTGATTGCCTTCTTATCTGGTATCGAATTTATACAACATTTACTTGCATTAGGGCTACGTTAGACCCATACAAAAAAAGAACATGTAAATGGTACAAATATATCATCCATATATATAACTTGGTTATGTTTTCTCTGTGATGTGTCAATTGGGTTAACACGTTAAGCTAAACTGCGGAAGGACTTAACTTTCCAAAAACGGGTCAAATGGATCAAATGGGTTGAGAGTCATCCAAAGAACGCTCCTAAGTGGCTGTTAGATTATCTTGGTTATATTATAGTTTTTGTAATCATGTTTAGCATGTAGTTGACTACAAAACTAAAAAAATGTTAACTGGTTGACCAAAATTGACTAGGTCCGTTTCAAACTGAATTAAAGATTACACATTTGACTTATTGCCATATCCACCCTAGATGCCATTTTGCCACCTCTAGAAAACGATGATCAAAGATAAAGTAATTATAAGGTCTTTTGGCGATGAAATTAGATGGTGTGCGTTCTATTAGAGACAAGTTGAGTCAGTTCTAGAATAGAAACTAAATATGGATACCATAACAAAGTTAAATAAAATCTACTGAGAACCAACAAACTGAAATTTTCAAACCCTGATTCAGATTATTGGAGAATTCTTACCTCAGCTCGGACATCTACAGCATGTTTCTGAATAAAAGAGACACGATGAAACCATTAGTATTACATAAAAAATTAAGCCAACAAAGTCACAATCCAAAATATAAATAAATGAGAATAGAGTTAAACAAAGTTAAATTCTTTGCATAAATGATAAAATGACAAGGTAGAATACCTTCAACAAATCCACATGATCAACAGTCTGCAAAAGAATACTTTCTAAGTTAATGAATAGAACTAGGTGAAGTAGGCCAACAATTTTATTGCATACACTAAGTGTGATGTAGCAGCCAAAAGCAAAGCATGACTGAGGGTAAAATAAAGACTGTAAAGTGCAAAAGCGTAACCTTTTTAGCAGAAGCGCCACCTAAAGTTTGTATTCCTTGATGAACAATAAATTCGCTATCAACAACTCCTACCTTCTTCGACCGGTCCCCCTTAAAAATACAAAGATTAGTCCTGAGCAACAGGGAGCTCATTCCATTTTAAAACTATTACAAATTTAAAAATTCTAGAATGGAATTACTGCTAGAGATTGCAAAATTCGTTAACCTGAATCGGAACAACAATATATGGTTGAGTGTTCGGTTTGGAACCAGATCGAACTTTTTTATAGTTTTTCAAGATGCAATATTTCAAAGTACATCACAAATTTCTTAGGTAATTAATACACCGTATATCAAATCTAATTAAAAAAAATACTACCAGAATAAGTAAAAGAGATAGAACATTGGGTTGACAGTTCTTCCCGGTTCCCAATATTTGTTTTGTTTGGTGCATTCAGCAATACACATAAAAGGGTTATTGATTTCATGATAACAAGAATTAGAAACATTATAAATTTTAGGAAGATAAATTTGATAGGATCTAAGAAGAATGGACTGGAAATAATAAGTTCCTTCTCATACAACACAGAGGAGAGGGTTCCAGTGACAAAAACCACAGGTTTAGACTGACCTGTGCACAATAGCCAAGTTTCATATCCATCCCCCATCCGTGAACAAGATCATTCTGGAAGTAAATAGAAATCTGTAAGGCTTATAAATGCATAAGGAAAAGCGAAAAAGGTGTTACAAGTTACCTGTATAAGATGCCAAGCACAATGCCAAGCAGCTCTGGAGAAAACTGGAGCCATTCCTTCTACAAACCTGCAAATTTAAAGAACCACAAAAAAACACTATCAAAATTATACTGACAAACGGACTTCGAAACACGTACTTTTAGATTCCTTCTATGTGTAACGATTTCAACCCATTTACATGATGAGTGGATTTGGGCTATTTTCAGTTTCTAAGATGTGAAATGGGTTAAACTACAGGTTCTAACTGTGAAGAAAACAGTTCAAATATGTAGGGCTGGCCAAATGGGTTAAAAGTGAACCAAAATGTAACCAAATGCATAAACCTCATAGATTAAACTATTTAAAAAGGAACTAGTTTATTGGTCTTATAAAACGAAGAATGTCCAACCCACCCTTACACTCTGCTCCCCCATCACACACATTTAGGGTAAAAGGGATTTTCACCCTGGTAAAATACATTACTCCAAAAAACCGTTTAAAGTACAATGGAATGCGGCTAAAATACCACATTAACCTCAAGCAACCGCTTCTAATAGCTATTAACAATGTTTTTGTTACCCAGAACATGGTGGCCCCTCACTGTCATCTGAACACTTCACACTACCTCTGCTGTCATACACTCTCCTGTAACACAGAATATGACATTAGCAACCAAAACACAATATGAAATGGGTAAAAATTACACAACTTACTAGTAGCCAATTCATTCACCTATGAAATTTATTTGATCTCTTCCGTATTGTAATCCTGTGATGTATATCAGTTGAATTTGGATCTAATGCTGGCTGTGATATCTCTAGCCCTTCTGTTTTAACAATATTCAAGTACCTGCAAATATGGAAAAGACGGAATGACTACTCCATCGAGAGAACACACAGTCACAAACAATAAGACCAGAAACAGATAAATAGGATGTTAGAGATAACCTGCCTTTTGGGATTAAAATGTTGCACTCCTAGGTCTTCATCCCAGAGAAATATATAATCATAAATGGACACAGCAGCAGGATGCAGAAATCGTTTTGCAAACCACCTAAAATATTATTAAATAAAGAGATTAGACAGTTGGTAACAAATAAAATTTTATCTACAGTAGTCCTTTTCTCTTTCAACATTTTGTAACAGTTCATATCAGATCATAGGCAATGCCTGAATAACTGAATAAAGAAACAAAATAATTTAAAGTTTCACAGATTCAGATAGAGGTAGCAAAAAGGACATGTCTGGTAATCGGTTAAATACTTAAATGTGGTTCAGGTCAACATGGTTAATATCAAATGAGTCAGGTTGCCAACAAATTTTGCCCAACTTTTGTTCCTTTATAAACAATTAATGTGTTAATGATCTTACCACTTTGTTTGGTTCTGAGCAACAATATGTATGACCTTGTTATTCCACTCAAGATCCCGCCAGCCATCGACCTTTCCGTCATAATGGAATAAGATAACTGTAAAATTTTCTGCCAGAAACTGAAAAGGCAGATGTTAGCTCAACATAATTAACATAGCCAAATATCGTAAGTTATTCTGAACAATGAACAATAAACACCAACCAGTTGTTTTACCTTATGAACAATGGTATTAACATTACGCTTTTGTTTCAGGCCCACTGGAACTGCCAGCAAATTATGTGTACCGGAAACTTCGCCCTTCAATACATAAGAGTTTGTCATATTTAAAAACTTAACAGCAATGCACACAAACAATGTTTTACACCACAAGAAATAACTATTCAAAGTATTACTAAGAAAAATCAACAAGAAACACAAATTTTTAAGGCCTCATTTTCAATTTTCATCCAGGGCCTCCCAAAAGCTCGGGGATGGCCCTGGTTTTAGAAACAACTATTCGAAAGTAGTACTGAGAATAATCATCAAAAAGGTCGTGTGTAACCTTCGAATTTGAACTACTTGTTGACCATAAAGGCTTTAATTCCAAGTCAGATTTAGCTTCAATAATACCACGAGGTAAACCCTTTAAACTTGTGGAGGCTATAGCATATTCCTAAAATGTAGCACTGCACATTAGTTTCATGATATGATAATCCCCAAAACAAATATAGTCACACTTGCACGTAGAGAGAGTAATTAAGCAGAATAGAATTTGAACATCTAACAGGATTTCATTGATCTCAAAATCAACCTTTGATGTGTAGAGTGGATCCAATCTTGAGTCCAGCTGATGAAGCAAATAATTAACAAAGGCTCATATTAGTTAAAATGAGTATTGACAAAACTTTTCCATACGAGAGATCCTTACAGAAACCTCATATTACTTTTCCAAATGAAGTGCTATAAGATCCAAAAAAACTATATATTACCACACGATAAGAGCTAATCAAATGCAATAGTGACACTTCAGAAAACAAAAAAATGACACCGGTTTGACGCTTATGACAGTCACGAACATGGTTTTCGTGAAATTTCAATATTAAGATATGCCAGAGTACCCATTCTTGGCATATCAATTATTTCTTGTTTGTAATTTATTTTGTGGTTGAAATAAAGGTAAGAAACTACACCAGAGTGTAGGAGCAAAGTTGCAAACGAGCTTTTAATGAGAAACTAGATATCGAGTTCAGCACGAGCTCGTTCAAGCCTAGCTTGTATCAAGTTCAAACTCATGAATCAAAAACAAGCACGTAATGAGCCAATCTCGAGCTCAACAGCACTGAGCTCAAGCACATTTCGAGCCTTGTTTGATATGCGGGTGTATGTGTATATATAGGTAAACTAGATTTGCAAAATGTTGTTTGTATTATTGTGGAAGTTGTCTAAATTGGTTTTCACTTAGGATCAAGTTTTGTTGTAACTTTTATGGATACGGAATTAGTTATGTTATCAAAATCAATTTTCGGGACTATATTCGAACTCTTTGAGACAAGCTCGGGCCTGCATTGCGAAGGCTCGTCAAGCACAAGCTTAGCATAAAGTTTCTGGTACAAATGGCTCTCTTGGAGCCCTAGTTGAAACTTCAAAAAATTATCATTGTAAATTAGAAGGTGCAAGAATTCATATTCTTTACAGTGTCTATACTAATTCAATAAATTGGAGTGTCTACCTCCGTTTGCAGATACTGGTAATTTGTGGTTCTATATACAATATACAGCATTATGATACATGTGAGTCCCAAGAACGGTTTCATCTTGGTTACATAACCTCCCTGCATGTATAGAACCTGCATTATTAGGAAACATTGTGAGGAATATATAGTTGTAAAGTAACTGGAAATGTGTCTGAGAATGAAACTTTACCCAATCAAAATTGAAGTGTCTTTTGATCAATAGATTCATCCATGATTTAGCTTCTCTCATCAACAGCTTCTGTTTATATACGTTTTCATACCAAACTGCAGCTGGTAAAAACGAAGGACGTATCAATAACTTATCTAACGAAAAACAAAACAATGATCATCGAAATTGATATAGTGTAGCTGGTCTATCACAAACCAAATACAAATTGACACCATAATGATAACCACATGAGCATATTGTAATGTCCTTACTAGCCTATTCCACATATTCTAACAGTAGCATTAAATAACTCATTCAAAGAAAAGTTGGTCAGAAGCAATCTCTAACATAAAGAAAGGCAAGAATACCCCTATCTTGTACAAACCGCTAGAAAGCATCATCGAGTGTGAAACAACTTAACTACTACCATAACTTTACATGTCTAGACTCTAGATGAAGATATCATAATAGTTTCCAACATGTATTTCACATTTCAAAACCGCAGATTAATTCAACCAAATTAGATCATTTGTAGATGTTTGAATCGCTAAACAGCTGTCTAAAGCAATGTAATCAAAACTAAGCACACAGTTAATTAACACTAGAATGCTCTTTCAACCATGCTCGGGCGTATAGTGAGGTGGGATGGTTAGGCTGACATCACACTCCAAATGGACGTCTTTAACGTTTCACTTATATACATAAATCTATCTAGTAGAGCAGATCAGATAGATAGATATCATACAACAGAAGACCAATATGCATAGAACCATATTTGACAATTACAAGTCTGAACGTAAATGTGCAGAAAAGTTTGTCCAACTTGTAAGCTAAAATGCTATTGGAATTCGAATACAACAAACTATATGAATCAGTAGATGTGGCAGTAATGCTAACTCTTTAATTTCTACTTGTGCTGAGTTGTGCATAAGAGTAAGCGCATCGCTTGGATTTGCTTCTTATGTAAATGATTTTACCTCAAAATAAGCAGATCATGAGAGGCAGGCAGATTAAAAAACACAAAACTACTTCACCTTAAAAAAAAAAAAAAAAAACATGTTAATAAAAAGGTAACCAAAATAAGACATTGATTTGATCAAAACACACAATACGCTTAACACAATAAACAACAAGTGTAAATGCAAATCACGTGCATTGAACTCACATCACATGTAACAAATCTAACATATGTGTGTGTGTGTGTGTGTGAAAGAGAAATATAAAGAAACATCAAAACATATGTAATTAAATATTCACCAAACACTATATTTTTTTATTATTTTTTTTAAGTTTTATAAACCACTTGCAGAAAACAAGTGAATAGATCTTATAGATAAATCGGAGATCGGAAAAATGTAGTAACCTGAAGCAGCAGGTGAAACGGTTAGGTTATTATTATTCCGCCGATGAGACTGACTGTACTTGTTGTTTAGAGCGGGTATATTGCTTCTTTGCTTTGACTGTGTATCAGTGAGTGAGAGTCTAGTGTCCGAATTTTGTCTCTTTTTTTTTATTCGACTAGAATGTTTTTATTCTTTTCTCATCTCGGGGTAACACACTTTTAAATAATTTAATCTTGTAATACTTGCTTCGATTTTACTCGGTTATTGCTTTCTAAAATCAAATTCAACCATAAACTTCGGTTTCTATGATACAAAAACCAAATCATTGGTTTTCGTCTCTCGGTTTTTTCTCAACTTAGGGTCGATTTTCCGCTTTTTTGCACACCTCTTATGACATAGAACGGAAGCGTGAAATAAACCCTAACACGGGTTAATCCAAATCACAAAAAATTTAAAGACTAAAAGTCAAGAATATTATTGATTATTGAATGTCTAAACAATAAATCCAAACCCTATATTTTTAGGAAAACCAAAATTGAGGAAAAAGTAATCAAAATACATCTAGAACCATCTTAAACTAAAATAAGAAAACTTGCATCTACATGTATACGGCGTAAAGGGGGTGTTCCATCTACGCCGTAAACAAGCGAAGTAAATAACATAAAATAGACAGTAGCATATACGGCGTAAAGGAGGTATTCCTTATACGGCGTATACAAAGCAAGACATATATGAAAATTGGACAGTAGCTTCTATGGCGTAGAGAAGGCATTAGCCCTACACCGTTGATAAAACGATCTACGTTTTCTCCATTGAGCTTTCTTGCCAACATGTATTGTCTAATGGTTCTTCTCTTTCCTTTTAATATTTTGGACAAACACCCTAAGACTTCTTTTAAATACTTCACAAATTATTTTTACCAAATGGTTATTTGAGTTGGTTAACCTTATCACACTATGAGTGTTGGAATGATATTGTAAAGGTCAAATGTGAAGTGTACTTGAGGGTTTAACAAGACGGGGTGAATATAAAACCAAGCCCGGGACTACAGTCCCAGGCGCGCTGCTGACGCGCCAGCGATGCACCAGGATTCTGAGTTCCAAGGGCTTGGTTTATAAATACATGTTCTTGTCTTGAGCATTTCTCACCCCTTGCCACTCATTCTTTCCTCCTTACTTCTTTTCTATCAACCCTCTAAGTCTACTATCTATCTTGTGTTCTAATATCCTCTCTTATCATTCTTGAAAGAACACATCTCCGCAAAGGAATATTCACAACATCCTAATCCACTCTTGTGATTTGTGTCGAGGGTCTTCTTCTCTATTATAACCTTTCTACTAGAATCGAGTCTCTAGGTTAGGTTAGGCTTGGTTCGAACTAATAATCATACTCATTTGTGTTACGGGTGTATAAAGTCTTGTATCTTGGTGATCAAGCCTAGATCGGGGAAGATCAAGTTTGGGGTTTGATAATTTCGGTGTAGAAGTCTTTGTGGTCGTAGTGGTTAATTCGAATCGCGAGATTCATGTGGGTGGTTTTCGAGGGCGAAATAACGTTGGGATTAGCTCTTCTTAGTGAGCGCCAATCTTTGTGCATATCGGTGGAGTGAAGTTGTAACGGTTTGTAATCTACCATAAGGATTATACTTAGTAATAGTATCGGAGTCATGGATAGCAAATGGATGTACGGATGGTATAAACCCCACATCCGGAACCAGTATATATCGTGGTTGTGATTATTGTTGTAAATCTACTTGTCTCTTTACTCGCCTTATATATTGTGGTTGCGATTATTGTTGTAAATCTACTTGTTGATCTTTGAGGCTTGAAGTTGATAAACTTCGAAAAATCTGAAAATATCATATTCACCCCCTACGGTTCTACATGGTGGAGAAATTTATGGAAGTCTTCATGAACGATTTTTCGGTGTTTGGTAATTCTTTTAATAACTGTTTGTCTAACCTTCATAACAGGCTCGCTAGATGCGAAGAAACTGATCTTGTCCTTAACTGGGAAAAATGTCACTTCATGGTGAGAGAAGGTATAGTTTTAGGGTACAAAATTCTAACGCAAGTATGGAGGTAGACCGAGCTAAAATATAAGTTATCTATAAACTCCCCAACTCTACTAATGTTAAAGGAATTAGGAGTTTTTTAGGACATGCAGGTTTTTAACGCAATTTATTAAAGATTTTTCAAAAATCTCCAGACCTATGACCCAACTTTTAGTAAAAGATGTTAAATTTGATATTTCAAAAGAATGTAAGGTAACTTTTAACACTCTTAAGAATAAACTAACTACTGCCCTGATCATGTTTTCACCAAACTGGGACCTTCCTTTTGAACTTATGTCCGATGCTAGTGATTTTGCTGTAGGGGTTGTTTTGGGCCAAAGATTTGAAAATAAGTTCAAACCTGTTTATTATAGCAAAACATTTAATGAGGCGCAAGAGCATTATACTGCAACAGAAAAACAATAACTAATTGTAGCTTTTACCTTTGTTAAATTGCGATCTTATCTAGTTATGTCAAAAACAAGTGCACACGGATCATTCTGCCTTGAAGTATTTGTTCAACAAACCGAACGCTAAAACAAGGCTGATTCGTTGGTTCTGTTGTTATAAGAATTCAATATAGAAATAAAATACCAAAAGGGGGCAGAAAATTTGGCCGCAGACCATCTTTCCAGACTTGAAAACCCTGAGATGGAAGTTTTTAATCATTCTGAAATTAATGACAACTTTCTCGACGAGCATTTCATGATGATAAACACTAAAGAAGATCAGACTGAACCATGGTATGCAAACATTATCAACTTCCTGGTAACCAGATTTATGAGAAAAGGTCTCAGCACGCAACAAAGAACGAAGTTCTTCACGGAGGTAAAATACTATTTTTGGTACGACCCTTGTTTATTCAGGTCTTGTGCCAAAGAAATTATACGAAGATGTGTTTTTGGTAAAGAAAAGCGTGACATTCTTGACTACTGTCATAAAGGCCCAACTGGTGGACAGTATGAAGTTGCTTTGACTATTAAAAAGTGTATGAAGTCGGTTTCTTTTGGCCTACCATATTTAATGATGCCGCAAGTTATGTTTAGATGTGCTACACATGCTAACGGTCAGATCAATTTGCGGGACGAAATGTCGCAAAACCAAATTCATTTATGTGCAATTTTTTATGTTTGGGGTATGGACTTCATGGGACCGTTCCCTCCTTCCCATGGGAACTAATATATTCTGGTAGCCGTAGATTATCTTTCAAAAAGGGTCGAAGCGAAAGCTTTACCAACTAACGACGCTCGTGTAGTTATACGCTTTCTTAAAAAGTTGTTTGCAACATTTGGCGTTCCTAAGGCCTTAATTAGCGATAAGGGTACTCATTCTTTTAACGCGCAATTAGGAGAAGTGTTGGAAAATATGGTCAATTAATTGGTTTGAATGACAATTGATGGTCATCAAATATACTAATGGGTGTTTATAGCAAGATTAATTTGTGGTCATATGTAACGACCAATTTAATTAGCCATTAGTAGGATTATGTCTGTAATTAATCCGACCGTTTTTCCCTTGACCTCCTCACCTATAAATGACAGCTCTTCTCATTTGTTTTCAAACACCAAGAAATAATAACTCACTCCTCTCCTTTGTTCACCATTAGTCTTGACCTTGTGTGTATCCGTTCGTAATAGAGGGAAGGCACGATTTTGGTTCGCCTTGATAACCCGTTTGTGCTAACGGGGTTATCCGTTGTTGTTGTATCCTGGGAGATAGGCGTTCACGATTCTCAAGCACCGTGGAGAGGACGAATCATCTTAAGGAAACCGTGAGCATCACAGCCTCAACATTTTCCTTACTTGTGTTTTGTGTCTCAACAATTCAAAGATTTACAGTATCGTTTCTTGATGAGTGTGTAAATACTCATCATTTCTTTCACATTTAAACCTCAAATCTGATCAAAACACTTTAAAAGTCTCAAATGCATCAAATATCATTGGATTTGTGTTTTTATAAGTCTCAAGGGCAAAAATCACGAAAACAAATGAAAAACAAACAAGAATTGCATAATTGGCATTTTCGGTCCACGAACTTTCAAAGATTGGCAAATCTAGTCCACGGAATCCAAAATGTGGAGTTTTATCATTCAAGGTCCCCGAAATATTCTAAGTTGTCAAAATGGTCCTTGAATGAATCTTTGGGCAAATGGCAGAAAAGGTCCTTAAACTTTTGGAAAATGTCAAAAATGGTCCTTGTTTTCTTTTAAAGATGAAAAATGGCATTTATAGTCCTTGTATTATTGGAGATTGGCAGGTTTAGTCCTTGGGATAATTTTGGAAAGTTGGCGAGTTTAATCCTTGAAGAATTTGAAAACTACAAAAATGGTCCTTGTGTATTAATCCTAAAAACCAAACCGGACCTTATTTACCCCAAGCCCAAAACATAAAAACCCAACACCAAAACCAAGCCCAACCCACGTGACCCCCTTTTTTTTTGAACCCCTCCCCGTTAATAATCCTCACCCAGTCAAACTGGGTTTGACTTAACCAAACCCGCCACTTGTTTTCCCTCATTTCCTCCAATACCACCTTCTCCATCACCCACTCCCCTGCAAATTCTCACCCAACACTCCACCTTCCCTACCCTTTACCCACTCCAAACACAAGCCTCCAAAACTTCAATTAATACTTTCCCCTGTCCCAAAGTAACCCACGACCCATGTGCACAAGTTTTGGCGCCAAAACGTGACTCAACGGTTAAGATCAAAAGAACCCAATCCTGTGGCCAAGAATGAAGGGATACACTTGTAGAGACTTATAAAAGAGAAAAGAAGACTGAAGATAAAGTTGTCCCGCTTTTAGACCAATTCGTAGTGTAACTTGTAATTCGATTTTAAGTTTTATGCAAAAATAGTCTTTGGGTTTTGTTAATTATGTATTGTATGAATCATATTAATCATATTTCAAGTGTTTTTAATCATCAATTCTAAGTTTATAGTTGTAACTTAATTTCCCGCCAAAAGTGTTCTTCACAGTTTTCATGTTAAAAGCAGTCAAAATTGTTCAAATAAGTTCCTTTAATCTTAATAAAGAAATTTTCAGTTTTGTTCTTAATTTCCATGTTACTGTAGCATAGCTTATTATCAGCTTATTCTAGTGATTATCTGCTTTATATCAATTTGTAAGTGTATTTCTTTAGTTTTATCAGCCCTTAATATTGTTTGCTTTTATTTCTTGAAAAACTCATAAAAAACCATAAAAATAGCCATAAATCAGTTTAGCTTATTAAGTGCTTATTTTGTTTTAGAAAATACTTATTTAGTGGTAATATAAGTTAATTAATAAGTACGAAATAAGATTAGTGGTTTAAATTAGCTAAAAAGCACCCAAAGCGCAAATTCGAATCTTAAGTGGTGTTTGGTTCGATTGTTCTTTGTGTTTGAGTTTGTTTCAGGGATAACATTTGCTTAGTTAGTCTACTTTAGGTCTAGGTTAAGTAGTTTAAGCATAATATCCATAGTCCATTCATTAAAAAGTCAAAATCATTTCTAAATCTCTCAACAGCTAGCTATAAGTCATCATAGGTAGCACAATCTTAGATATTGGTCATATTGTTGTTAATTTCGCTTATGAAGGTCATATTATAGCTTATCATTACATTTTCAGTCAATAAAGAGCAATCAAAGTTCATATTAGTCAAAATAGGGGTTTTTGCCAAAAGTCAATTTTTGTTTAAAAACTGTTTTTCTCAGTTTAAATCAGCTTTTTAAATCCATTTTTAGATGTCATAAGAAATATTAAAAATTAAAAATCATAATTTCACCATCTCCTTTTACTTTTCCCAAAAGGAAAAAAATCATAAAAATCTGTAGCTTAATATGTGGATGGGTGAAAGTGGGTGGTTCAAACCTGTTTGTACATCAGTTGCCATAAGTCCCCATTAGCCTTTTAGTTTTGATTTTTCATTTCTTCATCTTTTATCCTTTTTAGCTGAAATTTTAGACTTAAGTTCTTTGGTTGGTTGTGGACTCCATGGCCATTTTAGTTTATTTTTAGGAATTTTTCTAACTAGCTTATTTTAGGTGTAGCTAGTTAGGGCCGTTTGGCATGTTTAGACTCGAAATCTGGTATAGAGCTTTTTTTCTTTAGCTTGTGCTTTTTAGGTCCCAATCAGTTGCATTAGCTCATTTTAGGTTAGATTTAGGCTGTAGTAGCTTATGGTAGCTTTTGGATAGCTTATTGCTTATTTCAGTCTTATTTAAACCGCTTATTTGCCCAATTCGACTTATTAGTGAGCTTATCTAACTTTTATATTTTTCCTAGTATTCTGCTATCATATAGTATTTATAGAAAAGTTTCATATTTATTAGAGTTCATTTAGTATTTATTATAATTTAAAATAGTTTAAATAATCATTAAATAGTAATTAATTAATAATAAATAGATAAAAGTGTAATAAATATATTTTCAATTTTAAAATAAGTTTTATAATATTTTAGATTTTTCTAAGTCATAATTTCACTTTTCTAGCTTTATTTCATATTTTCTTATATTTTAGGGTATTATTAAATAGTTAAAAATAGTTTTAATTAATAATAATTAAATAAATAGTCATAAAATAATTTTATTTTTCCAATAATTTTCTTGCATCATTAGGATTGTAAAATGTATTTTCCATATCCGTAGGTATTTTACTTCTTTATTTTCACGTTTTATTTAAAGACGTTCACGTAATTTTATTTAAACGACGTTTTAAGTTTTAAACGTTAATCGATTTTAAATATAGAATTAAAATGACTTCAAAGTCTTTATTAGATTTAATTTCCTTAGTGTAATCAATCATAACCTTTTCTGTTCAATATTCACCCGATCACGATTCGTTGTATTACAGTTTACACACCTCATTTGGGACTTAACGACCGGGGATACACTAAACTCCTCTGGACTTAATTGCATTTTGTTCTGAGCTGTTTGACTTTTATGGTTGACCATTCACAAATGGTTGACTAATAAAAGATAGACCGTTTGGAGCGAATCATTTCTCTACACTTTTACGTTTTATGTTATGATTTATTTGTCTCTAATAGCAATACACCTAATATATGCAACAATCTTAAGACAGATTTTATCTTTGCTATTAGAGGCTAATAACGAGGCATAAATTTTGAAGAAAAAAAAAAACATTATGATTTGTGAAAGAAATATTAAACTGTTTCGTTTAACAAGTAAACTTATCGAAAGACATTAAAATATTAATTGCTCGTAGTGCAACTTACATGGGTGATGTTTACTTTATTTGGTCTTTGTTACTTTGTATTGTCTGGTGGATGGTTGACATGAGCATTAGAATCCTTTTATCATTTATAAGAGAAAATACTTGCCTGGTGTTTTAACTACAATATGCGATAAAGTCTTTTGATTGAAAATCTAAATATGTTTCGATTTCCATGCACGGTTGAGAGTTGACGTAAAAAAAATGGAATTTTCGTTTTGCTCAAATAAAACTTGTAGATTTTATGGCTTAATAAGCATGTATAAATTTACACTTGAATTGAACTCGTGTAATTAGTCTCATTGCTCAATAGGATGGAAGGAAAAAAAAAAACGGAAATAATGATATTTGATAGACCGTTATCAAGACATATGTATTTGCGTTTATTCAATAGTTTAACCTTCATGATTATCTATAAATGACTAAATATGAAGGGTTTACGGTAAAGAAATACGTAAAACGCAAAGCTCAAAGAAGATTGACACTTTTTCCATGGCCGGTTATATTATTATTATTATATTTCTATATTGTGGTCAAAGGTTTGGTTTACCATGAAACATACCAATGTGTTGATTACATTTATTGAAATTAATGTTGATGATTATTATCCAATAATTACATGCAAGTAATTGGGGGAAGAACGTTTTTTTTTAAACATATAAATTAAAGGTTTACAAGAACATGATCTCAAAAATTGGTCGTTACTTCTTGTTGTACGTTTTGATTGTCTCTAAATCATTACTTAATGATAAAATAATAGAGTGCTCGAAGCATGTTTGAAATTGTGTTGCGGTATTGGTTTGTGTAACTAGTATCCGTTTCGTGACATGGATATTGGGATTAAACTCGTTCTTGTAGAGTGAAATTTTTGGTGTTATTTGGACTCTAAACATGTGTTGTTCTCGTATAAACGGAGGAATGTATCCAAATTTTCTTCAAGTGTGTAGCTAAGACATTAAAAGTGGTTTTTGGAGAGAAAAAAAATATATTGAGTTTTAATGGATGGGATTACACTTTTATTTTGGTACGAGAATGGTCTTTGGACACTACCTTATTTCAAATGGGTCTTTCCTTTCAATGAAAAATTTTGAAACGTGTGCTACTGTATTTGTGTTTGATTGCTTTAAGCATGGAAAGTTGTGATTAAAACACTTGTGGTTCATGTTAGAACACAGTTTCTTATTACTTTGTGTTGCTCGCATATGCTGTTGAATCATAGCTTGATGTGTCTAAAGACACAATGTCGTTAATGAAGAATTATTACTTCATACAGTGACTTTACTTAATTAAAATACATTATTGTGTATTTAGTGCTAAGGAAAAACGACGTTAAAATTGTTGCCGCCCTTTGAGGCCAACATTGTGATTGTAAAATTGTCATGGTTTAGGTGATCAGTGTGGCTAGCCCTATTACAATAATGACTAAATCACATTTGTGTGATGACTATTCCTTCATTAATTAATCTTGGTTTGAGACCGAGAAGAAGCTCTGTGTGGGCAATGATATAATGAAAGGAATGAAGACGCATAATGTGGTGTATGTGTGCGGCATACTTAGCGTAACGTGGCAAATTAATGCCTATATAAGGTTGTTTGGTGCGGTTTTATTTAGCACTTTGCAACTAATTTTTTAACATGAGAATAAACAAAGTCGCTCGATTTTGTAGCGAGTATTGAAAGTTTGGATGTTGCAAATATTCTGTTGTGAATATTCATGCGAATAATCAAACTACTTGTTATTCTAGAAAGATGAATAATCATCAAGACTTGTTATAAATCATATTGCTAATAATCGAATGGTTTGTCATGTGTAAGAGATGACTATGTGTTGAATATAACCGTGTAGGACATTGTGAAATGTCAAGAAAGAACACACATATAGATGACAACAAATTACGTTGGTTTATGTAACTAACTTGAATGGTGTGATTGTCATCCAATGTGAGCTATAGTCCATTCGTTAAGTTGGACATATTTTGATTGTGTAAAATGATTACACATTGATTTTATGTGATTTTAATCACATAATAAATTGTGATAATCATATAATGATAAGAGATTAAATGTGATAATATATAATCACAAGTGAATTGGAATGACATGTTATAAGTGTAGGAATTACATATATAACTTATGGGATCCTCCTAAAACATTTGTGGTTTAAGGTGGTGATTTGTCTAAAAGAAGAATGTTAGTAGATGAAGCTATGAGTAATCAGAATGATGCATCTTCTGTCATACGCTTGATTCCTTGGTCTATAGCATGCTAGATTTGGAATCTGTTAATTATGATACATAAAATAATTAACATACGACATTCAAAAAGTTTGCATACAATAGTATGAAACTTGTGAAGTGACAAATTACTAAGGATCTTGATGTCATATCCATGTGAAAAAAAAAATCTTATAAACAAGATTAATATATTGAAAGAGAGAACCTTTCTACAAAATTCTTGAGATAAATTCCAATTGGGGGATTCTGGCCTAGCTAGAGTTCAAAAGAACGTCAACAAACATGAAGTTCTTGCCTAGTTGGAATACTCAAGAATTGCCTAGATCATGATATATTTAGAGTTGCACGAAACTCAAATTTGTACAAACATATTATGTCGATACGACAACTACTCTCAGCATGGGTTATCCCTATGACAATATGAAGTCAGAGAATAACTTTGCGGATCCGCTTGCGAAAAGCTAAATGTGAGAGTTAGTTAGCAAGTCGTGAAAAGGAATGTGACTAAAGCCCTTGAAAAGTTTATATGAAGGAAAACCTAACCCAGCTGACTGGAGATCCAAAGATCTGGGTTCAATAGGACAACCTACTTGTATAAACGGAGGTCACTGTGGGGGAGTAATAAACTCCACATTTATTTAAGGGAGTTAGCAAACTTCCTAGTACATTCCTATAACAGTGACAATATAAGGTTAAGCATATGGCTTTTAGTGATTAATCGAGAATCACCTATGTGAGAGAAGTGGGTCGCTTCTAACGGAATTGTGGGCGCAATTCTTAATGACTCTCATGAGAACCAGGCTAATGTTCATGACCATAACGAACATAACTATGAGAACCAAAAGTGTCAAGGAGATATCGTGTGAATATATATTGTCGTCTCCACAAACACAGCAGACAGTTCAAAGACATCAAGTTCTCTGGTCGCTAGGAGTCTAAGTATATTTCACAAGGGAAGGTTCAAAGGGTAACACCTACATCCCTTTGCAAATATCAACTGCAAACCTCTATTACAACATCGAGTCGTTGAAATTTGTTTCCTTTTATCAATTTCATTCATGTGGGGGATTGTTGGAAAATATGGTCAATTAATTGGTTTGAATGACAATTGATGGTCATCAAATATACTAATGGGTGTTTATAGCAAGATTAATTTTTGGTCATATGTAACGACCAATTTAATTAGCCATTAGTAGGATTATGTGTGTAATTAATCCGACCGTTTTTCTCTTGACCTCCTCACCTATAAATGAGAGCTCTTCTCATTTGTTTTCAAACACCAAGAAATAATAACTCACTCCTCTCCTTTGTTCACCATTAGTCTTTACCTTGTGTGTATCCGTTCGTAATAGAGGGAAGGCACGATTTTGGTTCGCCTTGATAACCCGTTTGTGCTAACGGGGTTATCCGTTGTTGTTGTATCATGGGAGATAGACGTTCACGATTCTCAAGCACCGTGGAGAGGACGAATCTGTCTTAAGGAAACTGTGAGCATCACAGGCCTCAACATTTTCCTTACTTGTGTTTTTGTGTCTCAACAATTCAAAGATTTACGGTATCGTTTCTCTACACTTTTACGTTTTATGTTATGATTTATTTGTCTCTAATAGCAATACACGTAATATATGCAACAAGAAGTACTTAAGAAATATGGCTATTTGCAACAAAAACACTACTTTAGCGACATCCGGAGAAAAACTTAGGATGTGTTTGATTGGCGCTTAATGGCTTGATTCATTGCTGAGTGAAAATTCGGTCAGCAATCATTGTGTTTGATAGAATTTTGTTTTGCCTTTGAATGACATAATTGGTGCTGACCGATTCTATCCAATGGTGCATGCAAAATCATTGAGTGTTGCAATTTTACTACTCCCACAACCTTTCTCCACGTGTGTCCTCACTATTCTTTCTACACCTAATACTTTTCTATTTAATCTTATGGTACTCGTATTATTTTGTTTAAAGGCAAAACATTAATCTAATGCTTTTATATTACAACTTTCTTTCCTGATTGCATTTCTAACAATCAAAATGTTGTATTTGGATTTTTATACAATTCTTATTTTTTGGTATTTCGTTGAGCGCCCCACAATCACACTAGAAATTTTACTCATTCGTTGATGTCGTTATACACAATCTCTATTTGTTTTGGTTCAATCTTTAAAATGAAATGACATATTTTCATTGCCTTTATAATACTTAGAAGCTTAATTATAACCACCACCACCACGCTATAAATTATACTCATCCGTTTAATATAGTTATCTAAAATATTTCGACATTTGTACTGTTTTATTACAAAATTGCAAAAAACAACGTATTGTACTCTTTCAATAACTATCGGAATACAATAATTATTTAAAACATATAATACAATAAAGGTTAAAATGATGATTTTCATGATTCAGATTGATCATTCAGCACAACTATCAAACACTAAGAATCTAATTTATACAGAGTCGTTGAATCATTTAGCTTTTTGAACTACTCAACGCTAAATCATTCTGTTTTATCAAACAACCCCTTAGTTTCAATGGCCAGCATGCGAAAACTAAAAACTTTAGAAACGAAATTTGCAATTTCCTCTAATATCTTTAGAGTTTGAAATAATAATTTCAAGCAAGGTAATATGATAAACTGATTAAAAATTTTTATTTATTTTTAATAATAAAAAATTAAATTAAAACATCGTAATAAAAAAAAATAAGAAAACGTGTATAATCAATTTAGGACGGAAGGACGCTTTTTCCTACTTCTTTAATCACATCAAAATAAGCGCTTTTAGACATACTAAAACTTTCCTTGCAGAATAGATTATAATAATTTTACAAATACGAACACAAAAAATTTCCATGAACAAGAGATCTGGTTAGATAATCAAGATCATAGAAACTAGAGTTTGGCCATAATCAACAAATCCTAATAAGCACTCATCACTTTTGATGAGCTCGTTTCCGATTGATAGTGTTCCTAGGTAATGGTGGTTGTTTACTACTTCTGCTGCCACCACCTCCAACCCTCCTTGGCCGGCCAAGTCCTTTCTTTGCGGCTTTCGGGTCAGCAGCACCAAGAAAGTCAGTGCTTACCTTTTTAATCCCTTCAGTCTCAGGATTCAGGTTGCTAGAATCAGAATTACTACTGAGTTTCATATACCCATGTGGGACCGCCATTGGACCACTACTAGGGAACTTAACCACCAGCCTTGGTTGTTTACTCGGGGCTCGTGGCCTAATGCTTCGGGGTCTCACTGGAAGACTGGACATTGAAGGAAAACCAATGATGGATGATAACGGCTTGCTACTGCTACTGCTGCTAATGCTACTAGAATCGTTGCATGACTCTTTGTATCTTTTGGTGACAATGCTTCTGAGGGCCAATCCCGATTTATACTCTCGTGTTCTTTTCGAGTAGAACACGAGTGCATTGTTGGCAATCAAAAACAAGTCTTTAAAGAGTTCTCGGGTTGACTTTATACAGTTGTTAGCGATACTTGATCTTATAGTGTCAAGATCCATGTGCTGCTTAATGGTTTTTCTATACCGTGCTCTCTTCTGAAATAAAATCAAACAAAAATATTGTATTTTGAGGTCAGCATACTAAAAACTGATAAATTCGAGTTCATAAGTCAACAGACTAAACTGCATATTAAAAAATAACATGGGTTCTGTACATCTTAGGAATTTCAATCTCAGAATAACAATGGAGTATTTTCAGAGATGCATTTTCAACACATATAGTTATGAATGGGCCGACTTGGTTGACTTTAATTCTCAAATGGCTCCAAAAGTTTTTATTGAAAAGGATAAACGCCGGACGGGTTAAAATAAAATTAAAAAAAAAATTGCTCAAAAGTTCCATTCAGCATACTTTATATGCATAAAACCTCCTTACCAAATGATTCAAATAGTAGACCATTATTGAAATGACATTATGTTTTTAAAACTTCAGACCCATCTGAACCACCCGTACCAAAAAGTACCCATTTCGACCCATACCTTTACGCAACTAGCCCGTTTTGCCACCTCTTAAGTATATTTTTCAAAGTAAAGCCATATACGTTTGTTATAAATATGTCCATAGACCATAGGTATACATGAACAGATACATGTCAATACCTGACTATCAAGCCTGCGTCTAAATACTAATGCGTACTGATTCTCAGTAACGGAATTAAAAATCCCCACCAAATCTTCGCTTTGTGGGTCCCTACACGATTCTCCATCCTGAAGATCTGCGCTCGAAGATTGCACTGTCTGGCAACAACCGCTTGTTGAAGTCTCGATCCTTCGAGTTCCACTGCTTGAACCCAAGTTCTCGCGCTCTACAATCCCCTCTTTCACATCCCAACTACCATCTTTCCTCTTTCGTTTCCCTCTTCTTTTTCTAATGGTGCCCCCTTTTTCATTGTTCTTTTCAATAATTGTGTTCATACATGATGATTCAGGTACTTCTAGTTTTACATCAACATTTTTAGATGACCCGATAGAAGGGCTATGGCATTTGGGTGGTAGGTTTTTTTCAAGATCGTGGGTGAAACTTCCAGCAGATAATTCAAATTCATCTTTCGATCGTTCTTTCTGAACAGTTTTCCTATTGACCCCTTTTGTTTTCTGTATAGATACAGGCGGGGATTCGGTATGGCTTGGGGTATAAATGATTTGATCATAATGCCCCTTAATGGCCTTGATCTTCTTAAGCTTGGATACAAGAAGCCTACAGAACAGGTTAAAATCTTCTAATGAAACTTGGAACTGAAGAACAATATGATCTGACTTTATTGAACTATCATAATCTTCTTAAAAAAGAGCAATTTTAGACAAATTATGGAATATAGATTAAGAATCGAAAAATCGTCCATAATTCCCTGTTTGTGTTTCGCATGTTCTAGAAAGTCGATGATTTGTTTGCAAAATAAATGTCAAAATGCATTGGTTTAAACAGGCAATTCTTACAAAAGAATGGTAGTAATGCAACTAATTAAAAAGTTTTAACTGGAGGTAGCAACTTTGACCTATATGCTTATGGTTAATAACAGTAAAACTAAAAACCAACTAAGTTTCAACGTTTTGACGATTTAAACCTTCCTTTTCTAAACAGTGGTTTCATCTGTTAAACAATTTTTAATTGTAAGCTTTAACCACCACCTTTCATCATTTTATTAAAGAAGTCCCTTATCCATATAGAAGTAGTGGAATAATCCTTCTTCTGTTGTCACATTTAAACTGCTGAAAACGACCCAGTGAACCTAAGGGATTGACCCACCAAAAGCTTAAAAGTTGGTTGGTTTTTTTACTAGTGTTGACCCATTTATGAATCTCTTGTTTCGAGCTATGTTATATCTTTAAAAGGGTGGTCAAATGGGTAAGTTCATAAAATCAGCTAAAAACGAAACAGGTCCGAAAGTCACCTCAAGTGTATTTTTTAAATGGATACAACCTCTTGAATAGTTTAATAAAAAACTAGGAATTAGAGTTTCTAGAATCATACCCAATACACTACTTACTGAAAACATTATAATTATTGGGGGGGAAATGTTCCGAGTAACACGTTGACTTGCATAACTTATCATTTGTATTGACTGCAACCCGTCTCAACCCATTACCCAGCCCAACCACCCTGCGAATTTGCCATGTAGCTCAACTACAAAAAGAGAGAGAGAGAGAGAGAGAGAGAGAGAGAGAGAGAGAGAGAGAGAGAGAGAGACTAACCCAATCGTTTCTTCTGATTTCTCCAATTCTCGCTTCAATTCAGCAACTCGACGATCACGAAGCTCATTATACCAATACCTAAAGAATTAAAACAATGGTGCTTAGTAAATTTATAGCCTGGTCAATAATCGCTTATTTAAGTATCCTAAATGTGTTATAAAGAAGTTCGACAAAATTAAGTAGAGTAATTTGACTTATGGTTCCATCCAAAGAAAAATTTTCATTGCAATAAAAGCATCGTATTTGTGTAACTAGGGAACATAATAGCACAACATCTAACAAGATTGAGAGATTTTGGAGAAATTGCATGTACATTTACAGAGTTTCTCCAAGAGCACGAATACATGCAAATAACAGTGTCTTTTGACATTTTCACAATGGTGGTACATAAAACCATGTTCAGTGGTTTTGAAAATCTATTAATCAAATCAGAAACGTTCATCCATGTTAGTCACTGGAACGACACATGACACCAGAAGTGGCAAAAACCAGCACAGTGGGCTTCGGGTCAAAACTGGCAACTCTTTTGTATGGGAGGTGATACTCACACCACATTTTTTGATGCATGCACCACAATTTATGCATTACAATATTGTACGGTACAAACTATAATACACAAATTATGGTGCATGCATCAAAAGATATGGTGTAAGTATCAATTCCCCTTTTGTATGGGTCAGATTGATTGAGTTGACCCAACATATTTTTTAGTCCAAAACTACAAACAAAAATGAACTATTATAATGTACTAGAAGATATAATTACAAAAATATTTATCATTTTAAAAAATAATTTAACTTTTTGAACAAAGGTCTTTTCTATTTTATTTGGGAATACAAAAGCCTTTAGAAGGTTTATGCAATAAAAATACTTTTTTTAGGACTATTAGTCTATTAACCTATTTGACCACTTCCCAGGAAAGCAATTTTACCCATTTGATCCGTGAGAGATGAACCACAACAATTGTCCAGTCATAGGTAATGGGTGACTAATAAACACCTCTTCGTGAAACAATTTGGTTTTAGAAGTTAATATGAACCAAATGCAGAAGCAACTCATATAAATATCAAACTAGAGACCATCCAGCGGTGATTAACTGAATAGATAGATCTTATGGAAATAAGACAGGATACTGACTTGCAACCCATATAACGCTGTTGCAGGTCCTCATATCTTGCTCGACATGCCTGCAAGTGAGAAAATGTAAATGCATATCATGTGCATGCTATGGTTCTAATAAGTTAACTATACAAGAGGGTTATCGCCTTTTCTAAGTAACTCATTAAAAAATGTCAAAAGATTACACTTTGCATGTATTGTGCTTTTACTTTACTTGGTGATAGATGGTAGTCTAATCTGTGAACTAACTGAACTAATATGTCTACTTTTTTAGAGGAACAAGAAAATTGCAGTACTTGATACAAAAATTGAACAAGTGATGACACAAGCGCTCATGCTCTCATGGCATCCTCTTTACCTGAATTCACAACCATAAGATAAATCTTTAACTAAGTGTGAAAACTAATATTGCAAGTTCAACAACATTAGAGTACCACATCCTTTCCCAGTAACGGACCCAGAAAAATAGGATGTGGGTGGCAATTTTTTTTTTACGATAGCAACAAAATGCGAACGAAAAAACTAAAAACGTAATGATAAATCGAGTATTTTTACTTAGACATGAAGGATTTTTAAGGCTTTAAAAAGTTAAATGTTGGATTTTAGTATGTGAGTGAGGGGCAATTTGAGTTTTTGGTGGGGTCACTTTCGAAAAAAAGTCAAAATTAAATAAAAAATTACACTAAAATATCAACTTTTTCGGCTAGCCATGGGGGCGCCTGCCCCCCCCCTCCCTCTTGCATGCTAGATCCGTCCCTGTCCATTCCCCAAAAAAATTCAAACTAATATTGTTTAGTTAATTACTAATTGCTTACTTACAAGGTGTTAAAATCCACAAGTTAAATGTTTGGTATAAGGCTGGTCGCATCCGTGTGGTTAACATCGGTTGGGCACCAAAATTTTTGACCTTCGACCGATCTCCACATCGGTTGGCTCGATTGCGGGCATAGGTTGCCACATCGGTCGTGGCTCCATATTTGCGCACATCGAGTGCAAATAAGACCGATGTAAACGTTTGGTTTTTGCAAGTTTTTATTCACTTTAATTTAAAAAATATGACCGTTTGTCATATAAACAAAAAAAAAAAAACTTTTTTTAAAATCAAATTTACCACTCTATAAATACCAACTTCTCCTCAAACACAATTCACCACTCACCATTTCTCATCTATATTCAATCAACCATTCTAACAAAATACCCACGAAACACAATTTCTAATATGTCGTCATTCGAGCATTTATTCGGTTCTTCTTCGTCTTCCGACGAGGAAGAAGTTTTTAGTGAGTTTGCGGATTTTGCTTGGAAGGCTTACAAAGCATCACAGCCAAAAACCCGTAGGGATCATGAGGGTGCTCATAATCGTTTAGTGGCGGCATACTTCTCCGAAAACCCGCAGTTCGACGCTAGAACATTCACTCGGCGGTTCCGTATGAGCCGAGAGCTATTCACAGAAATTGTTCGAGAGATAACCGATCACTCTACTTATTTTCGACAAACTCTTGATGTTAGGGGCGTACCTAGTATTAGCCCATTGGTCAAGTGTACTGCAGCCATTCGTCAATTGGGATACGCAGCCGTTCCTGATTCTTTTGAAGAGACTCTGGCACTTGGTGCATCCACAGCCCGTGAATGTCTTCGTAAGTTTTGCGAGGTTATCATGGAGTTATATGGTCGTGAGTATTTGCGAAGGCCCACGTATTCTGACCTTGAAAGAATATATGCTCATCACGAGCATAAGCATGGCTTTCCTGGGATGATAGGAAGCATTGATTGTACAAGTTGGGAGTGGGAGAATTGCCCGAATAGTGAGAGAGCTCAACATTGTAGGGGTGATCATGGGCCACATCCATTCATTTTGTTGGAAGCGGTCGCTTCCCAAGATTTATGGATTTGGCATGCGTTCTTTGGTGTCTCCGGAATGAATAACGACGTAAGCGTTTACGTCGTTCACTGCTTTCAATGATATCAAACCGGGAGAGCACCGGACCTTGAATTTGAGGCTAACGATGTGGCTTATAAAGAGGATATTATCTTCTTGATGGGATATATCCACAATGGTCCGTTTTATGAAGTCTATTTCAAATCCTCCACGGTGATCGTAAAAGATGTTTGTACAAGAGGAGGCACGGCGACAAGGAAAGATGTGGAGCGGGCTTTTGGTGTGTTGAAGAAAAAGTGGAAAATGCTTAAAGTTCCCGCCGAGGGTTTTTAGAAATGATATCCAAGATATTATGTATACATGTATCATATTACATAATATGATCATCCGACACAAGCAATGGGCGATATGTCCTACATGGTTTGAAGATGAGGACACCAAGATCATGATCCCAAAACGCATGCGAGAATCAATGGTGGTTACTCGGGAGCTAATGGACTCATCAACTCATCAAAACTTAAAATCGATTTGGTCGAACACATTTGGAGAAATCGTCGACATCATGTCGAGCGATGAATCAAGTCGATAGTGACGATGACGAAGACGATGAAGAGTTTTGTAATGTTTTAACGTTATTTGAATTTCGTATTGTAATGTGTTTTTTTTTTTTTTTTTTTTTTTTAATTAAGTAGTGTAATGTTTTTTTTAATTTAAGTAATGTAATGTTTTTTTTTAATTTCAGTAATGTAATGTTTTTTAATTTGAATGAAATTTAAATTTAATGTTAAAAATGTTTGAATTAAAAAATTAAAAAAAAATAAAATAAAAATCCTTGGGTCGTCATTGGTGTATCCGGGTTGTCACATGTCATTTGGAGAGAAAGGCGACGTGGCGCGGGTTGTGTGTCGTCCCAGGGTTATGATGGACCACCTAAGTGTCTACTTCCAAATTTAAACCAATCAAAATACTTATAGTAAAAAGTAAAGATAAACATCATGCAATAAGGAGAAAGAATATTTTTTACGTTTGAAATAAAAAAAAAATGAAAAGAAAACAAAGTGGTGTACCTCCGGGGTAAAAAAAGAGGGGTAAAGGGATCGGGTACGGAGCTCGTGGGAAATAAGATCCCAATGATGGGAACCATGCCGAAGAATAGCACCACCCAGAATAAGTTCCTCCCACGTCCCCCAGACCTTCTTTTTCCTCTTCCTCATTACCACCTCATCCATTTTTCTATATTTTTTTATTAACCAATGCGCACGTTAGCATTAACCGTAATCCTTCTCTTTAATTCAGAGGCGCATTTTTGCATCAAAAAAACCGCCGGTTGTTTTGAATTTGTCTAATTCTTTTTTTGTTGTGGGAAAAAGGTTTAACTGTTAACAGAATTCTGTTATTGTTGTTGGGAGTAAAATTATGATAAAATAATAGGTAATAACTAGAGGATTTGAGAGGTGTTTTGAAAATAGGAATAAAAGGGGAATGTTTATATGTTGGTTTTCCTGTAAAATCTCGTTACTTTTCTCTCTCTTATGTCACTTCTATTTTCTAACCCTCCATTTGGATAAAAAAACAACCCCACTTTTTACATTTTGCTAATGTTATTTATTCCATTTTTTTTTAAACCACCAATTTTACAAAAACAATTACCAAAAATAGCTACCTAACAAACTAAATTATAAATAAAGACACTATAAATCCACATTACGAAAAGAAAAATGAGAGAGCATTTCATGTTTTGTTCGCCCTCTTGTTTGCTCACCCTATTTCTGTCTCCTCTTGATTTTACTAACTAAAAAAGCACATACGGTCCCTAATTGTCTCTGGTTCCCATCTTCATTTTACACACTGAAAAAAACACATTCGATTGTAATAGGAGTTGGTTCGAGCAATTTGGTTTTGGTCCTTGATTCATTTGGCGAGCAAAAGAAATACACATCAAATGACATTTGTTCAGACGAGACTGACCATTAATTCGACTATTCTAGAGCATATTCTAACTCCACTATAAAAGAAGGTCCTACTACTTGTGTGAAATCAGTCGCTTGAGATTCCAGAAAAGTCTACGAATAAATAAGTGAAGGCTTGGCTTACGTGCTTTCTTGTCCATATACCTTAAATTATGGCAAACAAACTTTTGCTTGCCATGTCTAGTTATGGCGAGCAAAGACAATGGCAATCAAAAAAAAATTCAGCTACATAGAGATATGGAGAGCAAACTAGTTTGCTCGTCATGTTCACGTGTCACCATCTTATTAAATTTGGAAATCAAAAATTCCGCCCAATTATTCTCTATTATTTACAAGTGAGGGAAGGCCAAATTTGACATAAATACATCCCGACGACATGTCGTTGGGATCTGCACTAATTACAACGATTAACGCTAATCAAACGCTAAGGTGGTTAATTTTGTATTATATATGCTCCTGACAACATGTCGTCGGTACCAAGTTGGCGGGGGTAATTCCCGCCCAACTATTCGCAATCGCAATTATTGAGAGGCGGGGGAAAAGTTAAATTTGACCATCTTGGTACCGACGACATGTCGTCGGGATTTTATTAACATAAAAATTCAATACTCGCTTTTGGTCGTCTAGTGTAAAATGCCGACGACAACGTGTCATCAGGAATTAGCTCTCTTGTAGTGTGCTAGCTCTGCATAGAACAAATTACATATCGGGTATATGACCTACACCCCTATGTTACTTAGGTTGATGTTCTATATGATAACTTCTTATTTTTGCAAATAAGTTGTTATGAATAAACTCACATAAACGCAATTAATTCAGACTCGCATCAAATCGAAACGATTATTCATGGATAAACAAGTAAAAGAAGAATAAACGTGATACATGTGGGCATCGAGTACAATGACTCCAGAAAGAAACTCTACAATGGTAGTGTCTGAAAACAAAATAAATAATAGTGGCAAAACTGATTTGCTCACCACCAAGGAACTACATTAGCAAGAGCAACAACATACATGTGTTTTTGCAGTGTACATGTAATATGTCATTCGGACATGTATATCTAAGACTTTATATCTTACAACAAGCAGACTACTACATAAATAAAAACTTACACCAGGCACAAAACCAGTGGATCGAAAGAAATCCTGTTACACTGAAAGAATAGCAACCATGCAGAATATTGTAGCCTTTTAATGAGCTGGAATCAAAGAATTTGCTTCTCTGCATCGAGCTCTACAAAATTGACCATGACCACAATGCAAGTTAGGTTCAAAGGTTTATCTTGGTCATATGCAAAAGATTCTGCACAATTTCTGACATTGGTGGTCTAAATTCTGGTTCCGCCTACAAAAGACAGGTACAAGTTATAAGCGATTACAATAGTTAGTAATTACTATTTACTAGTACGCATTCATTTTGGGACAAAAAACCTGCAGCTGCTACCTGTTTGACTACTCGGCAGAAATTTGTAAGTCTAATGCTATTTTCATGGTGCATAAGTGCATTATCATTAAGTGCAATAAATCTTGATCATGATTTTTTAAGGTCTTTTTAGCCAAAAAGAAAAGTAAGGCAAATAGGACCAAATACTTATCTTGTGACAATATGACATGATAAGAAAGAAAAATGATAAATAAGTTAAACCAAACACAAAATGGACTTTACTTGTTAGTAGATAATTAGGCCCAAGCCCGGTTTGTGGGTTTAGGGTATTAGGGTTTTCACCATTATAAATAATGGTCCATAATAATATTATACCTACGGGTTTCATTGTCTAACATGGTTTCAGAGCGGGTCTGATCCTCAGACCTAGGTGGCTAAGTTGAGCCGCCTCCCCCTAAACCACCCCGTCAAACCCTATCATACAAACCCTAATCTCAAAAAAAAAAAAGTTGTCGTCACTTTCACCATCTAATTTCTTGCCATATCTTTTCCTTTATCCCAATCTGCATTGTCTTGTTATTGTATTGAAACAATACACGAGGTGCATATTCCTTGTAAAAAAAAAAAAAAAAAAAAGTTTGTTTCATCTGTTGGGTAATGGTGTACATCATTGCCGTACTGTTGACTTTGAAGACTTCGAAGATATGAAGATTTAATTTACTGTTGAAAAAAAATAAAGTTATTTAATTTTTTTTTATGTCGAATCCAGGGTATCAATTCCCGAGACGACTTTTGTTGGTGTCGAATCCAGGGTATCAATTCCCGAGACGACTTTTGTTGGTGTCGAATCTAGGGTATCAATTCCCGAGACGACTTTTGTTGGTGTCGAATCCAGGGTTCTTATTCCCGAGACGACTTTTGTTGATGTCGAATCTAGGGTTCTTATTCCCGAGACGACTGTTTGGGATACTTTGAATTATCCCGTTTTATTTTGGTTATTGTTTTATTTTGCTTTATTAGTTTACTACTACAGTTCGAGCTTTCGCGATTTCGCCGCTCGAACTGCGGGGGAGTGTTAGTAGATAATTAGGCCCAAGCCCGGTTTGTGGGTTTAGGGTATTAGGGTTTTCACCATTATAAATAATGGTCCATAATAATATTATACCTACGGGTTTCATTCTCTAACATTACTATCATGACACATCATATTGATGGCATATCTGGAGATTTTACTAATAGTTAAAACAATTTTTTTACGCATACTGCAATCTATATGATGAATATCAACAATGAAACATTTATATTTTCAGCGAGAAACTGAAAGGTAAAAGTTACCTAGTTCCTCATCATTATCAACATTGCTACATATATATTATCGATCCTAAAAATTATTTTGAGCCACAAGTATCATCGTTTTGTCTAATATAGAATTAAGGTATATGTATTTTGACTGCTGATGCATATTACCATCTTTTTACCCAAAAGTCATACTAAATCTCTTTTCAGTAGCGGAAATTTGGGAGAAGACACCACATCCTAGTTCTAGAAAAATTAAGTATTAGATGCAAACCTGAACGCAAAGAGAAATAATATCGGCAAAGCGCGATATAGACTTAGACGAATATGCAGAATTAAGAGAAGGATCAACCATTCTTGATAACGCATCTATGTCATGAAGCCTGGGAACTGCCCATCTTACCAAATACTGCTCCCCGCGAGGCTTTGACCTATAAGATAAACTTTATTCATTAGAAAAACAAACACTACATTCTTTTAGGAAAAAAAGGTCAGAATTTGACCATTTTACTATCATATCAGTTATATTTTCCAACTACACAAGGGTTATTTATTACTTAATAAAATTGTAAACATTTTGTGCATTTGGAGATAAAAGATCTAACTATTTCCATGTACTATGTTCAAAGATATAGAGTCAAAAGTTGACTTTGCTCATATGGAAGAGAAAAGGGTATTCCAGTCATTACTACAAAACGGGAAATTGCAAAACCATATAAGTGATATAACCAACTTTAATCTTACTTTTACTTCGATAAGCAATTTTTTCACCCAGTAAAAACCATTGAATTCTCAAATACGCCGATGAAAGGTAATTGGTACCGGACTACACGCCACCATGTTGACGTTTTGCTACCTTTAGAAAGTTAACTTTCTTCTAATGTTGTGTTGCTAATGGGTTACAAAACGTTTTTGGAACGTTTGAGGGTTGTTATAGGTAAAACAATGTTTGTTTACTTCACATACATTTTAACTAAAAAAACAAGAAAATTTGTTAGGATGAAAAACCTGTCAAAAGCTTTCCGACTGGTGAGAAGCTCTAACATAACAATTCCGAAGCTGTATACATCACTCTGGTAGGTATAACTTCCCGACTCTAATTCCGGGGCACCATAACCCAAACCTTGCAACTGATTAAATAACTTCTTGTCAACGCCAATTTAATATTCTCATTTTAATGTTAGATCACACAAGATAAAGAATCATTCACCTGACTAGTGTAGCTAGATGCTATTAGTGAAGCCAAGCCACAATCAGAAACACGTACATTAAGTTCTTCATCAAGAAGAATATTTGCAGACTTGAAGTTTCGGTGTACAACAAGCGGTTGACAAAACTCATGCAAGTACCTTTTAAGCAATACATTAAAGAGCCAAAACATTCATCAATAATACTTTTGAGCTAAATTCCCAAACTGTGGGTCAAATACGTTGGATAACATGTCATTAGCTTTGGCATAATGACCTATTTTACGTAATCGGGTCGACATACCCACCTCTTATAAGTAACAAGATTGATGAGAAGTACTTACTCTAAAGCTTTTGCAGCTTGAAGTGCTAAATGTACACGAGCATTCCATGAAAGTTTCTCATGAATCTCTTCATCTAGATGCAGTGCATCATGTAGTGTCCCATTTTTACAGTATTCATAGACAAAAAGTCTTTGTCCATGTTCCAAACAGTAACCCTCAAGTCCAACTATATTGTCATTTTGGAGTTTTGAGACATTCGACACCAAACCCATGAAATCTTCATCACTCCATTGCCTTAAAGTGGCATTCTCCAGCTTCTTTACAGCCGCAACCTGAAATTTTAAAACACCAAGTAGGTGAATAAGCTATTAGTAAAGGTGGCAAATGGTTAAACTATAAACTTCAGTAAATCCCACAAAAAAGGTCAAATGGGTTAAAATTGGCCTTTAACATGTTTACACCCTTCTCACTTGCTTTATACAGAGAAATATATAATACCATTATTTGGTTTGGAAAGAGTTTTTCAGTACTTTGGCCATAGAAATTAACATTCAGTAATCATTTTAATACACTAACCAGTCTGACCCACCCATTATTGTACCCTATAGGCCTATACCATTATTAAGCCAAAAGAAGATTCCTAGTTCAACAGGCTTCTGGCTTTCGAAGACCGACTTAAATCCAAATTATTGGTTATATATGTTGCAAAAGTACAATTTAAGGATTCGTGATTTGAAAAAAATATTAAAATAAATTTCTATCGTCAAGCACAAGTTTTTACAAGAATTTTAGAAACCATTACCTTTCCGTTAGGAAGCTCAGCTTTGTAAACTGAGCCAAGCATGCCTTTACCAATAAGATTTTCTTGAGAGAAGCTATTTGTATAATGTTGAAGAGATGCAACAGAGAAAAACCTCGGAAAATGAATGTTTTTAGAAATGTCCCCGACCGTGGTTGTTGGAATTGCCACTGGTTTTGCGATGACCCCTTCTCCGGTGAGAGGTTGAGGAGGTAAAGTTGGTGGTGGATTCTTGGAAATTGTTTGAATTTTCTCCTCTTCCAGATTGGACCTTGGTAATGAATTATGTCTTCCACTATCAATCCGTTGAGTTTCTAATGAAGGATAATACCATAAAATAGAGACAAATAAAAAAACATTAAGAGTTCATTACAGAAGTAAAGAACATTTAGTCCTTTTTGCAAGTTGTTGCCATTTACAATGTTTCCTTTATATTCAATTTGCATTTTCGTAACTATGATTTTTATCTTGATTCACTTATGAAGAAACTAGTACTGCATTTAACCCAAGACAAAAGTAAATAGCAATTTAAATTACAAGGTCAGATAAGAAAAATTAAAAACTTCCAAATTTAAGTTTGATCCAACATGTCAAATTAAAAGAAAATTTAATATACTTACCATTACCTTTAGGATGAGATGGATTTGAGGAAGATAAATTTAGAATAGAGCTCTTCATATGATCACCAACTTTAACTGTTGACTTTTCTTTGTACCATTTTGACATACGAACGCAAAGTCCAAGTGCAAGTAAAACAAGAATAAAAAATCCACCAACAGCAACCCACAAGACTTTTTTACTCATATTAGACTTTTGTTGACCCGAAGAGTGTGGTAGCTCTGAAGAAGATGGTCCGCGTGCTTGAATCACTGGGTTTGTACCCGGAGGCTGTGCCTCAGATGTTGAAGCTGGTAAAGGAGATTCGGCTGGTGGTAAAGGAATAACGGTTGTATTAAAAGGGTTACCTTTGCTTCTGCATTTCATATATAAATGTATATAAAGAGCTTGAACAAGTGAACTCAATGTAACTATTCTGTGCACAAAAACTACTATACTTTCTACTTCAATAACGACAACTTTACATGACTTATTACTGACCAAAAGATTAATTTTTACCTGAAATTTGGAATGCCCAACAACTTCGGGGGTATTGGTCCAGAGAAAAGGTTATTCTCGATATCCCTATGGTACAACAATATATATACTTCAAGCACTAATTAATTATATTCAAAGCAACAAGTAAGAGTATTATCACAAAGAGAAACTTGATATGGAAGAATTAAGGCAAGACTAGTACAAATCAATAAGGGGAAGATCTTGCAACACGTCAAGTACACCAGTAAGCTGATTGTCCTCTAAGTGCCTGCAAAAACAAACAAAGATGTGCAGTATATGATGTAGCCATTAACATAAAAACCAAGAAGGGCAGTATGGTACGAGTGACACTACTCCTAAATTGCATGTCTTAAAGCATATACAATGCGTGTGGACTACCCAAAGTATATGTCTTACAATGTTGAAATTGATGACAACTTTGCCATCGACGAAGGCAAAGGGCCACTTAGATTATTAGCAGACAAATCCCTGCGACAAGACATAAAAAGTTAAACTTTATCCATGTGATTCAAACTATAAATATAATATACTCATCTACTGATTACAAACGGGAGTCTCTAGGGAGTCAGGGCTCAGCAATTTTGTGACGACCAAGTAGAAGTGGCAAACTGGGTGGATTGGGCAAGTTGGGTAACGGGTCAACAGGGAATCAAGTCAAAAGGGGGTTTTAAGTATGGGTTAAAAAGTAGGCTGGGTTGATCCAAAACATGTTTTGTCCACAAAGTTTCAATCTTTCCTAATTTGATAACTTTATCAAATAAGTTATGAAAGTTTTATTAGCAAATAGTTACTTGAATAAAATTTATTTACAGGTCTTATGCTTTAAAAATGAACTTTCTGAGACTTGCAACTTGTTTGATACATTTGACCCACTTAATTTTTAGCTCGTTGTATTTTTACCCATTTGACATATTAGACATAAAATATTACCCGAATTGAAACTGATAGAAGTTTCCACCTCTGAGATTTGGGAGGGGAATATTCTACACGGGTTTTTCAAAATTGCAAAGTTTGGTTTCGTTACTCTAATCCATTGCATACAACCAAAGGGCTTGTGTCCCAACCATACCCCATGTTCTGTGAGAAGCTTCCCCAACCAAAGGGTTGTGGGACAAGCCCGCGTAGGACATGTGAGATAGCTTTGGTGGTTTATATATTGTGAGATTGTTAGTTGCCGTTAAAAAAAAAAAAAAAAAAGTTGTTAAATGCAATATTTGGATTCGGAAATAGAGGCATACAAATTAGCCAAGGCCGGAAGTTGTTGAAAGAAATCTGGAATAGCACCGCTCAAATGGTTGTTGTTCAAAGACCTAAAATAAAATTAGAAGTTATTTTAAGAAGATAACATATAAAACTAGATGAAGATAATATTTGAACGCGAAACTTACAAGTCTGTCAATAGACCTAATGTAGACAAAGACTCTGGTATGCTTCCCGTAAGTTGGTTCCCGGAGAGAAAGCTTACAAAAAAGAATAATAATAATAAATAAATAAATAAATAATAATTAGAATTTACAATTCCTCTTCAAGTTAAATTAAGCCAATAAATGTGTTTGCGTGTAACACACCCCTTCATCCTTAACTATTTAAACTATCCCTGGTATCGATGTACATGATTAATGGAGTGGCATACCTACATTAACTTAGAAAAATGTTGTACTGTTTCGTGGTGTAAAAGAGTGAAAAGAATAAAAATACAACTGATTGAGCGCATCCCTAATTTTTTATGGTAGTGCATAGTTGCATAACATCGTATGCACTTGCCCTCGAGCATATCCTAAAAGATAGAGGTGGCAACCTCGATCTATTTATTTTTGAAATCATATACTCTATTAAAAGACTAGCAATAAGAAAATTAGGCAAGTGTCTTGGGTCAACTCAGCCTGACCCAATTTTCCACCTTCACAAATATTTACTTGTTTGACTTATTAAAATTGTCCAATCTGCCTAACTCACCCATCTTGCTATCTCAAGCAAGCAAAAAATAAATAAATAAATAAAAAATGACAGAAACATAACGTACAATGTCTTTAATGTAAGTGGCAGATTTGATGGGATACTGCCTCCGATGTGATTATTGCTCAAATCTCTGCTCGATGGAAGATCAAAAATTGATACTAAGATATAAACATGAAAATCTGTAAACGTGGTGAATGTCTTTAACACTCACATTTGTATGATTGAAGCAAAAGTTCCCAAATTCACACTGAGTTCACCTCCCAAATTAGCATCATTAAGTACTCTGTAGAATTAGAGAAAATTAAAATTTCTTGACCCTCAAGATATTCCTAAAAGAGTCAAAACATATGATATTGCTCCATACATTCCGGTTATATTGGAATTCACGCATTGGACGCCTTGCCATCCTTCTAAACAAGGGTCTCCTCCGGCAAGTAACCATCCGACAAGAGGGGGGAAGCCAAGTGCAGCATATAGACTATTTATTGCTAAAACTGCAATAAGGCAATACCACTTTGATGAATAATGATATACACTATAAAAAATGACTACATAAATATTAGTGATATATGAATTAATTACAAATATTCATAGTATAAATATCACACTTTAGGTTTTGGTTGAGAACAAGCTTTTGTTCTTGTGATTATACAGCAGCAAAAGTTAACTATGTATGAATGCATTAGTATAGACAGCAGAATAATACGTAGTACTAATCTTACAACATGTAAAAGTTATGTTTGTATTCAACTATTACAGTTCAAAAAGTTGTGTGCCAAAGAATAAGAAGCAAAAAATCAAATAGAATGAAATAAAATAAATGAGTGTGTAAAAGACTTACTATCACGAGGATCAGTAAACGCGAAACAACTTGGTGTGGAGATAACTGCCAATAAACCCACAATGGCAACCATATAAATCTTCAGTTTTGAATTCCCCATTGTCAATATATGCTCACAGCAATCAACTTTGATGTCTCTCCCTTGCGTGCTTTAAGTCCAACAGTGGAAAAAGAAATGCACCCTGATAGCTGAGAAAATTAATACTCCTTAATAAACATTCATAACTAAAATGATCTCAAAAACATATTAATGTCCCACAAAACAGCCACAAATAGATAAAATACAAGAGCAACCCATGAAATGAATACACTAACACAAAAATCTAAAGTATAACAGAATTCCACAAAACATACACACATACACTCAAATCTAGGAGAAAAACACATACTAAAGTATTTAAATTTGCAGCAACTTAACATGAAATAAATAAAGGAAAAAAAAAAAAAACATAAAAAGATTCAACTTTATACAGAAAAGATGGTGATGAAAGTAATCAAAAGTTACACATCTCCCAAAATCAAGTCAAAAGTATGTCAATTGCACCATTATTAAGTCACTTTTAGTCCTGCATTCATAAAGGAATTTGAGAAGAAAAAAAACTGGAAAACTAGCAAGTACTCACAACACGTATAGAAATCTTAAAACAATGATTGAATTTTCAAGCCATCTCCAAGCATGAAAATCTACTCATTAACTACAAAAAGAAAAGGCCACTGAAAATGGTTGTGCTCCCTGACCACAATTAGCATTGTATAGTTCTTCTTCACAAGAGCCAAGCAAGTATGATAGCTTAAGCGCAACTCACAAGCTAACCATTAAATATATAAACATTGAACACACAAACATATAATAAAGGAAACTTAAAAGCTTAGAAACAACAAATATACAAAATTCAAAGGTAGGTAAGAAAAATCTTGAAGCACATTTCCCAAAATCCAGCACATATGATCATATGATAAAGCTAAGCAAATAAAACTTTTTTATAAAAAGAAAAAAAATACCAAGTAATTCAATAAATTTATGCTGTACTACTTACAGAGTGTTGCTAGAGTAAGCAAATGAAGTGCATTTACAACCATAAAAATATAGTAACTTGAAGAAAGACAAAAAGGCAAACATTAATGATGTTTTTTAGGGTGTTCTTTTACCTTTTTATAAGGAATGTTTTCCATGAACGATATTATTAAATTTCAAGAAATGTTTTATTTATTTTCTTTATGTAGTGTAACTGTTAGACCCGTTGGGTGGCTCGAGTGGCGGAAAACGGAAGTGAAAGATTTGTCTTGTGTTATACATATTACTCCCTCCGTCTCAAATCTATTGTCCATATTTCTTTTTTGGGTTGTCTCAAAATGATTGTCCACCTTCCATTTTTAGTAATAAAAAGATAATTTTGTGAGGGAATATTCTATTTGTGTGGTTTAAAATTGTAGCTGCCCCACTTTTATTAAACTTTGTGTTTTTTGTCTCCTGACAATAAATTTGAGACGGAGGGAGTATTATTTTTTTTTTTCTTTTTTTGGTAACCGTGCGTATTATTTTTTTTTATGTCTCCTAACAAATGTCTTTTTTATGTTTCAACAAATATAAATAAATTTTAGTAGATAAATATCATATTTGATTGATAAAAAGTAAACTTCATATGATTTTCTAAAACTTTGCGTATTATGAAAATAGACACTTATTAAGAGACGTAAAGATTATATGTTTTGAGTTTAAAATATATACTATATATAAAAGAAAAAACGGTCAAACCTTAAAAAGTGAAATGTTAAAAGTCAAAGGTGAGAGAAATGTATACGTAATTAATAATCTTATCAAAACACATCATTACTTAAAAGTACAATAATTTATTCACATTGTACAACCAATTAAAAGAATATCTATCAAATTAAAAACTTCCAATAAAAACACCCCTTAGTAAAAAGTACAATAAGATTTTCACAATATATAATTTAAACAGGCTACAACATAATCCAAAATATAAAATAATTAAACACACTAATTAATGTTATTTTTAAAACATCCTAAAATGAAAAGTACATGTTATTATACACATTATACAAATTAATAAAACACACAAAACTTCATACAAGCTAACAAGTTGATGGTACATATAATTTTGAAAATCGGACCGGACCAACGGGTTCAACCGGGAACCGGTGTCGTCACCGGTTCAGCTAACCAATAAAAGCCTTCCGAAAACGAATAAGAGAAAACCCGTTGAAACCGATACAAACTGGTGAATCAGGGCTCATCGAGATCTATTTCTCCGGTTAATCGTCACAGGGCCTGCTATACTATAATATAAAGGAAAAACCAAAAAGTAAAAAGTGAAAAGTTGAAACTAAAAAAGTAAATATTGAAAACATATATTTCAAAAGAAAACTATTACTCCCTCCGTCCCATATTAAGTGTCCACAATGGAATCTTTGGATGTCCTAAATTAAGTGTCCATAATGTATTCCAACCAATGAGATGAGACTTTAGTGGGTAAAAATGATATTTGATTGGTGGAGAGTGTAGTTAGTGAAATTTCCTAAAACTTTGTGCACTTTAAAAGTGGACACTTAATATGGGACGGAGGGAGTAATACATATCAAAAACCGGGTTGACCAGGGGCGCTTCAAACCCGGTGGGTTGACCAGGTTTAATTTGACCCATTTTTTACCCAACCTGTCATGTTGACTCGGTTTAAATCCACTCGTTTTTTGACCGGAACTGTTTAACCGGTTGAACCACCCGGGTCGAACCGGGTTTCAAAACATTATGTTTGCAAAACGGACCATAGTGAATTTGTCAAGGTAACTAATAAAACCAAGGATGTTGTTAAACTAAAACCTGCTGTTACATTAGGAGTAGGACTTGCTAGAATGAATTTAGATCTAAAACTACTCAACAACGGCCTATAACACCTATTGCCAAACGCCCCTTTCCCAAAAGCAACTACAACATACAACCCAACTATCAACATACCGGTTGGAATCAAAACTGCCCTAGACCATATCAAACTCCAAATTACATGACATGGAACTCTTACCCATCATTTCCATACATGAACCAAGTAAATGGTATGTTTAACCCAAACGGACCCATGAGATATTGAGGACCAAACGCTTGAGTTATTTGTGTCATAGGTATGCTTGAAAGTTGGCTTAGAACCTGATGAATGGATAAAAGATAGTGGATGCTCAAGACACATGACGGGTAACAAAAACCTCTTCTCAACATACCAAGAGTATGACGGAGGTAATGTTACTTTTGGTAGCAATCTCAAAAGTAAAATCATTGGCAAGGGTACGATCGCTCATAACTCCTTAACTATTGAAAATGTTGCTCATGTTGATAGATTAGGATTTAATCTACTTAGTATTAGCCAACTATGTGATAAAAAGTATAAAGTACTATTTGAAGAGAATGGTAGTAAAATACTAAAAGATGGTATCACCATAGCTAAAGGAGTTAGGAAAAATAGCATATATGTCATGAAAATAGGTAGAACATCTAAAGACAAACTTTGCCTAACAACCTTAGATGATAAATCTACTCTTTGGCATAGACGATTAGGTCACGCTAATATGAGACTCATCCAAAACCTATCCTCAAAAGAGCTAGTTAAAAACCTACAAAAATTCAAATATGACCAACACTTTTGCGACGCTTGCAAAATTGGTAAACAAATTCATAGTAGCCATAAGGCTAAAAACATGGTTTCCACATCTAAGTGTCTAGAGCTTTTGCATATAGACTTGTTTGGTCCATCCACTATAAAAAGTTATGGAGGCAACCTCTACACTTTGATCATAGTAGATGATTACTCAAGATTCACTTGGACAATGTTTTTGAAAACTAAAAATTAAGCCTTTGATAAATCTGAAATATTTAGTAAGAAAATTCAAAATCAATTAGGTGTTAACATTGTGTCAATCCGAACGGATCATGGTCGCGAGTTCGACAATGAAACACAATTTGGAAACTTTTGTGATACAAATGGTATAACACATAACTTCTCGGCTCCTCGAACACCCGAATCTAATGGGGTTATAGAACGTAAAAATAGAACTATTCAAGAAATGAGTAGAACAATGCTTAATGAACAAAACATACCTCAAAAGTTTTGGTGTAACGTCGTTGACACTTCCACTTATATTTTAAATAGAGTTTTAATACGTCCTTTGTTGAACAAAACACCTTATGAAATATATAAAGGCAAAAAGCCTACTTTAGGATATTTTAGAGTGTTTGGATGTAAATGTTTCATTCTAAATACCAAAGACTATCTCACCAAATTTGACCCAAAGTCTTATGAAGGTGTGTTTCTTGGTTACTCACAAACTAGCAAAGCATACATAGTTTAAACAAAGAAACAATGAGAGTAGAGGAATCGTTTAACATAACATTCGACGAAAGTCCACCTCCCTCTAAGACATCACCTTTGGTAGATGATGACTTAGTTGAAAGTCAACTTGTTGAAAGTCAACTTGTTGAAAGTCAAGAAATTAATGAAAATGACAAGGAAGATGAACCATTAAATAAAAAAATTATAAACATCAAAGAATCTAAAAGTCACCCTTTAGAAAAAGTTATAGGACAATTAAATCAAAGAACATTAAGATCACAAGACCAAAATCAAAGTAACTACTTTTGCTTTGTGTCTTCCGTTGAACCGAAAAACATAAACGAAGCAAAAAAAGACGAATCTTGGGTAATTGCTATGCAAGAGGACCTAAACCAATTTGTTAGAAATGATGTTTGGAAATTAGTTCCAAAACCTAAAAATCAAACTATTATTGGAACGAAATAGGTTTTTCGAAATAAAATGGACGAAAACGGTGTAGTGTCTAGAAACAAAGCTAGGCTTGTTGCACAAGGCTATAATCAACAAGAAGGAATTGATTAAGACGAAACTTATGCACCGGTAGCTAGGCTTGAGTCTATTAGAATCTTACTTGCATATGTATGCGCTCATGACTTTAAATTATTTCAAATAGATGTTAAAAGTGCATTTCTAAATGGGTTCATTAACGAAGAAGTATATGTCGCTCAACCTCCCGGATTCACCGACTTTGAAAAACCACATCATGTTTTCAAACTTAAGAAGGCATTATACGGACTTAAGCAAGCACCAAAATCTTGGTACGATCGGCTTAAGACTTTCTTAGTTGAACACAAATACACAATGGGATTAGTAGATAATACTCTCTTTACCAAGAAAAAGGAATCACACATTATCATAGTTCCAATATACGTTGATGACATCATATTTGGATCAACTTGTCAAGAGCTATGTGATGACTTTTCTAAAATCATGCACGACGAGTTTGAGATGAGTATGATGGGTGAGTTAAACTTCTTTTTAGGACTTCAAATTAAACAACTAGAAGATGACATATTCTTTAACCAATCTAAATACATAAAGGATATGCTTAAGAAATTTGGTCTTGAAGACTCAAAACCAACTAAAACACCCATGTCCTCGGAAACGAAACTCACCAAGGATGAGGAAGGTGAATCCGTAGATAACACTAAATATAGAGGAATGATTGGTAGCCTACTTTATCTCATAGCTAGTAGACCGGACATTATGTTTAGCGTTTGTCTATGTGCTCTCTTTCAAAAAGATCCTAAAGCATCACACTTAGAAGCCTTGAAATGAATATTTAGATACATTAAATACATGTTTAGGATTATGGTATCCCAAAGGAACAGGTGTAGAAACCATAGTGTATGCCGACTCGGACCATGCCGGTGACTATGTCGATAGAAAGAGTACAAGTGGTATTTATACTTTTGTTGGACATTGTCTCACCTCATGGTTCGCAAAGAAACAAACGGCTCTCACTATCTCAACTACCGAAGCCGAGTACGTCTCAGCCGAAAAGGCATGTCAACAAGCTCTTTGGATTAAGCAAGCTCTCGTGGATTACGGAATTCATTTCAACGACATCTCTATATTTTGTGATAACAAAGGAGCCATTGATCTCAGCAAAAATCCCGTCCAACATGCCCGAACGAAACATATTGAAATTCGCCATCACTTCCTTCGTGACAATGTTCAAAAAGGAAATATCTCAATCGAGAAAGTATCATCCGAAGATAACATTGCCTACATCCTAACTAAACCTCATAAACGAGAACCATTTAATCTTCTAAGACTTGGTTTAGGATTAATGGAACCAAACATATAGTTAAAACATAGCCTTAATCTTAGAATAACCAAAACAAAACAAATTAGCAAAATTTTGCTGCAGTACCCACGGCACTAAATGACAACAAAGACGGAGCCAATTTTTGGGTCCGTCTAGTCTGTGGTACTAACAATAGCAAAATTTTTAAATACAAAACACCTTCTTCTTCACAACCCACTTTACCAAAACGAGCCACAAACATACCTAACTCATTATTTAGGTTTCTTCCTCAACTAATCACAGCCAAAAACATCATTGTAAGTATCCTAACTACATTACTTCTCTTAATTCTGAGTCTAGGGTTATAATTTATGCACAAAACCAATACATGGGGATTATGTATATTCTTGCACAAAACATGAACTACATTGTTAAATTGCATAACTAATTACACAAATTATGAACTACATTGTCAAATTGCATGACTAATCATGTTTCTCACTAGTTAGAAGTTACTTATCATAAGGCATTATCCTAATTAAACTAAAAACCCCATGTCAAAATTTTGAAAAACTTCTCACTTGTAGGAAAACAATTTCTCATTGTTCATACAAATAAAAACGTTATTTTCATCGCTTGCATAATATCTCTTGAATACTAAAGGTAATGCATAACTAATATGCATTCCCGGGTATATTCAAATGAAGCCACATTGAATTAGGAGCGTTTGGGTTATCTCTTGCATTTTGCCAAACACTACTAATAAAAACTATTGGTGGAAAACTAGAAGAGGGGTTGAATAGTTTACCGATTAAAAACTTTGTTTTGAAACTTATTGAAAGATCAATTGATATTGATCTTAGATATGTTAGTGAAATATGTAAATAATATATAAAGAGTAAATAAGGAAAGAAATAATCAAACCACAACAAGTTGTTTATAGTGTTTAGGTCTACAAGGACTCTTTTTCTTGCCCTACTCCACTCCCCGAGTCTCACACTCGAGAGTTTAACTTCACTAGTCAACAAGCTCCTTTCACCGGCGGAGAAACCTTTACACTTCGCTTACACACTATTTATGACACTAAGCTAAATGTCGAGTTCTTTTCAAGGGTACAACCACTCCCACACACAATGTATTTTAAGGACTAAAATACTAACCACTCACACTCGCAAGATTATGATGGTTTGGTACAACAATGAAGTATGAATCAACACAAGATCATACAACAACAAACAAACAAGACTTCCAACTTCTCGTTGAAGCTTGAATGTGACTTGATCTTCTTTGCTACAAAAGAGATCACTAATATGATATGAAACTGAGTTAGAAAGGTTAGAGAGAAGGAATGTATGAGAGTATGATAGAAAGGGATGAAAAACTACTTGGTTTGGCTTTGCTATTTATAGCCAAAAACATCAGCAAGCACCACGGAACCCTTGAAAGGGTTCCGCCCGTGTTAATATTTGGTGTCGCCGAGGTCTGACAGCAAGATCTCAAAATCTTGCCAAAGTCAACCATATCTATGCAAGATTGTGTAAGATATGTAGAGCCTAAATCTACACAAAGTATCTAGTGAAATCTTCTAAGGATTTCAATGATGCATCACATGATGTCATGTGTTTGTTTTCTATTTTAGAAATATGTAAATACATATGTAATGTTTAGTTTTAAGAAACTAAAACATTCTAAAACTACTATCATACATTATGGTTTAGAGTCATATCAAGATATGATTAATCACAATATAAATGCTTGAGTGTTGAAGATATTATTTGAAAAGCTTGTTTTAACATCTATTAAACTTGACAAGCTTTAAGCTTTATAAAATTAAATTTACTTTTGTCGTTAATAAAACTTAGGTAAAGATCAAAATATAAATAACGTTTAATGACGATATTTGTATTAACAATCTCCCTTTTGTTGAGGACAAAACATAAATTTTATTTTTATAAAAGATGTAAAGATTGTACAAGAGTTATAAAATATTAGTTTTAGAACTTGAAAGAAAATGATAATGCAAGTATGTCCAATATAGACATGAAGTTGACTTTTCGAAAGTCAAAGTCTTCACTAGTTGAAGCATGATGTTAACTTTTGAGAAAGTCTAAGTGTGCGATTGACTTTCCGTAAAGTCAAAATTACCAATGAAGTATCATGTTGACTTTTTCGAAAGTTAATGTATGCGGTTTGACTTTTCGAAAGTCAAATATAACCAAGTTCTATATCTTTCTCCCCCTTTTTGTCTCAACAAAAAGAAGATGCGAGGCGGAATGTGTAATGAGCCCTTAGCCATTATCTCCCCCTTGACCAATGCTCCCCCTAAGTTGGGTGCCAAGAGAAAGATACATGGATTGTGAAAAAGCTACAAAAAGAATTGTTAGTAATAAGCATCATCACAAGCATTTCCAAACACCATGTAACAAGCAACAACAATATATAGAAAACACCATTCATTTTTTAAAATTTTTCATGATTTAAGAATCATGAAAAGGGAACACAATGAAGTGTTTAGTACAATGATAAAATCCATGAAAAGAAATTTTCCTAGAAAATAAAAAAAACAAGAAAAACCTAGAAAATAAAAATGCTTAAAAGAAATAATCTAGGACCCTCCTATTGAGGTTGTGGATGAGCAAGAGCATTTAGGCGCCGAGGATGTGATTGAGGATGAACCTCATTTTCTCTTGGAGCTCATGGACCATCACCCGGTCCTTTTGGTTATTTGGGCGGTTTGCTCACAATTAGAGCAACCATGCCTAGGAGGGTAGTATGGTTGATGATTTTGTGGTGGAATGGTGGAGGTGTTGGTGTTGGTGTTTGGAGTGGTGATTATGGAGGCTAGCAAAGCACTTTGCATTTGCATAGCTTCACTTAGATGAGAATCCACCATATTTGAAAATTGGTGGAGATGTTGGAGCTCGGCTTGAATCTCCTCTTTGGTGGGATGATCTTCCCACATGGATTCCTCAATGTCTTCTATGTGAGGAGACATTGATGTAGGAAGTGGTTGATCCCATACAAAGGATCGGGATTTCCTTGTGGATAGGGTGGAAGAGAAGAGGTCCTGGCCCTAGCAGGCGTTTAGGTCAAAAGAAGGTCGTGGAGACTCATGAGCAATCCTCTCAATAGTACCAAAAGATGGTAGTGGAGGTGGATGATTTGGCCTAGGAGGCAAGTCCTCCAAGTCTTCCAAAATGGGTTTGTAGATGTAGGTGGTGTATAAAATAACTCCAATGGGATGAGTGTTGGAGATTTTGGAGGTGATGGTGTTTTGATGTTTGGATGGGAGTCGGTGGTGGTGAGCTAGGAGTCTTTGTTGGTGGTGGAGTAGTGATGATGATAGGTGATTGTGGAGGTGGTGTAGGAGTAGCCAAAGTGAGGTTTGTGTCATCCCTTATGGGAGATGAGATGGTTAGTGGAGATGACTCGGAAGAAGAACTTATGTTGACAAAGCAACAAGGTCTTACGCTAATTCTAGCGGTTTTCTTGCAAGGCTTGGTTGATGGGGAAGTTTTTGTCATTTTGACTTAAGCTTTTGCTAGTAGATGGTGAGATTTGAGAAGGTGTGAAGATGATCATGGTAAAAGCTCTTAATTTATAGAAATGGAGAATTATGGAGAAATGTGTTTGATTTGATGTTAAACCATAGAAGAGATGAGGTTTCTAATGATATTGAAGTGGGTTTAATGCTAGTCATATCACCCAAGTCAATCCATACAAGTAGGATGGAGTGAAGAAACATAGATTTGCAATAAATATGTTCTAATGATTATGAGATCCTAACAATCAGATTACCCACGGATTGCAAGGAACCAAATTTTTGGTTCCTTCCTTTATGCAAAAGGGCTCATTGGGTGGATTTTTGAAATTTTTGAATTTTGGTGGGAAATGGATATCCTATGTGCCTAAGTGTGTTATACTAGTTCTAATGTGGGTAAAAACTAGTTAAGATTAACTTAGAAGCAATGTATGGTAATTTGAAATATCGAAATAAGCGAAATTCAGAAAATTACCTGTAGGATCCACGGCACCAAAAAAATACACAGGCGAAACCCAAAAAGGGTGCGCTTTGGTGCCACCTCACAGCACGGCGGTATCAATTTTTACAACAGACGGTACCAAATATTTGGTGCCGTCTGATCCGCGGACACCAGAAATCACCACATAACAGGTTTTTAAGGGTCGAGGACTTTTTCAAAACCTGAAATTTTGCTCAAAACATGTGACATTAATTATTTCTAGTTAGGAAAAGTAAATAACACATACACAAAAATAGTGGAGCATAGACTTTGACCAGACTAACGATTTTCACATTAAAGTGAAAATGGGTAAAATTTGATAACACACTTGTGCTATCCCCCTGCATGAAATTGTTAGCATACATCATTGTTTTGAGTTATATTATCATCCTACAAATTAAAATCAACCAAATTGTATCAAATATTAAAGTTAATGTCTTGTTCCAAACACTCCTTAAAAGGACCCTCACTTGTCCAACTTCTTGTAAATCTTGTTCATCATCCTACCAAGGCACTTGAACTTCCCCTTGGTTTGCTTGAACTCCGCTGATTCATTCTCAATCTCGGGAAGAGACGCATAATACTCATGAGGTGGAAGGCGAGAATTTGGAAGACCATCCTCGGAGCTATTTGATGATGATAATGATGGAGTTGGAGGTTTTGCTCTTTTGCCTTTTGTCTTAGCTACTCGCTCGTCACTCAAGGGCACAAAGATGTGAGGGATGAGCTCATAGTCAAGCTGCAACCCTTTTAGGCTTGGTGGAATTGGTGCAAAGGCTCTATAGAGACGGGTGAGAAGCATCCCGTAAGGAAGAGCAACAGATCCTTGAGTTGGAATGTCAATCATTCTTCTAGCAATGTAGTAGGCTAAATTGAATGGTTGACGGGTGGACAAGTTGTAGAGCATGTGACAAAGGCAAGCGTTGATATGGTCCATATTCCCTATGCTGCTAATGACGTTGGCTCTAAGAAGTTCCTCCCATTTCTTAAATTCGGGCTTAAGTTCATTGAGCTCCATTCCATATGGATCTCGGTTCACCTCCTTTCCCTTTTGGGTGACACGGGTTGGAGCGGCTCTTGGGTTAAAGAGGCGCTCACGGATGACATCCTTATCCGCTAGAGGAGTTTGGTAGGGAAGAGAGCGGTCATTGATTCCATCAAGGATAGTGAGTGACCACTTATCCGAGTAGACACATGTTCCTCGGTTGGGAATTCCTAGCACTTGAGCAAATTGGGTTAAGGAGATGGTGTAGTCGTTTTGATTGATCCTAAACCTAAGGCTAAACTCATCTTCTTCATCAATGAAACCGGTGACACTAGCATAGAACTCTAACACAAACCTAGGACAAATAGGTTCATCGATGTCAAGGAGACAATCGAATTGAATAATGCTAGTTCTTGATGGAGATTGGTATTGTCGACAAAAGAGGAGTGAATGGTTCTACCTCATGGAAGTACCTTGTTTCTAGACTCTTAAAGATTTCGACTTGTTCCTTGGAAAGTCCCTTGGTTTTGTGATGTTTGGGAATGTAGTTAAGGGTATCCTTGTGATCTTAGAATCTTGCGGCTACCATGGTTATTCCTATGAGCAAGAATTTACATGTTAAAATGAGAATAAACTTAACGCTTTGGTTCTATTCGTGCCTATATGAAAACGATTTGGAGTTGCGGTTATCTCGACTCATTTTATGCATAAAATGGTTTTTAGTGGGGGTGTTTGGCAAACGGCCTGAGATAACCCAAACGCTCCTAATTCAATGTGGCTTCATTTGAATATACCCGGGAATGCATATTAGTTATGCAATACCTTTAGTATTCAAGAGCATGCAAGTGATGAAAATTTAATGTTTCTATTTGTAGTAACAATGAAAAATTGTTTTCCTACAAGTGAGAAGCTTTTCAAATTTTTTTGACATGGGGTGTTTGGCTATTTGAACAAAACCTTATAGTCATTATCTTTTGATTAGTGGGAAACATGATTTGTTTATGCAATATGACAACGTAGTACCTAATTTCAATGACTAGTTATGCAATTTTCCAATTGAATCCATGTTTTGTACAAGAATATACATAATCCCCATGTAATGATTTTGTGCACAAATTATAATCCTAGACTCAGATTTAAGAGATAAAATGTAGTTATAATACTTACAATGATGTTATCTCCAGTGATTAGTGGGTGAGAAAATGTCAACAATGAGTTAGGTCTAATGTTTACACGTTTTGGTAAAGTGGGTTGTGAGGAAGAAGATGTTTTGTAGGTAGCATTTTTGCCACTGTTGTCACCACGGACAAGACGGAACCAAAAATATGGTTCCGCCTTTGTTGTCGTTTGGTGCCATGGGAACAAGAGCAAGTTCAAAACAAATTTGTTTTGTTTTGTTTGTTCTAAGGTTTAGACTATGTTTTACCTACATGTTTGGTTCCATTAACCCCAAACCAAGTCTAAGAAGATTAAATGGTTCTCGTTTGAGAGGCTTAGTTAGAATGTCGGCAATGTTATCTTCGGAGGACACTTTCTCAATTGAGATGTTCCTTTTGAACATTGTCGCAAGAAAGTGATGACGGATTTCAATATGCTTCGTGACGAGCGTGTTGGACGGGATTTTCTTTGAGATCAATAGCTCCTTTGTTGTCGCAAAATATAACGATATCATTGAGATGAATTCGTAATCCACGAGCTTGCTTCATCCAAAGATCTTGTTGACATGCTTTTCCGGTGAGACGTACTCGGCTTGATGGTTGAGATAGCTAAAGCCGTTTGCTTCTTTGCAAACCATGAGGTGAGACAATGTCCGGCAAAGTGCAAATACCACTTGTACTTTTCTATCGACATAGTCACCGGCATGATCCGAGTCGGCATATACTATAGTTTCTACACTCGTTCCTTTGGGATACATAATCCTAAACATGTTGTTCCCTTAATGTATCTAAATATCCTTTTCAAGGCTTCTAAGTGTGATACCTTTGGATTTTCTTGAAAGCGAGCACATAGACAAACACTAAACATAATGTCGGGTCTACTAGCCAAGAGATAGAGTAGACTACCAATCATTCCTCTATATTTAGTGTTATCTACCGATTCACCTTCCTCATCCTTGGTGAGTTTAGTGTCCGAAGACATGGGTGTCTTAGTTGGTTTTGAGTCTTCAAGACCAAATTTCTTAAGCATATCTTTTATATATTTAGATTGGTTGAAGATTATGCCATCTTCTAGTTGTTTAATTTGAAGTCCTAGAAAGAAGTTTAATTCACCCATCATACTCATCTCAAACTCATCGTGCATTATTTTAGAGAAATCATCACATAGTTCTTGACAAGTTGATCCGAATATGATGTCATCAACGTATATTTGAACAATGATAATGTGTGACTCCTTTTTCTTGGTAAAAAGAGTATTATCTACTAATCCCATGGTGTACTTGTTTTCAACATCGTACCAAGCTTTTGGTGCTTGCTTAAAACCGTATAATGCTTTCTTGAGTTTGAAGACATAATGTGGTTTCTCAAAGTTGGTAAAACCGGGAGGTTGAGCCACATATACTTCTTCATTAATAAACCCATTAAGAAACGCACTCTTAACATCCATTTGAAATAATTTAAAGTCATAAGCACATGCATATGCAAGTAAGATTCTAATAGACTCGAGCCTAGCTACCGGTGCATAAGTTTCATCATAATCAATCCCCTATTGTTGATTATAACCTTGTACGACAAGCCTAGCTTTGTTTCTAGACACTACACCATTTTCATCCATTTTATTTCGAAAAACCCATTTCGTTCCAATTATAGTTTGATCTTTAGGTTTTGGAACTAATTTCCAAACATCATTTCTAACGAATTGGCTTAACTCTTCTTGCATAGCAATTACCCAAGATTCATCTTTTATTGCTTCATTTATGTTTTTCGAAAACAACGTGCAAGTAAACCTTGAGTAATCATCTACTATGACCAAAGTGTATAAGTTACCTCCATAGCTTCTTATAGCGGATGGACCAAACAAGTCCATATGCAAAAGTTCTAGACACTTAGATGTGGACACCATGTTTTTAGCCTTATGACTACTATGGGTTTGTTTACCAATTTTGCAAGCGTCATAAAAATGTTGGTCATATTTAAGTTTTGGTAAATTTCTAACTAGCTCTTTTGAAGATAGGTTTTGTATAAGTATCATATTAGCGTGACCTAAGCGTCTATGCCAAAGAGTTGAGCTATCATCTAATGTTGTTAAAAAAAGTTTGTCATTAGATGTTTTATCTATTTTCATGACATATATGTTATTTTTCCCAACTCCTTTAGCTATGGTGATACCATCTTTTAGTATTTTACTACCATTTTCTTCAAATAGTACTTTATACTTTTTATCACATAATTGGCTAATACTAAGTAGATTAAATCCTAACCTATCGACATGAGCAACATTTTCAATAGTTAGGGAGTTATGAGCGATCGTACCTTTGCCAATGATTTTGCTTTTGAGATTGCTACCAAAAGTGACATTACCTCCGTCATACTCTTCGTATGTTGAGAAGAGACTTTTGTTGCCCGTCATGTGTTGTGAGCATCCACTATCTTTTATCCACTCATCAGGTTCCAATCCAACTTTCAAGCATACCTAAGACACAAATAACTCAAGCGTTTGGTCCCCAATATCTCATGGGTCCGTTTGGGTTAAATATACTATTTACTTGATTCATATATGGAAATGATGGGTAAGAGTTCCATGACATGTAATCTGGTAGTTTGATATGGTCTAGGGAAGTTTTGATTCCAACCGTTATGTTGATAGTTGGGTTGTATGTTGTGGTTGCTCTTAGGAAAGGGGCGTTTGGCAAAAGGTGTTTTATGTCGTTGTTGAGTAGTTTTTGATTTAAATTCATTTTTAGCAAGTCCTACTTCTGATGTAACAGCAGGTTTTAGTTTAACACTATCCTTGGTTTTCTTTGTTGCTTTGACAAATTCACTACGGTCCGTATCACAAACATTCTGTCCTGCTGCAGTTCCCATGGCACCATTTCTTACAAAGGACGGAGCCTTATTTTTGGGTCCGTCTGGTTCGTGCTGCACTGCAACAGTTTTGACAGTTTGTTTGTCTTTTTCGGCCGTTTTGTTTTGACTCTTTGGAATTAATGCCTCATTAAATCCTAGCCCATTCATGTTTCATGGTGTTTTTTGAATTATAACTATTTCATCGGCACAAGCGATGTTTTTGTTAAACCTTTTAATATTAGAATTATGTTCGATTAGAACATCTTGTGTGAGCTTTAGTTTTTCTATTTCAAGATTAAGCTCTTTACATGATTTGCAACCATCGTCATTTGCTTTTCCCTTTTCTAATTGTTTTGCCTTTTCTCTTAACTCATAGACTTCATTTTCTAAAAATTCCTATTTAGTCTTTAAAAATTTATTTTTAGTTATGATTTTTAGACTTAGCTCACACAATTGATTGTATTGTTTTTCAGTTTCATCATCAATAGAGGAATAAGATGAGTCGGAATGTACCTCGTTTGACTCATGTGCCATTAGAGCGATCTCCTCCTTGCTTGACTCTTCATCATCTTCACTATCACTCCAAGCACCACTTACAAAAGCTCGTTGAGTTTTGCGTTTAGGTGGCTTGGGACAATCTCCTATTAGATGACTTGCATCACCGCATCTAAAGCACTTTCTTTCACCTTTACCCTTTTTGTCATCCCGATCTTTTCGGAATGGCTTCTTTTCTTCTCGAGGTTATCTTACAAACTTTCCTCTTCTTCTAAAGAACTTTTTGAAATCTCTAACGGCCATGGCGTACTCTTCATCTTCACTACCGGAGCAAGATTCGTCATCATTACTTGATTCTGTTCTTGCTTTTAGAGCAATGGTTTTGATTTTCTCTCTTTTTCCTTTGATGATTTCCGAATCTTTCTCCATCACCATTTCGTGTACTTTGAGGTTTCCGATTAGCTCGTCTAGTGACATTTTTGAGAGATCTTTTGATTCTTCAATGGCCGTCACTTTAGCTCTCCACTTCGGATGGAGTGCTCTAAGAAATTTTCTGACAAAGTTCTTACTACGAAAATATTCATCAAGTGCTTTAAGTGATGTAATAATAGTATTAAAACGAGCAAACCACAATCAATGGTTTCATCTTCAGGGTTAACAAATTGTTCATATTGTTGAACAAGAAGATCAATTTTGTTATCCTTGACTTGTGAATTTCCTTGATGTGTAACAATCAAAGATTCCCAAATATCTTTGGCGGTTTCACATATAAAAATTCTTTCATATTCTTTTCTAGGCAAAACATTATAAAGCATCATTTTAGCTTCATTATTTTTAGCAATTAATTTCTTTTGTTGTAGAACTAAAATCCCCTTTAACAATAACAAACCAAAGATCTATATCTTTTGATTTTACATATGTTTCAAAACGGTTTTTCCAATAGATAAATCCATTGGTTTCAAAGAGTGGTGGTCTTTGCATAACTTGCCCTTCTTTAAAGTTTTCAGAATCCATGGATCGTTTCAAGCTTATAAAATACAATATATTTTAGAAATTCTTGAGCAACGAGGCTCTGATACCAATTGTGGAAAACTAGAAGGGGGTTGAATAGTTTACCGATTAAAAACTTTATTTTGAAACTTATTGAAAGATCAATTGATATTGATCTTAGATATGTTAGTGAAATATGCAAACAATATATAAAGAGTAAATAAGGAAAGAAACAATCAAACCACAACAAGTTGTTTATAGTGGTTCGGTCTACAAGGATTCTTTTTCCTTGCCCTACTCCACTCCCCGAGTCTCACACTCGAGAGTTTAACTTCACTAGTCAACAAGCTCCTTTCACCGGCGGAGAAACCTTTACACTTCGCTTACACACTGTTGGGAATTGCCGATTTGAAGATTACAAAACCACGAGCAAGAATGAAGAAAGAAGAAACAATGAGGGTCTTAACAGTAATATTTAATAGTAGCTTTTCTAGTAAGATATGTTTAGGGTTTTCATGTAACCTCCCTCTACTATATAAAGAGGGTAGGCGTCTAGGGTTTAGGTATCCCTTTTCCATTATCCCTTTCATTTCATTTCATAGTATTCATCTCCTAATGAGAGTCTAGACACACGATTATAGCGTGTGTACATTAGTAATAGTTATAGTAGTTTTTATATTCAATAAAGAAAACCTTATTAGTGATGTTGATTGTGTTATTCTATTCCGTTGTGCATTCAATCAATCAATGTTATTCATACCCTAGTTGAGTCCGGATCTTGGTTTCAACAATTGGCTTCAGAGCCTCGTGGCTCTCGATCTAGGGTTTATAAGGTTTTCGTGTAATTAGGGTTTATACCCTAGTTAGTCTACAGCAGCAGATGGTAAAGAGGCAGCAGTAGAAAAGCGGATCCAAGTTTTGTTTTTGTTTTTGATGTTGCCATCAGAAGCAGATTCGTAATGAGGTAATTATTTTTTTGATTGTCACGTGATGGGTCCTGTTGATTATAAAAATTGTGTCCAATCATACTGGGGTCCTCTTTGTCGGTTAGTAAGTTGATTTGCAAATTAAAGATAGATCGTGATTGGTTATTCATCTAAGTGGGTCACGAAGGATCATATTGTGATAAAAGAATTCATTGGTCAAACTGTTGATTATTTTTATTTAATCAGTGGTTGGTCTGTACGCACACCACATGAGTTTATTCATTGGTCACGTCGTTGAATTTGGTTTATTATATTGAGCATTGAATTGATGGTCCCCACTTGTTTGTATCACAATCTGTTCCTGCTGGTCATTCATGGTATAATTTTTATTGGCTGTCAAATTGGTTTTAATCTTGATGAGCGCTTGGTACTGACCACATTTGATATTTATTGGTACTCCTTGCTCCCATTGGTCCCAAGAATGAACTTATCGGCAGTCTTCCATATGTGATAACTTTTTGTGATCACGTGGGATAGATTTTTAATTTGTATAGGTCCCACTCGATTTTAATTGGTGAATGATGTAATATTGTTTGAGGATGTTGACTGGTCAATTTTCAAGCGAGTTATACTTTTTAATTTAAAGTATGAGTGGTTTTGATATGGGGATACTATTCGAAATAAATTGATGGTGGGGTCGACATGTTTAGTATGAGTTGAGATGATTTTTATTCCTACTGCTCTTGTTATAATGTTGGTCCCACATTTATTTGCTTTGATTGGCTAAAATATGTTCGATTAGTACTGATGGGTAGATACTTCTGATGTTGCGTGATAATAATGGGTCCTCATTTTATTCCTACTGGTGATTAGACAGGGCCTATTTGGTCAGTGTTATTATTCATGTTTCCGCTGTTCATTGAAATGGAGTGGTATTGGTTCAAGTATTGTTATTTAGGTACAGTTCGAATATTATAATACAGGCAGCGTAGGAACTTAATTCTGGTCGGATAACATTTATACTGTTCATGCTCGGTTGTTGTATATGCTAATTATGGTCTTGACAGTTGGTCTTCTAATGTTTTACTAGTCTTGGTGAGTTGAATTTTTATTCAACGATGAACCCTAGTAATTAACATATTTTTGGCTTGATTTGATGTTCTTACTGGCTGCATATTTTGATTCGTACTGGTTCCTACTGGTGGTTCCTCCTGATTGTTCCTTCTGGTGGTTCCTGCTGGTAGCTTCGGTTCCTGCTGGTGGTTCTGGAGTTCCTACTGGTTGATAAGGTGCGTGTCTTATCATATTTCAAAGTGAGCAGTAACACTTTTGAGATAACTTGTTCGTACATTAATGGTGTGACAAAGACTTGATGAATCTAGCGAAGGGGTGAGATCTATAGATTAAATGTACTTAATGCGCACATTTGCTAACACTTTAAGGAGTTACGTTGTAGTGCTCAGTGTTGGTGAAGGGGTGTGATCTACATATCATAGGTGCTTAATGCTCACATTTGCTAGTGTCTCATCTAAGTTTGGAGTCACATGGATAGTACAAGATATAAGACGCATGCTTTGGTGTTTCTACTGGTTCTCCGTTCCTACTGGTAGACTATTTTGATGCTGCTGCTGATTTGATTTTTCTGTTGTTGCGCTTTATTTATTTTGTTTAAAAATAATAATAAATAAAAAATTGAGATGGTTAGTATAATTTTAAGATGAAGCTTATGGTTTATATACTTACCATCTACATGCATCACTTGAGGGGAAGCGTCTACGAGTTGCACAAGACCCCTATTAGATGAAGGGGAAGAAGATTCATGGTGTGCAGCTTATTATTTGTGATGACATGTTTTGGCATTGTTTCTTCATACAGGTTGTTTTGTACTATCAAGAAACTGGAACTTAACCTAGTCAAATTCCAGTTTAGGGGAAGATTGTTGGGAATTGCAGATTACAAAACGAGCAAGAATGAAGAAAGAAGAAACAATGAAGGCCTTATAGATAATTTTATAGTAGCTTTGGTAGTAAGCTATGTCTAGGGTTTTTGTAGCCTCCCTCTACTATATAAAGAGGGTAGGCATCTAGTTTATTTTCATCCCTTTCCATTATCTTTTCATTTCATTTCATAGTATTGATCTCTAATGAGAGTCTAGACACACGATTATAGCGTGTGTATTAGTAGTCGTAGTAATTTATATTTTTCAATAAATAAAACCTTATTAGTGATATTGATGGTGTCATTTTTATTCCGCTATGCATTCAATCAATCAATGTTACTCATACCCTAGTTGAGTCCTGATCTTGGTTTCAACAATTGGTTTCAGAGCCTCGTGGCTCTCGATCTAGGGTTTATAAGGTTTTCGTGTAATTAGGGTTTATACCCTAATTAGTCTACATCAACAGATGGTAAAGAGGCAGCAGTAGAAAAACAGATCCAAGGTTTTTTTTTGTTTCTGATGTTGCCGTCAGAAGCAGATTCGTAATGAGGTAACTATTTTTTGATTGTCACGTGATGGGTCCTGTTTATATACATGGATTCAATCAATTGAAGCTTATGGTTTATATACTTACCATCTACATGCATCACTTGAGGGGAAGCGTCTACGAGTTGCACAAGACCCCTCTTAGCAAAAAGGGGAAGAAGATTAGTTATGTGCAGCGGATTATTTGTGATGACATGTTTTAGCATGGTTTCTTCATACAGGTTGTTTTGTACTATCAAGAAACTGGAACTTAACCTAGTCAAATTCCAGTTTAGGGGAAGATTGTTGGGAATTGCCGATTTGAAGATTACAAAACCACGAACAAGAATGAAGAAATAAGAAACAATGAGGGTCTTAATAGTAATATTTAATAGTAGCTTTTCTAGTAAGCTATGTTTAGGGTTTTCATGTAACCTCCCTCTACTATATAAAGAGGGTAGGTGTCTAGGGTTTAGGCATCCCTTTCCATTATCCTTTACATTCATTTCATAGAAGACATCTCCTAATGAGAGTCTAGACACACGATCATAGCGTGTGTACATTAGTAATACTTGTAGTAGTTTTTATATACAATAAAGAAAACCTTATAGTGATTTTGATTGTGTTATTATTCCGCTATTTTCATTCAATCAATTGATATCACTCATACCCTAGTTGAGTCCAGATCCATGGATTCTATACACACTATTTCCGACACTAAGCTAAATGTCGAGTTCTTTTCAAGGGTACAACCACTCCCACACATAATGTATTTTAAGGACTAAAATACTAACCACTCACACTCACAAGATTATGATGGTTTGGTACAACAATGAAGTATGAATCAACACAAGATCATACAACAACAAACAAACAAGACTTCCAACTTCTCGTTGAAGCTTGAATGTGACTTGATCTTCTTTGCTACAAAGAGATCACTAATATGATATGAAACCGAGTTAGAAAGGTTAGAGAAGGAATGTATGAGAGTATGATAGAAAGGGATGAAAACTACTTGGTTTGGCTTTGCTATTTATAGCCAAAACATCAAGAGCACCACGGAACCCTTGAAAGGGTTCCGCCCGTGTTAATATTTGGTGCCACCGAGGTCTGACAGCAAGATCTCAAAATCTTGCCAAAGTCAACCATATCTATGCAATATTGTGTAAGATATGTAGATCCTAAATGTACACAAAGTATCTAGTGAAATCTTTTAAGAATTTCAATGATGCATCACATGATGTCATGTGTTTGTTTTTCTATTTTTAGAAATATGTAAATACATATGTAATGTTTAGTTTTTAAGAGACCAAAACATTCTAAAAACTACTATCATACATTATGGTTTAGAGTCATATCAAGATATGATTAATCACAATGTAAATGCTTGAGTGATGAAGATATTATTTGAAAAACTTGTTTTAATATCTATTAAACTTGACAAGCTTTAAGCTTTATAAAAATTAAATTTACTTTTGTCGTTAACAAAACTTAGGTAAAGATCAAAAATATAAATAACGTTTAATGACGATATTTGTATTAACACTATTTTATGTATAAAATGAGTCGAGATAACCGCAACTCCACATTGTTTGCATATAGAAACACACTAGAACAAAAGTGCTAATTTAGTTTTCATTTTTACTAAAACTTGTAAATTCTTGCTCTTAGGAACAAACATGGTACTTTTGTCGACAGAACAAATCTCCATCAAGAACTAGCCACTATCAACTTCGATTGTCTCCTTGACATCGACGAGCCAATTTGGCCTAGGTTTGTCCTAGAATTCTATGCTAGTGTTGTTTCCATAACAAATGAGGATGATCTTATTGCTCTCAAATTTAAGATCAAACAAAATGATTACACCATTTACATAACAAGTGTTAGGAATTCCTTGCCGTGGTACTTGTCTTTACTCGGATAAGTGGCCACTCACTATCCTTGATGCTATTCATGACCGTTCTCCTCCTTACCAAACTCCTTTGGTCAACAAGGATGTCATTCGTGAGCACCTCTTTAATGATAGGGTAGCACCAACCCGTGTCACTCGAGCGGGAAAGGAAGTCAACCGAGATCCATACGGTATGGAACTCAATGAGCTTAAGCCTCAATTCAAAAAGTAGGTGGAACTTCTTAGAGCCAATGTCATTAGCACCATAGGAAACCGAGACCACATCAATGCTTGCCCTTGCTACATGCTCTATAGCTTGTCTACTCGTCAACCATTCAACTTGGCATACTACATTGCTAGGAGAATGGTAGACATTACTACTCAAGGCTCTGTTGCTCTTCCATACGGGATGCTCATAACCCGTCTTTATAGAGCTAATGAACTAATTCCGCCAAGTCCTAGAGGGTTGAAACTAGAATATTCTCTCATCCCTCACATATTTGTGCCCTTGAGTGATGAAAGAGTATCCAAGACTAAGGCAAAGGGAAAAAGGCCAAAACCTCCAACTCCTTCATCATCATCAAATAGCTCCGAAGACGGTCTTCCCAACTCGAGGCTTCAACCACATGAGTACTATGCCTCACTTCCAGAAGGGGAGAACCCAACGGAGGAGTTCAAGCAAACCAAGGGGATGTTCAAGTGCCTTGGTAGGATGATGACCAATATTTACAAGAAGTTGGATAAGTGAGTTGAGGTTTAAGAGGGTGTTTGGAACAAGACAAGAAACAATGTTGTATGATATTATTTATGTGTTATCGCTTCGTAGGATGATAAACTAACTTAAAACATTGATGTTTACTAACTTTTTCATGCAGGGGGATAATATACGGATGTTATCAAATTTTACTCGTTTTCACTTTTTAGTGAAAATCAATAGCCCTTGTTGAAAATACATGCTCCCTTATGTTTATATGTGCGTTATTTCTTGTTCCTAACTAGAAATAATTATCTCCATATGTTTTAAGAAAATTTTCAGGATTCGAAAAATTCCTCGGGGATCAAAAAACGCCACTGCCAAAAATTCTGCACTGGACGGATCTCACGGAACCAAATTTTTGGTTTCGTCCGTTAAAAATTTTGGTGCCGCCGTTTCTGCACTGACGGACCAGCCGGACCCAAAATTTGGGATCCGTCTGTGTATTTTTTTGGTACCGTGGGATGCCCATGTAAGTTGCTGAATTTCGCTCATTCTCGCATTCTAATTTACCAAAATTTGTTTCTAGGATAGTTTTTACTTCTTTTTATTCATATTAGAACTAGTTTTACTTACTTAGACATATAGGATATCCATTTCCCACCAAAATTCAAAAATTCCAAAAGTTCACCCAAGGAACCCTTTTTCATAAAGGAAGGAACCAAAATTTTGGTTCCTTGAAATCCGTGGATGATCTGAACTTCAAGATCTTTCAATCATTAGGACCCATTTATTGCATATCTTGGTCTTTTTACTCAAACCTTCTTGTATGGCTTGACTTAGATGATATGAATTGCATTAAAACTCTTCCAAATTATTAGAAACCACTTCATTTCTATGGCTTAACATCAAATCAAACACATTTCTCCATAATTTCATAATCCTATAAATTAAGAGCCTCAAAGATGATCATCCTCACACCTCAACAAATTCTCTCATCTTCTCCTAGAATAAACTTAAGCAAAAATGACAAAGTCATTCACATTATCCCCATCAAACGAACCATGTAAGAAAACCGCAAGAATGAGTGTTAGACCTTGTTGTTTTTTAAACATTATCTCCTCCTCTGAATCATCACCTCTAACCATTTCATCCCCAATAAGAGATGAAAACTTACTTACTCTAAGCACTCCAACACCACCTCAAAAATCACCCATTATCATCACCACTCCACCACCTACAAAAACAACCATTGTCACCTCTCCACCACCGGCTCCAATCCAAACGTCCAAATCACCATCACCACCCAAATCTCCAAAGCTCATACCTTTAGAACTATTCTCAACTCCACCAACATCTCCAAACCCATTCTTAGAAGACTTAGAGGACCTACCTTCTAGGCCCGAAAATCCACCTCCACTACCATCATTCGGTACCATTGAGCGAATCTCTCATGAACCACCACGCCCAACATTGAACCAAACGCCCCTTTGGAACCTAAGCCTCGTCTCTTCCACCCAATCCATAATGACATTCATGGACCATTGTATGGGGACCATGCTCTACCACCAACATCATTGTCTCCTCATATCGATGACATTGATGAATCTATGTGGGAAGATCACCCACAATCACAAGCAGAGATACAAGCCCAACTAGAAAACTTCCAAAACTTCTCCAATATGGGGGATTCCCACCTTAGTGAGGCTATGCAAATGCAAAATGCTTTGCTTTCCTCTCTCATCACTTCATCAAACACCAACAACACTTCAACCAATCCACCACCACCTAATCATGATCCTATTTTCCCACCTAGACATGGTTGCTCAAATTGTGAGCGAACCGCCCATCTTAGCAAACGGACCCAGATCATGGTCCACGAGTTACAAGATGAGATGAGCTTCATCATCAATCACATCCTTGAGCGTATCAATGCTCTTTCTCATCCACCTCCTCAATAGGATGGTTCTAGACTTTCTCTAGGATTTTTTAAATTATAAGTTTTTTTTTTTTTTATTTTCTAGGATTTTATTTATTTTTAAGTTATTTTTCTAATTTTTAGGATTTCTTTATGTATCAACACATCCATTGTGTTCCCTTTTCTGACTTCTAAAGTCATAAAATTTTTAACAAATGAATGTTGTTTCTTATATGATTATTGGTTATTACTTGTTGGTTGAAATTACTTGTATAATTGTGATGATGCTTGTTACTAAGCTTTCTTTTGTAGCTTTTCACAATCCATGTATCTTTTTCTTGGTACCCAATTAAGGGGGAGCATTGGCTAAGGGGGAGAAAATGGCTCGGGCTCATTGCATTTTCCGCATCGCCTTTCTTTTTGTTTCGACAAAAAGGGAGAGAATATTATTGAACTTGAACTTTTCAAAAAGTCAACACCATGCTTTGACATTCAAAAAGTCAAAATTGTTAAAAAACCAAATAATTGGATAAACTAGTCATAAGATAAAATAAACTTTTGATTGACAACTTTATCTAACTAACTAGTTCTTTCAAGTTCAAATTAATCTCATATTTTTATAAATCTTGTACAACTTTACATCTTTGATAAAAATTAAATTTATGTTTTGTCCTCAACAAAAAGGGCGAGATTGTTAATACAAATATCGTCATTAAACGTTATTTATATTTTATGATCTTTACCTAGTTTTGTTAACGACAAAAGTAAATTTCATTTTTGAAAAGTATAAAACTTGTCAAGATTAATAGACATTAAAACAAGCTTTCTTTAAATAAAATCTTTATCACTTAAGCATTTACATTTTGATTAGTTATGTATCAATTAACTTTGATATCTTTTTAAACCATAATGTGCATCAACATTTTTAGAACAAGTATGTTTTAGTTTCTTAAACACAACATTACATATGTATTTACTTTTAACATATTAATTCTAAAATAGAAAATAACATATTACATCATGGCTTGCATCACATTGGAAATCTTTAGAAGATTTCACAGAATATTTTGTTTAGATTTGGACTCTACATATCTTACATGATTTTAGTTAGATTTGGGTGATCTTGGAAAGATCTTTGTAATCTTACTGTCAGACCAGCGAAACCAAAAAATAACAAGGGCGGAACCCTTTTTTGGTTCCGTGGTCCGTGGACTCTGTTGTTCACTCTCTTTCTATTACTTCTAACTCAGTTTCATTTCATTCTAGTGATCCTCTTTTGTAAAGAAGATCAAGGCATAAACAAGCTTCAACAAATAGTTGGAAGGATTGTTTGTTTTGTTTTTGTATGATCTACTATTGTTCATACATCATTGTTGTACCAAACCATCTTAAACTTCTGAGTGTGAGTGGTTAGTATTTTAGTCCTCAAAATACATAGTGTGTGGGAGTGGTTGTACCCTTGTAAAAGAACTCGACATCTAGCTATGTGTCAGAAATATTGTGTATGCGACGTGTAAAGGTTTTCTCCGATAACTCTCGAGTTGGAAACTCGGGGAGTGGATTAGGGCAAGGAAAAAGAGTCCTTGTAGACCGAACCACTATAAACAACTTGTCGTGGTTTGATTGTTTCTTTCCTTATTTACTCATTATATATTGCTTGCATATTGTTTATTCTTCACTAACATATCTAATATCAATATCAATTGATCTTACAATAAAGTTTCAAAACAAAGATTTTAAACGGTAAACTATTCAACTCCCTTATAATTTTCCACAGTATGTAAAAAAAATTTGTCCTGAATTGATCTTAAATCTTAGTTATTATAGGATTGTGAAAACAAAATAAGCTTGTTGTCTTTTTCTTTTTTATTTAAAGGTCATAACCGTGTTGCCTATTTTTTTTTGTCTTTAAATGATCATAAACATCTTATATATTTCTTTTTCCTTAAAAGGTTCATAATCATACTTAATACTTATAAACATCTTATATCTTATAAATCACTTTTGGTTTTCATATATAAACCCAGAAACGATTGAAATATTAATATAAGATTTTGAGTGCGCGTGTGTGATATTATCATTTATTTGTCACTTCTAACAACAAGACAAGTACTCGCGTTTAGCGACAGCGGTTTCTAACGGTAGATAATTAACGATGTGCAATATTGTGGTAAGTGCTTCGTAACATGCGATAATGCAACTGAAGCAAAAATTCTTAACATGTATCAAATAAAATATAAAAATATTTATTGAAACTGAAACTAAAATATTATATCAATTATGAGATAACTTACAATGCACGTTACTCGCCGTGTAAAATTTCTTAATACACGGCATTTGAGGTGTTGAATCCTCTTTGACCGAACTCTTTGATTGGCTTCACTTTGTAGTTATCATCCATCAAGGCATGAGATTTGACCCAATTAGAAGACCTTCAAACCTAAGAAACTTAACGAAAATATGTACACCGCTTGTATAATGTATTTTGACCAAATTATTTCAGGAAACTTTGTATAATATTTTTGAAATTAATGCGCCGGAACAATCAACGATTAAAGCATCAAACAATCACCATCATTATAGCAATATTTGAAAACAAATTTGTATTTAACGCATTTAATGCGCAAGAACAAGAAAAAAAATGAACCCCGTGACTAAATAATAAGTCGATACAATGTTTTGTGATTGTAAACATTCAAGTTGTTCACAACAATATCCCTGCAATTTCAACTATATATAAATGTCAAAACAATATTTTTAAAATTCATATGGTCATTGCACACATTTCAATATTTAATAACTGAGATCGCATATGATACACACACTATGAACTAACATAACAATAAAAAAATAAGTTGTAATATGGTGCCTTATAAAATAGAATATGTTGATAAACTTTTAGAAATTATTAGTGTTAAGATTAAATAAATTAAAAAAAATATATTTTTTTTGGGAAATTACATTAGTAAAAGTTGTCAAAATTTGTTATACATTTCTTTGAAGTTTTAGGTGTGAATTGTTATGGTAGCTATTTCATTAAGGACAAATTCTTTGAATTTTTATGTCGAAATTTTAGTTTCAAAGGAATTTTAGAAATTTAACATTACTTACTTTTTAAGTTTCAAAAATATGGATAAATGCTTTATATAATAATAAAAAAAAAGTTGTATTGACTTTATTGAATATGCCGCATCTGTTTTTATTTAATATTAGTTTGCATTTTTAATGGTAATTATATATATATGGTTAAAAAAATTTGATAAGCTAATTATAATTATATTATATATGGTAATTATTTCCTCGACATTCAACAGTGAATTAAAGATAATTGGTTTCAACATTCAATATTCACTTTCAACTTTCAACTTTTAATTTTCACTTTCACCTTTGACCATTTTTCTATTTTATGTAGTAAAGATGTGTAACTTTCTATAGAGTTGGTTGACGCAGAAGTTTAAGTTAGCCTGACGTTAAACGTAATGTGCAATAGGGATAATACTATATATACATAATGTAAACATCAAAATATGATATATACGTAAAATACATGTTTTAAATGCATGATATACAATGTATTTAAAGCCTGTTGTTAGGTAAATATGTTATTACGGTGTTTTAGTTTCGTATATATATCTAGGGGTGTCATAAAAGCCGACCCGACCCGAGCTCGAATATGGATTTTCGGATCGGGTTAGTCGAGTCAAAAATTATATTCGGGTCAATCGGGTTGACCCGAATTGACCCGAGTTCTAAACAAGGTCGGTTCGGGTATAATATATGTCTCTTACTCAGGTTCGGGTCAACTCGAGTGACCCGTGTTTCATTTTTATCTTTCTAATGTGTATGTAAACACCAAAATTGTATAAATTTTAAATGACCTAGACCCGGACCCGAGCTGACCCGACCCGAATTGACCCGGACCCGAATTGACCCGACCCGAGTTTTAAACAAGGTCGGGTTCGGGTATGTTTTTTTGAGCCTTGACCCGAATTAACCCAACCCGACCCAAACCCAAATATGGCTTTGTGGGTAGGGTTAGTCGGGTCAAAAATTATATTCGAGTCAATTGTGTCGACCTGAATTTGATCGAGTTCTAAACAAGGTCAGGTTCGGGTATAATATATGTCTCTTACTCGGGTTCGGGTCAACCCAAGTGACCCGAGTTTCATTTTTTCTTTCTAATTTGTATGTAAATACCAAAATTGTATAAATTTTAAACAACCTAGACCCGAACCTGATTTGACCCGACTCGAATTGACCCGACCAGAATAACCTGAGTTCTAAACAAGGTCATGTTCTAGTATATTTTTTAGCCTTAACCCGAATTGACCCGACTGCGAATTGACCTGAATTCGACCAGATAAACCCGAATAACACCCTAGATGTAATATATCCTTTAGAGAAATCACAAATGATGTCCTAGTTAATGTGACTTATCAGAAAAAGAAAAGGTCAAAGTTTTTTCATCACAAAAATGAAAAAAAAAAAAAAAGAGTCAAAGCTTGTCTCAAAATAGTAAAATACTCGGTATATATTGTTTAGTACGGCACCCATTCAGATAAGCAAAAAGTCGCACATATATTCATTATAGTAAACTCCTACTAAACATCCCAGAAATTACACTAGAAAATACCCTTTGTACACACTCACACGCACATTCATTCATATATGGCCGGGTTTGTGTGATCATATGATTTTACTTGTATGATGAACATGGCCTATGAATGGAAGTTTGATGATTTGGATACTTACGTACATGTAACGGCTGATGATTTTGACGATGATATAAATATGGATATCGAGTCTTTATTGAGTATTTTTTACGCGACTCAACCCGCAAATTCATACAGGTACGGATTAAGTTGATGATTAACTGATTTGATGTTTAAAATGATTGTGAATTAGTAGATTTTTGCATGCATATTTCTTCATGTTGAGGATTTCATCACTATTTTTTTGAAATAGTCAACCCGCAAATTCGTTACCAACAACCATAAATCTTTTACTAAATTTATGTATTACCAACTGAATTAGAAATGAAATGTTAGCAAATTATCTTTTACAATGGGGAATGTAATGATTTTGTATTCCAAAACTACCTATTATGGAAAATATTTTAAATCAACGGCTTCCTCCGTTTCTAATTTTGCGATGCATCCATACGAAAAAACCCGATGCTAAATGAGACTAACATCGAGCTTATTTGCAACGCCCTTAATATTGATGAAAACGGTATTATAGCTTACTGAGCAACAAATTTTAGCTCGCCAACATGCTTTTTGAAATTGATTATCTGATGGATTATGATATTTTCTTCTAATTTCTGGACATACTTTTGTGACAATTTAAAAATCAATGAACTATAAGATAAGATAGAATAAGTGGCCCGATGATCATGTCTTGTGTTTTGTGGGTAGAGACGATGAAATAGGAGGAGAGAGTAGGATGATATGAAATTGCTGGTATGTGATACTTCCTCCGGTTCAAAGTAAGTGTCCACGAAACAACAGAAAGTCTTGGATTGTACATTAATTATAGTGTTTACTTGAGCGATATCGCAAAAATAAGCGCCAACTGGATAACAAAAACACACAATGTTTGGGAGGTGCAATAAGTACACTTTTTACGAAGTCAACATTAAAATTTACCCTTTTAGAATGCACACATTTTAAGGGTATAATCAATACATTTTTGTGATTTATGTAATCAATGGTAGAATCTGAAACTTGATGGAATAATTTTAAAATTGACATTTATTTTGGATATATTTTAGATAAACTTTTTGATAGTTTTTTTTGGGACTTAAGGAGCAGCTAAAATTTGGAGAAATTGCCATACGCTTCTCAGCTTGAAGCTGCAATCATGGCTTTTGATGCTCATGTTTGGAATATTATTTGTATCTAAGATTTTTATAGATAAAATTAGGTTATATAACTAATTTTACTCAACTCTTTGCTAATAAGTTTTGCTGCAACTAGTAGCAGCCCGGCTGTTTGACTTCTTAAGCAAAAGCATGTTACACATACATTACAAACTATTTCTTGTAATTTTTTAGTCACTTTAATCAGTCATTGTGCAACTAAGGAAAAAAATTTGTAGTTTATGTTTTATACGTATGAAGAGTTTATAGTTTGTTTCGTTTGATTGTTTACTTTTAGTGATGTATAATTTGCAGAATGGGGTAATTAATCCATCATTAAGTATTGGACCTTGTAGTGAGCCATCTTCATATAGTGCTGATGAGCACTTTGAAACCCACAATGACGATGTTGTAGGTTCATTTATATTTTCCCCTCAAGATCAATCAGGAGCTTCAACTTCCGGGACTGTTTGTTCTGGTGATTCCTTCGAATCGGAAAGAAAAATGGTCGGTTTTGGCTTCCCAAAATTGGACTCTTTGCTGGATGCTGTCTCTTCTCCTAGCCCTTGTGAAAGGGCCTTGCAATTTCTGGGAAGTGGCAGTGGGATTCTCGGGTTTAGTAATTGGGATGGTGATCAGGACTCGTCTACGACCCTAATTCAGCCATCTCATTTTGTTGATACTTGTCGTCGGGATACACAGTCACTTGATAACTCATGTTTCCAGTTTGATATGTCAATCAAGAAGGAATTTATTTATATGAAGGAAGATATAGAGAGCAAAGTTACGATTAATAATACATGTTCATTTACACAAAAAAACGAACAGCAAGCAATGGTCAATTTGGATGACGATGACCTTAATATGTGTAATTTAGAATATATGAGTCAACCTGATCCCAAGAAACAGTGTCAGTTATATGGAAAATCGATTGTTACTGCACAGTTGGCGTTACTTGGGGCTCCTGTGACTCAAATGGGGTTTAATAGTACAAGGCTTAAGACAAATGATGAACAGTTAATTTATCGAGCTGCATTGCAGGTGAGCATACCAAGTTTCAGAATCATGATGGTTTTCCCTTAATGAACTTGTAGTGATAGTGCATACCCTGGTTTAAAAGAACGGATCTGCCTAGTCTGTACTGAGGACTTCAGTGCAGCCGTTATTATTGTGAACTTGTTTGAATCTATATTTTGATGATATTTAGCTTGTTTCGCTGCAGGATCTTTCCCAGCCGAAGTCAGAGGCCTTTCCACCAGATGGTGCATTAGCTATTCCACTTTTGAGACACCAGGTTCTAGTCTTCTAATATTTAAGCTCTTGTTTTGTTGATATCTCAGTTCATTTTGACAATTGTTATGCATATACATACCAACAAGTTAGAAAATACTGATGTATTTGGTCTTTTTCCTTGAGCATGCAGTTATCAGTATTAATAAGTTAACGTAGTAATTTTAGTTGGATAGAGTAACTAGTGAAATCTTTATTATTTTTGGTTCATTATCATATATTTGTAATTGAAGATGGGATCTTGTGACAGCGAATTGCTTTGTCATGGATGGTACAAAAGGAGACGGAAAGTACGCATTGCCTTGGAGGAATTCTTGCTGATGATCAGGTGACCTTCACTTTACAGTTTTACCTAAATTAGTATATATGTTTTAGCCAAAAAGGACTAGCCCGGGAAAACTTAAGAGAAAGAGGATAAGAGTTATATATCTTTTATACTAATTTCTAAGTTTCAAATGGGTAAAATACAAAAAATAGCTAATAAGGAAGCGTTTCCAGAGTCTCCAAAAATTGTATCAATATGCTAACAACCTTGTAAAGTCATTTTATTCAAAATTCTTTAGATAATTATTGATAGTTCATGATTCTAATAGAAGATTACCAACTTTGGTTATATTTCTGTATGAGGTAGCTGGTTTGTATGTGTCGAACTTTAGATTAATCTTTTATGGGCAACCTGTTTTTGTGACATGAGGTAACGATATCTCCATGTGTCTTTGATTCTTAGTTGACAATAGCATAACATGTGGATTTTCATTCTTTCTATATGGATGCAGGGTTTGGGTAAAACAATATCGACAATTGCACTTATTCTCAAGGAAAGATCTCCTCCGTATTCTAATATTTGTTCTCTTGAAACAAAGAAAGAGATTTTGAATTTGCAGGATGATGATGATGAGGAGGATGAGGATGATGAAGCTGTGAACAAGCTCAATAAATCAAACCAAAGAACCAAAAATTCAATAGAACCTACAAGGAGTAGGGCCGGAACACTTGTTGTATGCCCTACGAGTGTCATTCGTCAATGGAATGATGAACTGCACAATAAAGTAAGCGCCAAATCTAGACTCTCGGTTTTACTATACCACGGTAAAAACCGAACTAAAGATCCATTAGAGCTAGCAAAATATGATGTTGTCCTCACTACATATGCAATTGTGAGCATGGAAGTTCCAAATCAACTACTCGCGGATGATGATCTTGATGAAACAAAGAAACATAATGAGTTTCATCCCTCGGATATCTCATCTACCAAGAAAAGGAAACATTCTAAAAAAGGTAAAAAAGAAATTGAAAACCAGCTTTCTGAACCTTTTGATCGGCCTCTCACAAAAGTGAAGTGGTTTAGGGTAGTATTGGACGAGGCTCAAAGTATTAAAAATCATAAAACTCAAGTAGCTAGAGCTTGTTGGGGGCTTAAAGGTAAACGTAGGTGGTGCTTATCGGGTACTCCTATTCAGAATGCCATTGATGATCTATATAGTTACTTTAGGTTTTTGAGATATGATCCTTATGATGTGTATACATCATTTTGCTCCACAATCAAGGCCCCTATACAAAAGAACCCTGTAAATGGCTACAAAAAGTTACAGGCTGTCTTGCAGACCATAATGCTCCGACGCACCAAAGGTACAAATTTGAGACGATTGTCTTTTACTTTTATTATAAGCTTTTAATCAGATTACATTAGTTTATCTACAAGATGTATTAGTGGGTGTTGTGCATTTTGAATATTATCTGAATACTGTGACTTCAGCTTCTAGTGTTTATGTTAGCTACTGATCATGAGTATCTTATTAAAGGGACATTTAGTTTATAATGTTTGGAATAGCCTATTTAGGCATAAAATTATCAGTTTTTTAGTGGACAAATAATCAGTTTGATACTACTTCCAGTGTTTTGGTAAACTGCAGATTATGAATGAGAATGACTATTTATGTATCAATCACATACTAAGATTTGTGTAACCTACTAGTGCTTATAGTTATTAGTTTATGGGTTGTAAAACAATCAGTTTGATACCACCTGCAACAGTAGAGTGGAATTGTCACTTCCATTTCTAGCGTTTGGGTTAACTAGTATTTATGATTGTATAATTATAATTATTAGGGATCAATCCATTTCTAACACTTGGGTATGGCATAAGAGTAGACTTGCATTTTCAATAGGACAATGTTATTAAAGTAATAAATACAAATCTCTCCTGTACCATATATTAGTATTATAGATGATTATCTCATCTTGGTTACTCAATTTCACACAATGACCTTTAGATCATCCACCCAGTCCATTTTGACAAATGCATGCCATCGACACATTAAGTACCTTTTATTAACTCAGGAAAATCCGGTGGATGAAACTTTCATCTATATGCTGTTATTGTGTTTGCTAAAATATTGTTCATTGTTCAGAGATTGTAGCTTCAACAATTACGATTTCTTCCGATGAGATTTACTTTTCTGGATATATCCTGGAAAATATATATGTTTGGTTTAGGTACACTGATTGATGGAGAACCGGTTATCGTGTTGCCACCTAAAACTGTTACTCTGAAGAAAGTGGACTTCACAGCTGATGAACGCGAGTTCTACTGCAGACTGGAGGCAGAGTCCCGTGCTCAGTTCGAAGTATGTATTTATGCAGTTACTTCTGTGGATACTTGTTTCTAGAGAATGGGCCGATTTGGGTGTTTTTTTATCTAAAAATGTTTGGAGTAAAATGAAAACTTTAACATACAAGGGAATACATCAAGGGGTGAATGGGCCAAACCGGTTAAAAAACGCCCAAAGTCTATTGTCAATGCATATATTCTTATAGTTAATTTTAAAACAGTATTGTAATAATCACTAACATTAATTATATGCACTTCGTATCTAACATTAATCTGTAATGCCTGGTCCATTTTGACCTGTCTTAAAGAGTGACCAATTTGAACCCGAATATGTTTTGTCTCTTTGCTGTTGCTGCCCAAGGCACCCATCTTGTCACATCTAGAAATGTATTCGTTGAGCTCCAGACTCATCTTTTCATTTTTTGGGGACAAATTTAACGTTATGGTGGTCAAAATCTCAGGAATATGCTGCTGCTGGAACTGTCCAACAAAACTATGTAAACATATTGTTGATGCTTCTACGCCTTCGACAAGCTTGTGATCACCCTTTACTTGTTAGAGGGTGTAGCTCTAGTTCTGAGTGGAAGTCGTCTTTCGAGAAGGCTAAAAATCTTGCTCCAGATTTTCGAAATCGTCTTTTAAATTGTATGGAAGCATCTTTAGCCGTTTGTGGAATATGCAACGTATGTGGAAGATCTCTTTCATACTACTCAAAATATATCTGTTTTTTGTCATTGTTGAGATTTCTGTCTCTAGTTCATTGATATACAGCTTAAGGGCACATTAAACTGAATAGCAACAACTGAATTTCATTTATATTCTGGTCACTAGCTTAAAATAGTACAAGTAGGAGATAATGTTTGGATGTGCTTTACAAACACATCTTCGAAATTTGGTAACTTACTGTATTATAAATTTAAAAATCTAACATATAAATATGTTTCTTCCGGTTTTTTATATTTTTAAATCCTTAATACTTATAATTTGACAAATAATCTAACTTTAAACAACACAAGCACATTCAAACACTATTTCCTGCAGATTTTATATGTATCAATATCACATAGTTACTAAATGCACATCCAAACACCCCCTAAACCACTGTTTTGTATTTCAAAGTTGATTATTTAGAGTAAATATGACAATATGGTTTTCAATATTTGTATGCTTTTAGTTTCAATTTAATGTCAAGCGAGTATGTTGATTTACGTTAGCACTATTAGTTACTATTATTGCCTTTCTAAAAAAAAAAGTTAGTTAATATTATTTGATTGTGTACGTATTGGGTATATTTTGTTGTTGATCTTATACGAGAAAGATATAGAGTGATATAGATGATATTCCATATGTGAAATACTTCAAGTTTGCCTTACCAATGTCATGTTTTCTATTTACTTTCTATAGGATCCACCTGAAGATGCTGTTGTCACAATTTGTGAACATGTTTTCTGCAATCAGTGCATCCTTGAACAACTAACAACCGATGATTGTCAGTGTTCATCAGTAACATGCAAGGCTCTACTTGCTCCATCTTTGATATTTTCTAGATCGATGCTTAGACTTGCACAGAGTGACCAAAATGATTGTTCCAGTTTGGTTAAAGTTGAGCCTTTTGATCCTTGTACATCTATTGAATCAGATTATTCTTCTAAGATTGATGCTGCTAAGTCCCTTGATTCATCCAAAATTAAGGCTGCGATAGACTTTCTACTATCTATTGCCAAACCCCGGGAAATAACAGTGAATACTGATTCTTTCTCATCTACTGGTGGTAGTGTCATGAGGGAGAAAGCAATAGTCTTTTCACAATGGACGAGGATGCTAAATTTGCTTGAACCATGTCTTAAAGAATCTTCCATTGGTTACCAAAGACTTGATGGGACAATGTCTATTGTTGCACGAGATAAAGCAGTGAAGGATTTTACCAGTCTTCCTGAGGTTCGTCCACAATATTATTGTTGGAGGTGGTAAATGGGCGGGTCGGGTTGATCGGGTAATAGGTAAAAAATGGATTTTTTTTTTTTTTTTATTTGAATTGGCCGGGTTGACATGAAACACTTTTTGTCCGAAGTATTTTAATGTGTTAATAAGGTTTATTTTATAAAATAGCAACATAGTATTCTCAATAGCCCGGTTTTGGTAATCACACATTTTTTTGCCCGAATCCTATCCTTTTCTGGTAACGTTGATACATAATAAATCCTACGACGACTTTGGATGGGCAGCATTGGTAATTATAAACAGTTCAACAAGTTAATTTGCTGCTTTGTCATCCATATATGATACCGCATCATGAAGTTATGCCACATAAATACCCAACCAATTTAAATGTTGAGAACTGGAGGTGTTTGGAAATAATGAAAAGGAAAAATTAAATCCACATACATGAAATCAAAATCAGCAAATACATTCAAAAAATATGACACCTCATTATGCTAAACTTGTTTGGCTGGTAACCCACTGCCACTACAAATGTGTCATTATTGTTGTAGTGTGCCTAAATGAGCAACATAGCCTACCAAAACAAAGTACAATTACCAAAATGTGTAATTACTAAAGCGGGTCATAGAATAAAGTAAGTTGCTATTTTGTGCACTCTAGCAAAATTTAATATGTTAGAAAGTTTTACGGATTAGAAATATAGTTCTACCCGTTTCCTTTTTAAATTAGTCCTTTTTTTATGCTGCCAAACGTAACCATAAATGTCTACTTATGCCACCTTAAGTTATGGTCTTTCAAAGTTTAGTTTGTGCTGTTTGCTTGGTGTTTCTAAGATTCACGAATCATGCAGGTAAGTGTGATGATTATGTCACTGAAAGCAGCAAGTCTTGGATTGAATATGGTTGCTGCTTGTCATGTAATTCTCTTGGATCTCTGTTGGAACCCAACAACCGAAGATCAAGCCATTGATAGAGCTCATAGAATCGGCCAGACTCGTCCAGTTACAGTTTTGCGGCTAACTGTTAAAGATACTATTGAAGACCGTATCTTAGCTCTCCAGGTAAACACACTCTCATGTGCTGTAAAAGTAGGGCATAATACATAAAAGAACACTCTTTCACCTCATTCCCAATATGGTAAGTGGTGACTGTCATTGAAAATTATATACTAAAACTATCCACCTAAATTTTGCAAAACTGTTAGAGCATCCACTATGGGAGGTTTAAGAATAGGTTTATGAAACTTGAAAAGGTTTATGTTTTGTTTCAACCATAATGGATTTTCATTTCATGATTACATGGCATAAAAAGGTCCTAAACCTTAGACCTCTTTGTAATCTTAGAACATTTAATGTATGTGTTATATGTAAAACAAGTATAAAGCTTTAAAATATTTATACCATAGGGGAAATAGGTTTATCAACTCAAAAAGTTTATAAATTGTTGAGGTTGCAAGAAGTCGGCTTTTTGCATGTTTCTTGTCATATCACCGATAGAAGACAATCAATATTGGTAAATACATGTTTTTATAAAACTATCTTGTTAGGTCTGAATATTGTTTACACTTGCCTTTCAGATGTGAAACATTTTGTTGACTTTTGCAGCAAAAGAAGAGGGAAATGGTGTCATCTGCATTTGGTGAGGATGATACGGGTAGCCGTCAGACTCGCCTTACTGTCGAGGACTTAAAATACCTATTTCAGGGTTAATCAGGAAAACCTCTATTGACGATTTAATCTGATCTCTTGAAGCTGACTTTTTGGGTGCCACTCACTCTCAATAATTCTTTGATTAATAACAGAAAGAAAATATAGCTTTTTTCTGGATAGATGTAGATATGGCATATAACAAGTGCATAGAAGAAAGATTATTAGAGGGTTCTTAGTTTATCATCTTATATAGGGTATTGGAGTCATATATCATATATCTTGTGTGAAGGTATAGGTAGACAATTAGACATAGATACTTCACAGAATAGATGATCTAGCTAAGTAGAGTTAACTGTTGAGTCTCTAAGAGCAAGGGTACCGTGGTGCCGTTCTTCAAAAGTACTGTCACGTCAGCAAAATACAGAACGGCACTAGAAAACCTTTGGCATCAAATTTTGTGCCGTTACCGTTGGCACCAGATAGAAAATGTGGTGCCGTTCTCCAATTATATTATTATTATTATTATTATTATTATTATTATTATTATTATTATTATTATTATTATTATTATTATTATTTTATTTATTTATTTATTTATTTTTTTTAAATCACACTTTTATTAAAACTCATAGGATTACAAAAGATTAGTGGGGAGCCTCAAACCAATGAGCCCCACACTCTAGTGATGGTAAAACCAATCCAATTAAAAATATGAGCTCACTGACGCTAACCAATGTCACTGGTCATAGAGAATCGTGAATCGCTTAAGTAAGGTGATCGCGATCTTCTCAAGTTCTCCAAAAGAAGAAAGAGAAGGGAGAAACCCATATCCAATATCCGCACATTTAGCATCGTCTTGACCCGTTCTGTTGTGCAACATCACCGATCGCTCGCCCTGGTATAAAATCAATCAAACCGGATTGCGTCAAAGGCGACGAACCCGTAAGATCAACACATACGTCGCGTCCACTATCCCAAGAGTAGAGTAACATGTCAGCTTCAAAGTACGATTTCGAATTCAATTTCAAATAATTCAGATTCAAATTCAAATTTAAATTCAACTCTTTTCTTTGAATTTGCCTATATATACCCACACTCTTTTGTACTAATTTGTAATTCGTACTCTATTTAATGTATTTTCATTTCAGTTAATGGGTTACTCTGTTTTGCTAGGTAATACGAAATTTAAATAAAAGTTACAATGCGAAAATTAAGTAAAAGTTACAGTACGAATTGTTGGACCAAAAAAAACCGCTTGGGCTGGCATTTTTGGCGCAAGAAGGAACGGGGTGAACGTCGTAACCGTGCGCCGTTTTGGGTTTTGGGCTGGTGGGTTTGGCGCCACCTTTGGCACGATGGTACCTCCCCCTCTAAACATGTGAACTTAGTTGTGTTGATATGTGTGGGTCAAATATGGTTTACTGCTGTGATTAAGGGTGAGCACGGTCTAAAAACCGGACTGGACCGGACCAGACCGAGACCGATTTCGCAAAAAATCGTAGACCGAGACCGGACTGAATGTGGTCGGTCCGGTCGGTCCTTCGGTCGGTCCGGTCCAACAAAGCCAAATTAGCTTAAATTAGTCGGTTTGTGATCCGGACCGGACCGAGGACCGAATTAGCCCAAAAGCCAAGACCGAGGACCGGACCGAATATGGTCGGTCCGGTCCTTTTGGGTCATTTGCTCAGCCCTAGCTGTGATGCTTGGAGCCGAGTATGGAGTCTCGAAATCAATTTAAATGGTTAGTTATATTTATTAATTGTGAGGGTAGTAACACTTGGTAACGTGAGTTAAAAGGTTGACTAGAGTGTACTTATTTTGAATAATGGTATGTCTATTAAGTACATATTCTATGCTTATTTGATACTTAGATGTGTTTGACGTATAGTGTTTAGGAGCATTTAGGAGCGAGGGAGCAAAGAGCGTTGTTGAAACGTAGGCTTGACACTGTGAATTATGGATCTTTTTGTCCACTGTGAATATTTTGCAATCGGGTAGCATAGAGTTAATGGTACGTAGGATCACATGGAAAGGTGATTAATTACTTGTTTCCAGGAGGATAATAAGATTGTTGCTCAACAGCTCAAATTGAGAAGTTATGTAAAACAGGAGGATAATTTACTTGTTTCGAGGAGGATAATAAGATTGTGGCTCAACAGCTCAAATTGAGAAGTTATGTAAAACATGTTGGGCTGGGCCAATTATTAGCGCAATCGTCCTTAATAAAATTGACACGATATCTTTGTTGATTATAATTCTATCGACGATGCTTCATATAAGTCGAAGACCAACTCAACATACACCCTTAAGGGTGTGTTTGTTTTTTAAAAAAAAAAGTCTTACTAGCCCTCTTACTCTTACCAGTAAGAGGTGGGCAGACGTTTTGCTTGTTTGTTTTTTTCTATTGAGTAAGACCCAGTTAGACATATAACATCTTACTCAGTAAGATATGGGAGACTTGTCTTACTGCCTCTTACTCGTTTTGTAAACTTTATATAATATATTTGATTGTTTATTAATTATGTTATATTTACGATAAAAAGTCGTTTTCATATTTACATAAGTTACTTATTATCGCATTGCGTTGGTTTAATAAACAAATTGCAAAAACGACCACTTAAAATCATTCGGACACTTATACAAAAACAAACAACATTATTTCGTTCAAATTTAGACTTTCTAATCACCTCTTACCAATAAGATGCGGTAGTCAGGTTCAGACCCAAAACATCTTAATGAAACAAACACACCCTAACTTTTGGTCTACCGACTACCCCAAGAATAAGAGCATTAATGAAAGATGTACATCTCACTTGAGTGTTTGACACATCGAAAGGACCTCATGTGACTCCCTCGGATATGCGCCTATATAAAAGAATGTTTATAGAAGAGTAATTGTCATCTCATTTCATTATTGTCAAATGCAGGTATCAGTGAGTAAACTACAATCATGACTTTCGAGTCAATGAAGAATAGATAAAGTTGAGTGCTCAATGTTGTTCTCATCCTTAAGACTAATAGTAACAAGACACCAAAAACCCACCCCCTACACGCCACATTAGCGTCACATCAGCTTTCCTCTCCTCAGACATCACCCATACAACATCTACACCAAACACACGTAGTAAGAAGACCAAATAATTTTTTTTTTCAAACAAACACAGGTGGCAACTGTGTGTTTATTGTGTCTATTTTTTCCCCCTCTTCCCTTTCAATTGTTTTGATTCACAAACAAACCAAACCAATTTGGTGGTGTCTAGGGGGGACGCGTCCGGGTGGATGCAAGGTAACAAGGGAAACGCGTTTGGTTCAGGGTGGACACAATAGTTGTCTTTGGGGGCTCTTATTACGTTCGGTCTAATAAACATGGTGGGATACTTTGCATTCTAGAGCATTCGTTGGGCATTCTGTTCGTCAAAGAGTTGTCTTGGCCCTAGAATACGAGCTTTCTCTATTTCTCACATGTAGTTTGACCTTCCATTTAAAAAATTATGAGGCATTAGCTACTGTAGATATATATTTACCATACCATGAATCACTAAAAAATAAAACAAATTATATAAACTGTTTTCTACACAAAATAGTAAGTATTTATTAGTCGATTCTTGTAAAAATAAATAAATAAATAAATAAAAAGTTTGAATACGATATCATACTTTTTATGCAAAAGTTATACAGTTTTTAAATTATAAAAGAAAAAGTACCATGTCATTATTAAACTTTTAAGTTTGTATAAGGATCGACCTACAATTAGAAACATTTTTGTTAAGAAAGCCCTCATATAAAACCCTATTGTATTTTTCTTTACTAGTTACAAGTCTAATGCACGCATGAGGTTTAGACATGAATTAATTTTAGTAGAACCTGAATGAACCATTTCAACTGTAAATAGGTCATAACTGAAACCACTAATACTTATTTGTGCTTTACTAACGGTTTGGTTTGAAGGTATGGGAATGAAGAAATGCTTTCATTCCCAATATAGTTGTTTGGTTTATGAGTTTGGTTTTTGAAAATGGGTATGAAACCCATAAAAATGGGCATTTCCTATACCCATTTATGGTGGCGGGTTAACCCATTCCATACTCATATTAATAGTCATTCCCATATACATACCAAACGCTAGGGGTGGCAATCGAGTCGTGTTCGTGTTGACCTATTCGGGTTTGCGGGTTGGCGTGTTATTATAACATCTACCCAAACACGACTCATTTATTAATCATGTCAAAAAACTCAACCCTAACTCAAACCTGCATAACACGTGTAACCCATTTGTGACCCGTTTAACCTGTTTAAGTAAATAGGTCAAGCGGTGAATAAGGTTAGTGGTTTATCGATTTAAGTAGTTTAAATGTGAAAATGATATAATGATCTAAAAAATGATAAAAATAACATATAAATAATTATGCGATAATTTCAATGATATCTAATTATAATTGTAATTCACTCATATATTAAATACATAACAAAATACAATTAATCTAAATCTAACATAAAATCCAAGTTACAAACTTTAGTTTTAGTGCTTATATACTTTAATTTTAGTGGCTTATATACTTAAACGGGTTCACTGGTTGACCTGTTTAATACTTACTCAACCCAAACACGACCCGTTTATTAAACTGGTTAGACGGGTTAACCTGTTTTTGACCCAAACCTGTTTATCGTCAACCCAAACCTGTTTAACTTCGTTTCGGGTTCGTGTCGTTTATCGTGTCGTGTCAAGAATTGCCACCCCTACCAAACGCCCCCTAAGTATTCAACCTAACTAAAGACATTGTCAATGCATAAGACTTGAAGCTTGGTTATGGAATTTCATTCACATTTTTATCCAAATACTTGCTGACTTTATGAGTCAAATGTCACACCCCCAAATTACCTGTTTTGCAGCGGAATGGAATTCCTGGGGGATGACGATCATAGCATCAAAGTTACAGTTATATCGAACGACCTAAAGTGTCGTTTTGAAAATATCGTTTGATTCAGTAAAATAATTAGAGTTTACAAAACATAGGTCCCAATAGATTTCCAAGATACCAAAATAAGTTTGTTACAACCAAACGATAGTTAAGTGCAAAAATGTAGGTAAGACGCGTCGACACCGCGACTCTATGATAAGTCCACATGCATGCCATGAAGTGAATGCCTTAGATACCTGAGATAAAACATGCTAAAAGGGTCAACACAATGGTTGAGTGAGTTCATAGGGTTTGGTTAACAAGTAAAGCTTTTAAAGAGCGATCATGCAACAAAGGCAAAGTTTTTAGTCATTTAGAATAGTCCACAAAGCAAAGGCATCGTAAATCCACTCAGTTCCAAGTTCCGCCAATACAAAACTTGCAACCTGTGTGTTCACAATCCACTGCCAAAATATGTATAGTTTATGTTTATGCACACGTTGTCAAATGAGGTCACAAAGCAAAGGCATTATAAATCCACTCAGTTCCAAGTTCTGCCCATACAAAACTTGCAACCTGTGTGTTCACAACCCATTGCACAAAATATAGCGTATCAAATAGTCAAGTATAAGTGGTCATAATAATTCACAATATTGCACCACGTATATAATAATTCAAGGATGCTCCGAACATGGGAGACTTTGCCTTGCTCAACAAGGAGACTTTGTAATGATGCTTGATGAAACCAAATTATCTTTGGTGCCACTACCCAAAGTTATGTTGGGTGCCCTTCCCAAAGATATCTTGGGTGCCTCTTCCCAAAAATATCTTGGTGCCTCTTCCCAAAGATATACTCGAACATAGGAGACTTTATAGTGATGCTCCGATCATAGGAGACTTTATAGTGATGCTCCGATCATAGGAGACTTTATAGTGATGCTCCAATCATACGATACTTTATAGTGATGCTCCGATCATAGGATACTTTATAGTGATGCTCCGATCATGGGAGACTTTATAGTGATGCTCCGATCATGGGAGACTTTAGGTCAAGGTCATAACACGTACGGTTCAATAAGTTCAAACAAGTCATAAGTTTGTATTTAAGTTCGAGAGTTCGGTTCAAAGTTCGTAATTAAGTTCAAAGATTTAAGTCGAGTTCAAAAGTTGAGCAGTCAAAGAGTTGAATAATATCAAAAGGTTCAAGATAGTCAAGCGTTCAAAATCACGTCAAACAAGTTTAAAATATATCAAAAGGGTCCTTGTACAAGTTAAAGAGATCAACTATATGTCAAAAGTTCATATCAAGTCCAAAGTGTTCACTTATATGTTAAAGGGTTCGAATCAATTTAAAAGAGCTCAAATATACATGTCGAAGGGTTCAAAATCAAGGAAAGTGCAACTAATAGCGTTCAAAAGATAGTGATCAATTTAGTTCGGGCATAATCTACTTACGCGTACATAGAGTGAAACAAAAGATATTTAAGTTCATATAAATGTAAAGTAAAAGCAAGTAGTTGAGCATGTATCTCCCCCGAAGAGTTTATAAAACAATTAAACGAGTAAAAGTGGGGCTACGAACTCACCTGATGCAATGATTATGGTGACAAAAGTAGATACACTGAAATGAGACGCAACAGTCTAACCGCGACCTATAATGAATGATATGCTCAAATGTAAGTCATGAAACAATGTCGTGCATGCAAACTCATATGATATCCATACCACTTGTACGTTTTGGAAATAAAGTTTATCGTCGAAATATATGTTTATGACATATTGTCAAGTTACCAAATACTTTACAAGTACTTACGTCGAAATGATATCCTACGATAATCATTTAGTGATTTATTATGAATCTATAACTTTTCGTCGCAAAATAATATAATTTGACAAGTCATGAAAGTGACTATATGGCCTCGGAAAGCTAGTCGTAAAATGGTGCACATCGAGTGTTAGGAAACAAACTCAACGGTGTTGGGAAGCTTGTATCATTATCTCAAAGTTTTAGCATTTAAGTTTCCATCCTAGAGGTCTCGATCACAAAGAAAAATATAGGTTAAGTATGATACTTTTGTCCAAAATATAGTTTAAAGGATGGTTTTCGGCAAAGTTTAAGCAACCATATTTGATTCATTACAACTCCGCTACACAAACGGTCGGACATTTTGGAAAATATACTTGGCGAACTTACTTTTACTAGAAGACATCTCTTTATAAAAAGTTCTCCGTCATTGTTAAAAACGACCCTCAACATGGTCCCTCGTTGCCGTAGTATGTGTTCAATAGAAAATAGATTAATTTTGCTAATAGAATAAAGTTACGACAACTTGGTTTATCGCGTGTAATTTACTCGTTACAAGTCCGTTTTCTACGTTTTAAAGGTCCTTAGCTTTGTATCAAAGTATACTAACATATTTTTGACAAATCGACATAATTTACAACGCCCAAGCTTCATTTTGACTCGTACAAAATAAACAATGTTTCTTGAAATTCCAGAAAATTATATTTTTCGTCGCCAACTTGTAAAATTCATAACTTCTTCGTTATAGCTCCGTTTAATCCGTTCAAGCGCCACGGTTTCGTTTTAAAGTATATTTTCTAAATATCTAGGCCCAAATTTTTATCTACTGTCGGATTTTCCAGATTTTTAAAATAAGGACAGACCCTTTTGCAAACTTGTCGAAATGAGTTTTTCTCGCCAAGCCTATTCTAACCCATTCAAAACAACTCCGGCTATTCTAATCCTACCATACACCTTCTTAGGGTGTCATGGGTTCCTAGACATAACCAAAAATAATATATAACAAGGAGTAATTATAGGATGGATTATATATATATAACACTTAAAAACCTTAAAAGTGGTATAAACATCACATAACTTGCATGTTTCTCAAATAAAAGGATATGATCATAAAAATGAATGTGAAATAAAAATATGAATATGAATGCTTATAAGAAATATGATGAGGTTTAAGGACAAAGGTTTTTCCTAATCACCCAAGGTTTTTATTTCAAAACCTATACAAAGAGTGATACTAGTGTGTAAAAATCTTGTCTAGAAAATATTTTGGATCATCTTCTCTTGGTCCTTTGGTTGGCCGGTCATGTGAAGAGGAGAGAAAGAGATGGATTGATCTTTTACTTTGGATAAAAAAATGAAGTGAATGTGTAGTTTACTTTAAGTATAATATGATATATAAGAGTAGATATTTTGCATCTAAAAATGAGTCATCCAAAGGTGTCGACATTTACAAGACAAAAAGACACCAAATGCATTTTGACTATCTAAATACATATCTGTTGAAGTAAAGTGTAGTTAGTTAAGAATTATTAGTAACTTGTGTATTTATTTAAGCATTTAAGGTAGCGTTAGTTAAAAATAAATTTTCACGGGTCAATATAAAATATATTGAGGTCATAAAATTATAAAAATACATTTCTTGCAAAATTTGAGTGAAATAATAATAATCGTGTGGAATTTAAGAAAACCGTCGAAATTATATAAATTAAACAATTTATATACAAAATAAATTTAAAACACTGGGTAAACTCATAATATTATTTTTATAAACTTAATATGAGTATAAAAATATATTGTGATAAATTTTTGGAAGTAACGGATCAATTGTTCAAAATAATGTTTACGCGATAGCGTTTATTTAATAAGAAAATAAACGTTTAATGTAAAATGCAAAACCCATGCCTAAATTGATATCAAATGATGAATATGGTTTTTGAGAAGTGACCGGAAATTGAGAATTGTGACATTCTTCCCATGTCAGCGGAATCACGTCCTCGTGATTCGATTAATGATAACTATAGTCCGATCCTCGACAAGGGTTCTAAAAATTTATGCTCGTATATGGTCTAAATGATTATGTCAATGCTTATGCATATGGGTTCCTCGTTCAACTAAATACGTTCTCGTGCTAACGTGAGCATTTCCCGTCCTAAATACATGCTCTCTTATGACCGAGCTTGATGAGGCGAGCTTTCCCATTCTCGGCGAAACCTCAAAAGATTTTTAGGTAACCGATTTTACTTAATCTCACAACTCATCAAACAAGAACTGTCATGAGATTAGGCTAAATCGGTTTAGGTAACAACTTGTTTCTAGCTTGATCTTTGCAACTCATCAAACAAGAACTGTCACTCGGATCAAGCTGAAACAAGTGGTTTGAAGAAAATCTTTTGAAAATTTTGCTCGATTACGGAATTGCTTACATATGAGACTACTACTCCCTTCATTGCACGATTCTTCCGAATTAGACATAGGTGTAATCTCCAAGCGCAAAACTCATCATTTTGTGTAAAAAGCGCAAAATCATCGAAAACACGAAACACATCAAAATGATCAAATTATCACAAATCAGTGTTTTATGTGTTTTAATTGCAAAAATATCAAAATCGGATGAAAAATGTATAAAGTTTGCAAAATTGGCGGTTTAGTCCCCAAGTTTTAAAAGTTGTCAAATCTAGTCCACGGAATTCAAAATGTGGAAATTTATCATTCAAGGTCCTGAAGTATTCTAAGTTGTTTAAAATGATCCTTGAATGATTCTTTGGTCAATTGGCAAGAAAGGTCCCTAAACTTTGGAAAATTACAAAATAGTCCTTGGACCTTTAAAAATGGATTTTATGCAAAAAGGGCCCTTGTTTTATCAATGTTTGTCAAAATTGATCCTTGTGAGAAGTTTGGAAATGTTCAATTTCAGTCCTTGAAGTTTGGCAAAATTGCACTTTTGGTCCTTGTTTACTAGACTTAACCAAACGGATCAACATATATCACTAGGCCCAAAATCCAATCAAACACAAGCCCAATCCACGCCTTTGACCCTTGAACCTTGACCCCATCCACAATACAAAAGAACCCCCACCATATCTATTTTTGACCCCTGTGTTATTAAGGCTCGGTCAATGAAAGTCAAACCCAGACACAAAAGCGCGCAAAATACGAGTCTTGTAGCTCCCTCTCCTCCAAGTTCAAATACCCAAAACCATGATGGTTTTCACCACATTTTCAACCCCTCCCATTCCATGTCCCTCCACTCCTCTAAACAACAAAAGCTTTAATTACCTCAACCAAATTCATTAAAAGCTTAAACACGCTAAAAGGAAATTTGGCGCCAAAAAGCAACTTGGGCGGTTCGATGATTCTAGCCAATCCAATGGCTCAAATGTGGTGGGAAAGTCTCGAGTACATCATGGGAATAATGAAAAGTCTATAAAGGAGAGAGATATGCATTGTAAAATATCTATCTAGTGTAATTTTAAGTTTTATTGTCGTTTTAGTTTTCTTTTCAAGTCAAGTGTATGTTTCTATCTTCAAACTCTGTATTTCAAGTTCTTTTAATTATTGTAAAGCTTTTGTGAACCTTTAATTTCAAGTATCAAAGTGTATTTCAAGTTTATGCAATTTCTCATATTTATGCAAAATCTCAAGTTGAATCAAATGTTGTTTTCAGTTGTTTGTATGGACTAGAATAAGTCATTTAAGCTCCAAGAAAGCTTAATCAAGCTTTTAGATACATTTAAAACAAGTTTAGAAGTTAAAATAAAAAATTCACCAAAAATAGCAATTAAATAGTTCAAAATCAAAAATCACTTTGAGAAGGTGTTCACAATTTGGAGCAAGGTGTATCTTGGATGGCCTTGGGTTAGTGAACTGTGGGGTTCTATAGGGAGTAGTCCTTGGTCTTGGTTCTTGGTTTTCAATTTGAATCACAATTGTAAGCCTTTTAAGTAATTTTGCATTTCAACTTTGTTGTGGTTAGTTAGTTGTTGTAATTTCTTGTTCTTAGTGTTAATTAGTCATAGTTAAGTTAGTTTAAACCTTAAAATCAATAGCTTATTCTTTGGAATTCATAGTTGCTTTAAAATCTTATTTAGCGGTCATAATAGTTTAAGTCTAATTTCTTAGTTTTAAGTTATTATCTTGTGGATTCAAGCTTGTTTAGTCTTAGTTAATGATTATATAAGGTCTGAAATTAAGCTCATGTTTTAAATTTAAGAGTTGCTTCGTAAAACCTTCATAACAGTCAAGTATAAGGGGTGTTTGGTTCTTTGAGTTTGCAAGTTCTTTGGTCATTGTCTTTGTTGGAATTCTGTCTAAATAAGTCTAAACAACTTAGCTTAGTCATAAAACAAGTTCTCAATAGCACAAAAGTCAAAATATCATATAATCTTGTATCTGCAGTCACTGTTGGAGCTTTTAAGATCCATGATCATCATTTTGTGTTCAAAAGTTGTTAACCTTGCTTAATTTAGTCTTATCTTACTTTATAACAACATATTCAGTGAATTAGATCAACTCAAATCTCATTTTGGTCAACTTTGCACTTGTTCTAAAAAAGGTCAAAATCTCTTTGGGTCGTTTTTGAATAAACTTGGGAATTTCACTGTGGGTTTATTAAATAGATTCAGTTTATAAGGTTTTGGGATAGTAAAGTCTAGTTGGTATAGAAAATTAGAAAAATGTTAGTTCTTGGTTTTTCAGCTTTTAGAGTGCTTATTTTATAGCTTTTCTTTGGTACCTTTTTCATAAAGCGTCACTGTGCATAGAAATTGTGCTCCATATTGATAAGCTTGCATTAAGCTTATTACTTGTCCAAATCTCTTGTTCTCTGGTTCTTTGGAAAGCCAACTGGTCCTCTTGAGTTGTCAAGCTTAAGATTTCACTTTTGAGCTTGTTAGCTAGAAATTGCTACTAGCTTATATCTTGTCCCATTTTCATTTTTCAATATATAAGTCAAGTGCTTATTTGCCTTTTCTTAGCTTATCGGTGTGCTCCTTTTCATTCTTTAGTTTCATTTCAATAGCTTGTACCTTATTCCATCTTGTTCTAGCTTTGGTTTGGTGTTCAAGCTTATTTGAGCTTATTTCACCCAAATAAGCTTATTTAAGCTTTGTTGGGCTTTTAAGCCATCAAATCGACTTATTTGTGTTTTATAAATTTTTGTCTTTATTAAAGTTTCATAATATTAGTATATAAGTAGTTTTCAAAATAAAAATCACAAAACATCAATATAAAAATAGTGATAGCGTTTATTTAAGATTTTTAGCTTTTTGATTTTTCTTTTCAACTTATTAATAAGCAAATCTTGTTTTCTCTTTTTCTTAGGTTTCTGTCATCATATAGGATTTTTAGAAAAGTTTCAGATTTTTCTCTATCTTTTAGTATTTATTATAATTATAAATAGTTAATAAATAATAAATAATTAGTAATAAATAATTAAAAGTCTAAAAATATATTTTCTGTTTTAAAATTAGTTTTATCATATTTTAGATTTTCAAAGTTAAAATTTTATTTTTCCAAGTTTATTTTCTATTTTCTAGTATTTAAGTGTATTTTAAATAGTTATTAATTAGTAATAATTAGATAAAAGTGTGAAAAATATATTTTTAGTTTTAAAATTAGTTTTATAGTATTTTAGATTTTTCAGAATCATAAGTTTATTTTTCTAGCCTTATTTTGTATTTTCTTTCATTTTAGAGTATTTATTAAATAGTTAAAATAGTTTTTAATTAATAATAATTAATTAAATAGTGTTAAAAATAATTTTCTTTTTCTAATAATTTTCTTTTATTTTAGGATTCCAAAATGTCATTTTATATTTTTAGGCCTTTTATTTCTTAGTTTTCACTTTTTATTTTGTGCGTATCGTAGTTTCTAAAACTTACGTTTACGTTTTTCTCATCGATTGTTGTGCTTTCCAATTCGTGTCCAATTCTATTCCAAATCAATCGGTAGTGTAATAATTCTAATCATAACCTTTACGGATCACTATCCTTAGTGATCATTCCATCATCTGAATTTGTGTTTACACACCATTGAGTCTCCTTGGGACTAAACGACCGGGAATCCCTGTATTCTCGATCTTAATTGTATTTGTGTACGGCGGTTTAAGTCTGTTTAGACTTGACGGTTTCTTGTGCAATCAAAATTTTGGCGCCTTTGCTTGGGAGGCTTTAGCGTGTGTTTAGCCATTTTCGGATCCATTGTTGCACATACCCACCATTTGTAAAAGTTTTGTAAAGTTATAAGAAAACCAAAAAGTCATTAACACTTTTCCTAAAGTGTTAAAACTCAAAAAATATAAAACAACAAAACAATCAAACGTTTTCTATTTTGTATTCTCTTTTAAGGTGATTCTTGAAGAGATACGATTTGGTTAAGCAGGACGATAACAAAAATATTGTCCAAAAGTTTTGAACCCATTTGCACAAATCTAACCTCGTCTTTTCGGTGGTACTTAATTGAATACATAAAATCAACCACCGCAAATCAAGGCGGTGCACTACCTAGCGGGGTGCGACCATTAATAAGTTCCCGAACATCGATTTAAAACTTGCCTTTGTGTCACTTGTGATTTGGTGTACCTTTTTCAAAAAGCCATTTCATTTGTGATTATTGGTTAAGTTCACTTGTGTTTTGCCTCATTTGTTTTGAAAATTGGTTTTATACATAGTGCATGCGCTCGTTCTTCGATTCTACAAGTCCACTTTCGAACTTGGAAACATTCCTCGTGAGCGTAGAGGGCGTTCGGCTCCTTGACCGTGGTGAGGCGTCTACCACCACCACCTCTGTCGAAATGGCGGAAGACAAACCTATGAATGAGCTTCTCCAAGCACCCATCGAGGGTTACGGAGATGCCATTGTTGTTCCGACCATCGTGGCGACACTTTCGAGCTCAAAACGGGTTGCTCAATCTAGTAACCCAAAGCCAATTCTATGGTTTTGGCGGGATGATCCTCATGCACACATTCGATGGTTTAACAAGATAGCATCTACCATCAAGTACAAGAATGTCCCATCCGAAGCTATCAAGCTTCTTACATTCCCATTTTCTCTAGAGGACAAGCCGGAATTGGCTTGAGAAACAACCCCTCGTTCTATAGAGACATGGGAAGATCTTGTCACCAAGTTAGTTAACGAGTTCTATCCTCCATCCCGAACCACAAGTCTTAAGAATGAGATAATGAAATTTTCTCGGAGATTTGATGAATCATTCGGGAGGCATGGGATCGTTACAAAGAGTTGCCTTGAGTGTCCGCATCACGGTTTTACCGAGTTAATGCAAATGGATACTTTCTACAATGGTCTCAATCGGGCCAATCAAGATTCTTTGAATGCCTCCGGAGGTAATTTCTGAGCAAGACCACAAAAGAGGCCTTGCGGATCATTGAGAACAAATCTCGGTCCGTCCTTTCGAGCTAAGACATATCGGTCTAATCTTGGACCTTCTTCTTCTTCATCCCCGTGAGTACATCTAGCACCGATGCTAAGATTGATAAACTCACGAGACATTGTTCGAGCTTTGGTTCTTGCTAACGGAAGAAAGTCTCCTTCACTCGACCACCAACACATCTTTGAAGTGAAGAAAGTTGAAGTTGTGTCACTTGTGGTGGTCCTCATGCTTACTACAATTGTCGCCACCGATGGTAGTCCTTTTGAAGCAAATGCTCTAGCCGGTAGTTCACAACAAGGAGGTAATCAATACCGTCCTCAAAATGAACCACACTACCGTGCTAACACTAATCGAGCACCACCGGTTTTAATCCAAATCACAACATGCAAAACCGAATCGAACCAACCAAGAATGAACCAAGGTTATCAAAACCAAGGTAATTTCTATCTGGACCCAATCAAGGTTTCCAACATCAAGGAAACCCTCATCAAAACAATTTCAATCGGGGAATCAATTTCATGGGAATATGAATCCTAATCAAGGAATTTTGGTCATAATCAAAACATACGACCTCAAATTGTCCCTCCAGCTCCTCCGTCATTACTCCTCCGGGACCATCATCGATGAGTTCTTGAAGCGGTTTATGAAATCCCAAGATGAAATGAACAGGTTGTTGGTCGGTCAGTTAACGATCGAAGAAGTCTTTAAATGATCGACCCTCGGGCTCGGTACTTTACCGAGCAACACGATCGCTAACCCGAGGCGATGCCAAGGCGATCACAACCAGTGGTGTTTCATACCTGGACTGCTTGTTCCTACTACCTCTTCTTCTTCTTCTCTTCCTAAGGTAGTGGACGGTGAACCTCCAAAACACAATGGACCTCGACTCCAATGCCACCTCCACGGTGCCAATGAGTCAAGTTACCAAGGATACTACGGACAAAGTGCATTATTCTAGCCCACGAAGTACGGCACGTCCTACCTTGGTAGTCCAACCTCAAGTGGTCCGAAACCCCGGTCTAATCAAGGAGTTGTTTTGAACCTCCTATAGCTCTGTTGAGAATCAATCCAAATCTTCTATTCCTTACCCATCGCGCTTGAATGAGCAAAAGCTCATGAGAAAGCTAGTCATCAAATGGATAAATTTTCCAAATTTTCCAAGAGTTACATTTGACATAAGCTGCGGATGCTATCATCTTGATGCCCAAGTTCGCATCGACTCTCAAGCACATGTTAAGCAATAAGGAAAATTTGTTTGAAATGGCTAAGACTCCTCTTAACGAGAGCGCTTTCGTGATTATTCTGAAAAGCTTCTGAAAAGCTTGGAGATCTGGGAAATTTCTCTTACCTTGTGTATTCCGGGGATGGTTGAATGCTTTGCTCTAGAAGATCTTGGTGCAAGCATAAACCTTATGCCATATTCGGTGTGGAAGAAACTTTCTCTTAGGAACTCACTCCTACATGCATGACTCTCGAGCTTGCAGATCGTTCCATATCCCGTCCTCTTGGCATTCTTGAGGGCGTATTTGAAAGTAGGAAAGTTCCATTTCGGTGACTTCGTGGTTGTTGATTTTGATGCCGATCATCGGGTTCCTCTCATTGTTGGTCGAGGATTCACGAGAGCGGGCGTGCTCTCATAGATGTATTTGAGCAAGAAATCACATTGCGTGTTGGTAATGAAGTGTCACCTTCAACCTTGACCAAACTTGAGGTACTCCGCAAACTATGATTACGAATCGGTCAACCGAATAGATATCATTGATGTTGCTTCGATGAGTACTCTCAAGAAGTTCTTGGTTATTCTCATAATTCGTGAGTGGGATTCCACCACATCTTCTCGACCTATCATAGCCAATTCTACTCCTTCTATCACTCCGTTTGAGGCGACTTCATCTTAGATGAGATTGAAGCATATTTGGCTAGTGATTACATGCCTTGGGAAATTGATCACGCTCAATTGATATTGAGGGGACATACTTCTTATTGAGAAGTTGCTCAATGATGATCCATCATCAACCCCTCATCCTAGTGATTCAATCCCGGTTGAGATTAATCAAAATGAGATTAATCGGAGGAGATATTCTTCTTGAGAAATTGTCAAATCTGGATACTTCTCTTCCTCTCCCTCCCATCAAACTTCATAACAAGGAAGTCAAATCGGTTGAGAAAAGCGAAGAATTTCACGAGGTTGAGCTTAAGGACTTACCTCCTCATCTCGAGTATGCATTCCTTGAAGGTGATGATAAATTACCGTCATTATTGCTCGAGATTTGAGTAAAGATGAAAAAATTGCTCTCATTAAAATCTTGAAGTCACACAAGCAAGCAATTGCTTGGAAACTCTCCGACATCAAAGGTATAAACCACGAGTTTTGTACTCATAAAATCTTGATGGAGGATGACTTTAAACCAGCAGTTCAACATCGAGGCGAGTGAATCCAAAAATCCATGATGTTATCAAACAAGAGGTTATCAAACTTCTTGATGCGGATTGATTTACCCGATCTCGAGCAGTCCTTGGGTCAGCCAATTCATTGTGTCCCGAAAAAGGGTGGCATTCTTGTTATCACAAATGAAGATAACGAGTTAATTCCAACTCGATTGGTTACGGGATGGCGTGTTTGCATTGACTATCGTAAGTTGAATGGCGCCACTCGTAAAGACCATTTTCCTCTACCCTTCATGGACCGGATGCTTGAGAGATTAGCGGGGAATGAGTACTATTGCTTCCTTGATGGTTTCTCGGGTTACTTTCAGATCCTATTGATCCACGGGATCAGAGAAGACCACATTCACTTGCCCATACGGAACTTTTGCCTACAAACGTATGCCTTTTGGCTTATGTAATGCTCACGCACGTTCCAACGATGTATGATGGCCATATTCCACGACATGATCGGAAACAATGGAAGTGTTTATGGATGACTTCTCGGTCATTGGGGATTCTTTTCAATCATGTCTCTCCCATTTGGATAAAATGCTTCAAAGGTGTGAAGACACCAATCTTTGTCTAAAGCGGGAGAAAAGTCACTTTATGGTCAAAGAAGGCATTGTCCTTGGCCATAAGATTTCAAAGAACGGGATTGAGGTAGATAGAGCAAAAGTTGATGTCATTGCTAAATTGCCTCATCCTACTACCGTCAAGGGTATTAGGAGTTTTTAGGTCATGCGGTTTCTATCGTAGATTCATTCAAGATTTTTCCAAAATCGCTTGACCTATGACCCATCTTCTTGAAAAGGATGCTCCTTTTATCTTCTCACCCGAGTGCATCATAGCTTTTGAAACATTGAAGAAAAAGCTTCTTGAAGCACCATTCTCGTTGCTCCATTGGGACTTGCCTTTTGAGCTCATGTGCGATGCAAGTGATTTTGCTATCGGTGCGGTCCTAGGGCAACGAAGAAATAAGCATTTTCGACCTATTCACTACATAAGCAAAACTATGGTGAGGCTCAAACTCATTACACCACCACGAAAAAGAGCTATTAGCCGTGGTGTATGCTTTTGAGAAGTTTCGACCGTATCTTATCTTGACCAAATGCGTAGTGTATACGGATCACTCGGCTCTTAAATATCTCTTTGCAAAACAAGATGCAAAGCGAGATTGCTTCGTTGGATTCTCCTCCTCCAAGAATTTGATATCATTATACGTGATAAAAAGGAGGCGAGAATCTAGCTGCGATCATCTGTCGATTAGAAAACCCTCACCAAGATGTTTTCGAGAAAAGGAAATAAATGAAACATTTCCTCTCGAGACACTCAATGCGGTTTCTTTTCGTGGAAATTCTACCACCCCATGGTTTCTTGACTTTGCAAATTACCATGCGGGTAACTTCATTAATGAAAGGGATGTCGACCAATGAGAAGAACAAATTCTTCAAAGATGTTAAACATTATTTACGGGACGACCCTTTCTTGTTCAAAATCTGTGCGGATCAAGTCATCCGACGGTGTGTTTATGGACGAGAAGCTATTGATATTCTCAAGGCTTGCCATCTTTGGACCCACCGGGGCCATCATAGTCAAACTACACCGCCAAAAGGTGTTTGATTCCGGGTTCTATTGGCCCACAATCTATAAGGATGCCACGATTATGTTAAAACATGTGGCGCTTGTCAACGTCATGGTAATATATCTCAAAGGAATGAAATGCCACAAAATGCCATTCAAGTTTGTGAGATATTTGACATATGGGGTATTGATTTTATGGGGCCATTTCCATCTTCTCGTGGTAACAAGTACATACTCGTGGTCATTGACTATCTGTCAAAATGGGTTGAAGCAAAAGCTTTACCCACCAATGATGCCGAGTAGTTGTGAAGTTTTGAAATCTCTGTTTGCGGGTTTGGAACTCAGGAAGCGATAATCGGTGATCGTGGTACACATTTTGTAATGACCAATTTGAAAGAGTCATGCAAAATATGGTGTTACCATCGTCTCTCCTCGCATACCACCCCAAACAAGTGGGCGGTGGAAGTTTCAAACCGTGGTCTTAAAAGGATTCTTGAAAGGACGGTGGCGAAAATCGTGCATCACGGTCGGATAAGCTTGATGGCGCACTCTGGGCCTTCCGTCTGACTTACAAAACACCCATTGGGTGTACTCCATACAAGCTAGTGTGCGGAAGGCATGTCATCTTCCGATCGAGTTAGAGCACAAGGCATCTTGGGCCTTAAAGCATGCAAACTTCGATATCTGAGACGGTAGGTGATCATAGAAAAGTTCAAATGAATGAACTAAATGAACTTCGTGATCAAGCTTATGAGAACTCTTTGATCTACAAGCAAAGACAAAGAAGATTCATGACTCCAAGATCAAGAACCGCGTTTTCAACGTTGGTGATCGAGTCCTTCTTTTCAATTCAGTTGAAGATTTTCTCGGAAAGCTTAAGTCCCTTGGTGCGGCCCATTCACTATCGCTAAGGTTTATCCTTATGGTACCGTTGAGTTATCTCAACCCGATGGTCCTAATTTTAAAGTGAATGGTCATCGAGTTAAGCATTACTTTGGAGAGGACATTCCCCCGTGGTTGTCCGGATTTACAAACATTCCCATGAACCAATGAATGCGGGGATCGAGTCAAGCTAGTGACTCGGTAATCAAAAACATTAGCACGCACCATATGGGTTTTCACCCATAATTACATCTTCTTATCCCTTTCTACCACCCTAGTGTGGGGAGTTTTCCCATCTTGTTGTATATTCTCATTCTTTCTAAAAAAAAAAAAAAAAAAAAAAAAATCTTCTTTCTAAATAATGGCGTAGTATTTCCCTTTTCGTTCTTTGTTTCGGCATAACCGCGGTACTTTGAATATTGAGGGCAATATTCATTTCTAAGTGTGGGGGAATTCTCACGAATTTCATATATATTATCTACCCAATTCCCGTTTTGGCCAAAATTTTTTTTTGGAGTAAGTGTTTTACACTTTCTCATTTGGTTATCGATCCGCCATGTACGTAAGACAAAAGGATTGGCTAATCCAGAGCAAGCGGCTCTTGGTAAAGATTTCTCAAATCCGTTTATATGGCTTGCAATTTGCCCAAAATTGTATGGTTCCTCGACTCCCATCATCCTCAAAAGATAATGAGTTGGCTAGCCCGCAAGGTTATGGCTTGTGGTAAAGGCGATGGAAAATCCATAATTGGTATTCACTCACCAAAGATAATTCGATAATTTATCTAAGAGTTGGCTAGTCCGGAAAGTGCGACACGGTAAAGACACATCAAATCCGTTATATGGTTTATGATTTGCCAATAAATCATCGGTTATCGTTGTACCAAGATTCTTACTTGAATCAAAACAATTGGCTACTCGAGTGATGGCTTTTGGTAAAGTTTTCAAATCCATCAAGGTTTTCTCAAATCATTGCTAGGGACTAGCAATATCTCGATGTGGGGATTGATGAGTGTCCAAATACTCATCATTTTGTATAATCTAAGCGCAAAATCATCGAAAACACTCGAAACACATCAAAATGATCAAATTATCACAAATCAGTGTTTTATGTGTTTTAAATGCAAAAATATCAAAATCGGATGAAAAATGTATCAAGTTTGCAAAATTGGCGGTTTAGTCCCCAAGTTTTAAAAGTTGTCAAATCTAGTCCACGGAATTCAAAATGTGGAAATTTATCATTCAAGGTCCCTAAAGTATTCTAAGTTGTTTAAAATGATCCTTGAATGATTCTTTGGTCAATTGGCAAGAAAGGTCCTTAACTTTGGAAAATTACAAAATAGTCCTTGGACCTTTGAAAATGGATTTTATGCAAAAAGGGCCTTTGTATTATCAATGTATGTCATAATTGGTCCTTGTGAGAAGTTTGGAAATGTTCACTTTCAATCCTTGAAGTTTGGCAAATTTGCAAAATTGGTCCTTGTTTATTACTTAAACCAAACGGATCAACATATATCACTAGGCCCAAAAATCCAATCCAAACACAAGCCCAATCCACTGCCTTTGACCCTTGAACCTTGACCCCCAGTCCACAATACAAAAAGAACCCCAGCCACACCCTTTTTGAACCCCCTGTGTTATTAGGCTCGGTCAAAGCGAAGTCAAACCCAAGACAAAACGCGCCCAAATACCGAGCACTGTAGCTCCCTCTCTCCAAGTCTGATACCCAAAACCATGAGTGGTTTTCACCACATTTTCAACCCCTCCCATACCATGTCCCTCCAACTCCTCTAAACAACAAAAGCTTTAATTACCTCAACCAAATTCATTAAAAGCTTAAACCGCTTAAATGGAAATTTGGCGCCAAAAAGCAAGGTGGGCGGTTCGATGATTCTAGCCAATCCAATGGCTCAAATGTGGTGGGAAAGTCTCGAGTACATGGGGAATAATGAAAAGTCTATAAAGAGAGAGATATGCATTGTAAATATCTATCTAGTGTAATTTTAAGTTTTATTGTCGTTTTAGTTTTCTTTTCAAGTCAAGTGTATGTTTCTATCTTCAAACTCTGTATTTCAAGTTTTTGTGTATAATAAAGCTTTTGTGAACCTTTAATTCAAGTTTTAAAGTGTATTCAAGTTTATGCAATTTCTCATATTTATGCAAAATCTCAAGTTGAATCAAATGTTGTTTTCAGTTGTTTGTATGGACTAGAATAAGTCATTTAAGCTCCAAGAAAGCTTAATCAAGCTTTTAGATACATTTAAAACAAGTTTAGAAGTTAAAATAAAAATTCACCAAAATAGCAATTAAATAGTTCAAAAATCAAAAATCACTTTGAGAAGGTGTTCACAATTTGGAGCAAGGTGTATCTTGGATGGCCTTGGGTTAGTGAACTGTGGGGTTCTATAGGGAGTAGTCCTTGGTCTTGGTTCTTGGTTTTCAATTTGAATCACAATTGTAAGCCTTTTAAGTAATTTTGCATTTCCTTTGTTGTGGTTAGTTAGTTGTTGTAATTTCTTGTTCTTAGTGTTAATTAGTCATAGTTAAGTTAGTTTAAACCTTAAAATCAATAGCTTATTCTTTGGAATTCATAGTTGCTTTAAAATCTTATTTGAGCGGTCATAATAGTTTAAGTCTAATTTCTTAGTTTTAAGTTATTATTCTTTGTGGATTCAAGCTTGTTTAGTCTTAGTTAATGATTATATAAGGTGCGAAATTAAGCTCATGTTTTAAATTTAAGAGTTGCTTTGTAAAACCTTCATAATCGATCAACATAAAGGGGTGTTTGGTTCTTTGAGTTTGCAAGTTCTTTGGTCATTGTCATTGTTGGAATTCTGTCTAAATAAGTCTAAACAACTTAGCTCAGTCATAAAACAAGTTCTCAATAGCACAAAAGTCAAAATATCATATAATCTTGTATCTGCAGTCACTGTTGGAGCTTTTAAGATCCATGATCATCATTTTGTGTTCAAAAGTTGTTAACCTTGCTTAATTTAGTCTTATCTTACTTTATAACAACATATTCAGTGAATTAGATCAACTCAAATCTCATTTTGGTCAACTTTGCACTTGTTCTAAAAAAGTCAAAATCTCTTTGGGTCGTTTTGAATAAACTTTGGAATTTCATTGTGGGTTTATTAAGTAGATTCAGTTTATAAGCTTTTGGGGTATTAAAGTCTAGTTGGTATAGAAAAATAGAAAATGTTAGTTCTTGGTTTCTCGACTTTTAGAGTGCTTATTTTATAGCTTTTCTTTGGTACCTGTTTTCAAAAGCATCACGTGCATAGAAATTGGCTCCATATTGATAAGCTTGCATTAAGCTTATTACTTGTCCAAATCTCTTGTTCTCTGGTTCTTTGGAAAGCCAACTGGTCCTCTTGAGTTGTCAAGCTTAAGATTTCACTTTTGAGCTTGTTAGCTAGAATTGCTACTAGCTTATATCTTGTCCCATTTACATTTTTTTCAATATATAAGTCAAGTGCTTATTGCCTTTTCTTAGCTTATCGGTGTGCTCCTTTTCATTCTTTAGTTTCATTTCAATAGCTTGTACCTTATTCCATCTTGTTCTAGCTTTGGTTTGGTGTTCAAGCTTATTTGAGCTTATTTCACCCAAATAAGCTTCTTTAAGCCTTTGTTGGGTTTTTAAGCCATCAAATCAGCTTATTTGTGTTTTATAAATTTTTGTCTTTATTAAAGTTTCATAATATTAGTATATAAGTAGTTTTCAAAATAAAATCACAAAAACATCAATATAAAAATAGTGATAGCGTTTATTTAAGATTTTTAGCTTTTGATTTTCTTTTCAACTTATTAATAAGCAAATCTTGTTTTCTCTTTTCTTAGGTTTCTGTCATCATATAGGATTTTTAGAAAAGTTTCAGATTTTCTCTATCTTTTAGTATTTATTATAATTATAAATAGTTAATAAATAATAAATAATTAGTAATAAATAATTAAAAGTCTAAAAATATATTTTCTGTTTTAAAATTAGTTTTATCATATTTTAGATTTTCAAAGTTAAAATTTTATTTTTCCAAGTTTATTTTCTATTTTCTAGTATTTAAGTGTATTTTAAATAGTTATTAATTAGTAATAATTAGATAAAAGTGTGAAAAATATATTTTTAGTTTTAAAATTAGTTTTATAGTATTTTAGATTTTTCAGAATCATAAGTTTATTTTTCTAGCCTTATTTTGTATTTTCTTTCATTTTAGAGTATTTATTAAATAGTTAAAATAGTTTTTAATTAATAATAATTAATTAAATAGTGTTAAAAATAATTTTCTTTTCTAATAATTTTCTTTTATTTTAGGATTCCAAAATGTCATTTTATATTTTTAGGCCTTTTATTTCTTAGTTTTCACTTTTTATTTTGTGCGTATCGTAGTTTCTAAAACTTACGTTTACGTTTTCTCATCGATTGTTGTGCTTTCCAATTCGTGTCCAATTCTATTCCAAATCAATCGGTAGTGTAATTTCTAATCATAACCTTTACGGATCACTATCCTTAGTGATCATTCCATCATCTGAATCGGTTTTACACACCATTGAGTCTCCTTGGGACTAAACGACTCGGGAATCCCCTGTATTCTCTGATCTTAATTGTATTTGTGTCTGAGCTGTTTTAAGTCTGTTTAGACTTGACTGTTTAGCTGCAATCAAGATACCAAAATAAGTTTGTTACAACCAAACGATAGTTAAGTGCAAAAATGTAGGTAAGACGCGTCGACACCGCGACTCTATGATAAGTCCACATGCATGCCATGAAGTGAATGCCTTAGATACCTGAGATAAAACATGCTAAAAGGGTCAACACAATGGTTGAGTGAGTTCATAGGGGTTGGTTAACAAGTAAAGCTTTTAAAGAGCGATCATGCAACAAAGGCAAAGTTTTTAGTCATTTAGAATAGTCCACAAAGCAAAGGCATCGTAAATCCACTCAGTTCCAAGTTCCACCAATACAAAACTTGCAACCTGTGTGTTCACAATCCACTGCCAAAATATGTATAGTTTATGTTTATGCACACGTTGTCAAATGAGGTCACAAAGCAAAGGCATTGTAAATCCACTCAGTTCCAAGTTCTGCCCATACAAAACTTGCAACCTGTGTGTTCACAACCCATTACACAAAATATAGCGTATCAAATAGTCAAGTATAAGTGGTCATAATAATTCACAATATTGCACCACGTATATAATAATTCGTGGATGCTCGAACATGGGAGACTTTGCCTTGCTCCAACAAGGGAGACTTTGTAATGATGCTTCGATGAAACCAAATTATCTTTGGGTGCCACTACCCAAAGTTATGTTGGGTGCCCTTCCCAAAGATATCTTGGGTGCCTCTTCCCAAAGATATACTGGGTGCCTCTTCCCAAAGATATACTGGGTGCCTCTTCCCAAAGATATACTCCGAACATAGGAGACTTTATAGTGATGCTCCGATCATAGGAGACTTTATAGTGATGCTCCGATCATAGGAGACTTTATAGTGATGCTCCAATCATAGGATACTTTATAGTGATACTCCGATCATAGGATACTTTATAGTGATGCTCCGATCATGGGAGACTTTATAGTGATGCTCCGATCATGGGAGACTTTAGGTCAAGGTCATAACACGTACGGTTCAATAAGTTCAAACAAGTCATAAGTTTGTATTTAAGTTCGAGAGTTCAGTTCAAAAGTTCGTAATTAAGTTCAAAGATTTAAGTCGAGTTCAAAAGTTCGAATATCAAAGAGTTCGAATAATATCAAAAGGTTCAAGATAGTCGAGCGTTCAAAATCACGTCAAACAAGTTTAAAATATATCAAAAGGGTCCTTGTACAAGTTAAAGAGATCAACTATATGTCAAAAGTTCATATCAAGTCCAAAGTGTTCACTTATATGTTAAAGGGTTCGAATCAATTTAAAGAGCTCAAATATACATGTCGAAGGGTTCAAAATCAAGGAAAGTGTTTCAACTAATAGCGTTCAAAAGATAGTGATCAATTTAGTTGGGCATAATCTACTTACGCGTACATAGAGTGAAACAAAAGATATTTAAGTTCATATAAATGTAAAGTAAAAGCAAGTAGTTGAGCATGTATCTCCCCCGAAGAGTTTATAAAAAAATTAAACGAGTAAAAGTGGGGCTACGAACTCACCTGATGCAATGATTATGGTGACAAAAGTAGATACACTGAAATGAGACGCAACAGTCTAACCGCGACCTATAATGAATGATATGCTCAAATGTAAGTCATGAAACAATGTCGTGCATGCAAACTCATATGATATCCATACCACTTGTACGTTTTGGAAATAAAGTTTATCGTCGAAATATATGTTTATGACATATTGTCAAGTTACATTACAAGTACTTACGTCGAAATGATATCCTACGATAATCATTTAGTGATTTATTATGAATCTATAACTTTTCGTCGCAAAATAATATAATTTGACAAGTCATGAAAGTGACTATATGGCCTCGGAAAGCTAGTCGTAAAATGGTGCACATCGAGTGTTAGGAAACAAACTCAACGGTGTTGGGAAGCTTGTATCATTATCTCAAAGTTTTAGCATTTAAGTTTCCATCCTAGAGGTCTCGATCACAAAGAAAATATAGGTTAAGTATGATACTTTTGTCCAAAATATAGTTTAAAGGATGGTTTTCGGCAAAGTTTAAGCAACCATATTTGATTCATTACAACTCCGCTACACAAACGGTCGGACATTTTGGAAAATATACTTGGCGAACTTACTTTTACTAGAAGACATCTCTTTATAAAAAGTTCTCCGTCATTGTTAAAAACGACCCTCAACATGGTCCCTCGTTGCCGTAGTATGTGTTCAATAGAAAATAGATTAATTTTGCTAATAAAATAAAGTTACGGCAACTTGGTTTATCGCGTGTAATTTACTCGTTACAAGTCCGTTTTCTACGTTTTAAAGGTCCTTAGCTTTGTATCAAAGTATACTAACATATTTTTGACAAATCGACATAATTTACAACGCCCAAGCTTCATTTTTGACTCGTACAAAATAAACAATGTTTGCTGAAATTCCAGAAAATTATATTTTTCATCGCCAACTTGTAAAATTCATAACTTCTTCGTTATAGCTCCGTTTTAATCCGTTCAAGCGGCCATGGTTTCGTTTTAAAGTATATTTTCTAAATATCTAGGCCCAAAATTTTTATCTACTGTCGGATTTTCCAGATTTTTAAAATAAGGACAGACCCTTTTGCAAACTTGTCGAAATGAGTTTTTCTCGCGCCAAGCCTATTCTAACCCATTCAAAACAACTCCGAAGCTATTCTAATCCTACCATACACCTTCTTAGGGTGTCATGGGTTCCTAGACATAACCAAAAATAATATATAACAAGGAGTAATTATAGGATGGATTATATATATATAACACTTAAAAACCTTAAAAAGTGGTATAAACATCACATAACTTGCATGTTTCTCAAATAAAAGGATATGATCATAACAATGAATGTGAAATAAAAATATGAATATGAATGCTTATAAGAAATATGATGAGGTTTAAGGACAAAGGTTTTTCCTAATCACCCAAGGTTTTTATTTCAAAACCTATACAAAGAGTGATACTAGTGTGTAAAAATCTTGTCTAGAAAATATTTTGGATCATCTTCTCTTGGTCCTTTGGTTGGCGGTCATGTGAAGAGGAGAAAGAGATGGATTGATCTTTTACTTTGGATAAAAAATGAAGTGAATGTGTAGTTTACTTTAAGTATAATATGATATATAAGAGTAGATATTTTGCATCTAAAAATGAGTCATCCAAAGGTGTCGACATTTACAAGACAAAAAGACATCAAATGCATTTTGACTATCTAAATACATATCTGTTGAAGTAAAGTGTAGTTAGTTAAGAATTATTAGTAACTTGTGTATTTATTTAAGCATTTAAGGTAGCGTTAGTTAAAAATAAATTTTCACGGGTCAATATAAAATATATTGAGGTCATAAAATTATAAAAATACATTTCTTGCAAAATTTGAGTGAAATAATAATAATCGTGTGGAATTTAAGAAAACCGTCGAAATTATATAAATTAAACAATTTATATACAAAATAAATTTAAAACACTGGGTAAACTCATAATATTATTTTTATAAACTTAATATGAGTATAAAAATATATTGTGATAAATTTTTGGAAGTAACGGATCAATTGTTCAAAATAATGTTTACGCGATAGCGTTTATTTAATAAGAAAATAAACGTTTAATGTAAAATGCAAAACCCATGCATAAATTGATATCAAATGATGAATATGGAGTTTGAGAAGTGACCGGAAATTGAGAATTGTGACATCAAATAACCCAACTGGTCGATGCTTTTGATAAGAGGTTTGGAGAAATGGTCCTTTAATCTTTCTAACTTAATAAACCATAATAAAGCATAATAAACCATAACAAAGTAAATGATATCAAATTGAAGCAAATGAACCACTTACATTTTCTGTGGTCATTCTTGTAGTACGTTCACATTTTTTAATGGGAAACTTGATTTTATTAGTCTTGTACTTTCACATTTTTTTCCCAATTTTGAGTACTATACTATTTTTTTTAACACTTTAAGCATTAAACTCTAAAAACTCGTATTATTAAGACTAGGTAACCTCTACTTATGAGTACATATGAAGTGGCACGAATATTGCAGATGTGACAAATGTTTATACGAATCGATAAACATAATATATCAGTAATACATATACTAGATAGATACCCATGCAATGCGGCAGCGGGTACTCGATTACTAAATGGTGGCGATACTGTTGATGATGGGGCAGAGGGCGGTGGTGATGAAGTAAGGTGGAGATTGGTGTGTTTTGAGGGTAGATAAATATAAGTGAAATAGCAAATATATTGCGTGTGTTTTTATGTGTTTGGTCATTGGTGTATAATAGGCTTATATATGCAGAAGGTTGCTTAAAAGTTAAGGTTCTGTTTTAATAGGATGTTACAAGCTTTTAATGGGCTATTACAAGTATGGTTGTTACAAGTATGTAATTTAAGACACTTATGGGTTGTTACAACTTTTTTGAATGAATCCTTGAGCTCGGGCTCCGGAGGATTTTCTTTAGACGACTCTACTTCTTTAATTTCTTCAGTCGAGAGAAACGGAGGTGGGATTTGTGCGGTACTTTGTGAGCTTGGAATTTGCACCTTTTCCATTATGGTCTCCGTGACGGACTCATCACTTTCCTCGTCAAAGATTTGATTGTCAAAATTGATAGTATATTCTGAATCGAATTCAAACAAAGGATTTGTGAAGGTCATTTTGAAAGTTTCTGAAATCGAATCGAAAGGTGTCTCAGATACCCTTGGGATTGGAACAAGGTCATCAATATTCTCAAGAGGAGTGCATTCAACTTCCTTATCCCCCATTGACAAGGTATCTGAAGGTTTGTTAATGAGCGGATCACAATTGGTTTCAACAATTTCCAGTGAAATTGGATCATCGACTTCTTCCAAAATGACATCACTTCTCTCAACCGGCGTGAGTGAAGGGAAAGATTCGGAAATGATAGGATTGGAAGTGGGAGTGGGATTGCCACTCGAAGAATCGTCATCGATCTTTAAGTTCTCTTCTTCAAACGGTTCATCGTCATCACTATCGTCAGAGTCGGAATAGTAAAAAGTGGGTGGATGACTCGGTCTTTGTTGATAATGGTGACTGATATAGCTTTCTGGCTTGCCAAAAACGTCAATTTGAGCACTCATAACGAAAACTTTCTCGGAATAATGATCACTCAACATAGTGGTAGAATCGTAAGGAACGTCAGCATCCCACTGATAATGATGTTGCGTCATATTCTCGATCAAATCATAAGCTTCTTGAGGTGTCTTCCGCATGAGATTTCCACCAGCTGCCAACATGATTTTGTCTCGATCAATCGTAGTGATACCATGATAAAAGGTTAGGATTTGATCAAGAAGCAAAATTCGGTGATCCGGACATTTACGCAATAACGTTTTGAATCTTTCCCAAGCTTCAAACACGGATTCCTTGGGTAATTGTTGAAATTAAAATTTCTTTCCTTAGGCGCATCGTTTCGAATAAGGAAAGTATTTTGAAAGAAACTTTGAAACATCTCTTCCCAAGTATGAATTGAATGTTTTTCAAGGGTATAAAACCAAGTTTCAGCTTCGTGGGTTAAAGAAAATAGAAAGAGATTCAATCGGATATCATCTTGAGAAACGCCACGTTGCTTCATGGATTGAGTAATAGATAAAAACTTGTTCAAGTGCTCATTAGCATCTTCGTCGTTATATCCATGAAATTGACAATGCTGTTGAAGAAGACGAACCATACAATTTTTCAATCTAAACTTGGTTCCCGGAACGATCGGTCCTCCTCGACCGATAAGTGAAGGACGATAGAAATCCTCCATGGTCCGAGGATCATGGGGATCAAAGGGTACGAAATCGAGCATTGTGGAGAATTAAACAATTTAGAGGGTGAAGAGATAAGAATTAAACATTTCAGAGGAAAATGAAGAGTATTTTTGGGTTTTATATAAAATCAAACATAAAAGGAAAACAAATTTTGAAAAGGAAAATATTTTTGGGTTTTTATATAAGATATATTTACAAAAAAAAAAACGATAACTTCTCGGGGAAGGATCTTCAAAAACACACGAATCGAGACGGAATACGAAAACTCACTTCATGCCCTCCCCGGCAGCGGCGCCATTTTTTGATTTGTCGTTTTCGTATACAAGATATTTTTCCGAAGAAATACAAAGGTATGTATTTTCCCGGGTCGTTCTCCCAACGAAGGATGAATGGAGATTTCAACTCACGTCTCGTTTTACGTGGTTTTGAATGGGTAAAAGGGATATAGTGATTTCTAAACTACACGGGAAGCAATAATAAAGGAAAGCAATAAAAACTACAGAATCTATGATGAAAACAAGTTATTACAACTAAATATGCAAACGATAACTAAAAACGCGAAAAAACGTAATTAAGGAAACGCGAAATAAATGCAACTATGCTAATTTAAACCCGTAAAAATGAACTACTAATTTTCTACAGCTAAAAATGATATTTTAAAGTTATATGTAATTTAAAACTAATTTTTTTGGATTTTTATTGATTTATTTGGAATTAAAAACTAATTTAAGACATTTAAAATATACTTAAAATACTAAAAATTAGGAAAATATGCAAGAAAATTACAAAACTTCTTTTCAAAAATCAAATTTAACTAAAAAGAATTTTCAGAACTGGAATCACATTTTTTTTTTACTTTTCTCTATTTATTATGAATTTTAAACTATTTAAATCTAATTAAAATGCTAGAAAATACTATTTAATCTAAGAAAAATATGGAAAAATACTTTTTATGATTTTTTGAATATTCTAAACCTAAGAAAATTGAAATTGTATTTTTATAAACTTTTTATGAATTATTTGGATTAAAAGCTAATTAAAAATGCTATAAACCGAATTTAAATGTAGAAAAATAGCAAATGAACTTGGAAAATTATGAAAACTTCCGGTCTATTATAAAATAATACTAAGATTCGGGAAAAATAATGAAACCAATTCGAGCAAAAGAACTATGATTTGGGCACACTACTTATATGAATAAGACTTGAAATAAGCTGAAGCTAACAATATGCTACAATAAGCTACATAAGGCTAAATCTACCTAACACTAACCTACAAGAATCGAGTTGGATCAGATAAGCCCTAGATTAAAGCAGTTAAGTTCAAAAATCAGTTACACAAAAGCTAAACCAAACAGCCCTACACTACCAACTTTAAGCCTACATTAAGCTAGCTTATAAAATTCATAAAATAAACTAAAATCACCATGTTATCAAAAACCCGACAAAGTGCTAAAATCCGAAATTCACTAAAAAGGACTTAAATCAAAGATTTTAAAAATATAAAAGTTGAACCAATTTATCACTAAAAATGGATTTTGACTTCTGAAGACAGGTATGAAAATTTGACTAATCTGAACTTTGATCAACTAGAACAGATGCTAAATGAATTAAATATATGAGGTATGACCTAATTAAGCTATCTATAATAATCCTTAACCTAAAATGCTAACTATGCTAAATCTGATGTGATGATTAGTACAGATTTAAAAGGATTTTGACTAAAAGTGTTTTAAAGTGCAAGTCTATGATCTAAATAACTCTAATAATACTACTAGAAGCTATTGCAAAAGAATTCAACCTTAATCAAGTCCTCTAACTCAGATTACTATCATGATCCAAACACCCTTTTTTTGTAACTGTTAAGGTATTTAGTTACTCAAATTACTAATCCAAGCAATAATCAAACCAAATACAGCTTCTGACTTCTAAGTTATATCTAATTGGTGCAAAGATGGCAATAACTACCTACTTAAACATTGATTAAGAGAATGCAGTTAAGATCAGTTTAGACAGAAATAAAAGCAAGTACTCAAAGCAAGTTTAAACAGACATCAATCCAATCATACAAACTGAGTTAAGCAAATTTAAACTAGATTAAACATAATTCGACAACACTGATGAATTCTACACTATTGAGCTAATTATGAGATAAACTTGAGACTTACAAGAGGTCCTGCCACGATGGCATGCACTGAAATTCAAGTACCACTATCCTAAACCTTTAACTAATCCAAATTCATCCCATATCCAGATCCATAACACCAATTCAGCAGATCAGCACCATTCAATCATATTGATTCTGAATTTGACTTATATTGACTGAGTGAAATTCAAGAATAGATACTGAGTAGGTGTAAGATTAAGCTATCAGGAAACTTATAAAACTCTGAAAATCATTAATCAACAACTGAATTCAAGACTTAAAACAGAAATTTAACACAATGAGATATTAAGCTAAAATTACTTCATTAATGAAACTTGAGTACAAAGATGGAATGACTGAATTTAAACTAAAAACATTGAAAACATTTAAAAACTATTAAAAACTACACTACTACTCTACTCCTACTCTACTTGGATTCATCTGTGGAAATTGGAGAGGTATTTATACTTGAGCTTGAGTCATGGAAGGATCCAGAAGATGCAAAATGTGCTTTCTCTTGAACGTTTTGAGCCATCAGATCAATCCCACATCATCTTGACCCTTGGATTAACACCTCCACGTATCACTGACCAATCAGAAAGCTGGAATTGAGAGAATGACACACGGATTGCCAAGCTGGCATCCGTGTGTCAGTGGGGTGTCAGAAGAAAGTACTATTTTACCCTCAATTAGAGTTAATTTGGCCAATTGAAGCGCGGGGTGTATTTGGGATTTTAGGGTTCATGTGATTTTCTGGGAATGGGTAAATTGGGGGTATTTTTGGGCGGGTAAAGGTTTTAAGTTAATATTTTATTACTGTTTTGACTAATTGACCAATGGTTAAGTGGGGAGGATGGGTGGACCGGGTATATAAGTGAAATGGGTAAACCGGGTATTTGGTTGGGTAAACCGGTTCTTGGGCCAAGGTGGTTGGATTTGGGCTTTTGTATTAATTTGGACTTAGGACTAGTTTAGGATCCAAGTATTATTATAAGGACCAAAAGTGTACAAGCTGAAATTTCAGGGACCAATCATGTATATTCTGAAAATGTCTTCCAAGGGTCTTTCTTGTCAATCTCAAATAAACTAAGGACCATGTTTGCCAAATCTGAATCTTTAAGGACTAAAGTTGTCGTTTTGAGAAGTGATTGTCCAAACTTGCAAATTCCTTTCCTAGCCTCAGCTTTTGCACTCTTCTTTCTCTCGTGCTCGGTTTTCTTCGGTTTTGGCTTTCTTTCTTTTGTCTGTTTTCTCATATCCGTACCTGCAAATACATAAACTCAAGAAAACAGCAAATATTAGCAATAAACGGCTCTTTTCTTGGTTATTTTGGGTCTATTATGATAAGAAAAGGTATGTGTTTTAGCACATACCAATTTGCGTTCATTTAGTGACCAAGCTTAAACTAAAAACAATAGGAACCAATAAAAATTTGCCATGTAGGATTTTAAATGTCAAATGAAATTTAGAATATAAATGTGAAATGAAAATGTAAATTAAATTAGAAAGGGTATATTAGTATTTTGTCTTCCACATTCTCTCGCATTAAATCACAACTAACCGTCATATTTTCTTATCACACTAGTTTAAGACCCGTGTAATACACGGGCAGTTTAAGACACGTGTAATACACGGGCTGTCCCAATATATTTTTATAATGACTTAAACAAAAGTTGATGTTAGTTAGTCAACTTTGCATTTTGTCGATGCTAATATATTCACAGTTTCTATAATGTTTGTTGTTTTTATTCACGTTCACTAAAAGCAACAATTTCAATGGAAAGGGTTGCGTAGATTTGTGTGTATACGTAATTCATGCATAGAATCTGAGGAAGGCGACTACGACACTGACGGAAACTTAAATAATTCATACACAATAACAACACCACCCAATCCTGCCATCATGAGTATGAGAGAGGTATGATATATGTAGACGGTTCTATTCCTAACCAAGGGTAAATACGAAGATAAGGAAACCACTTCCAAAAGGAAGTCCAAAAAGACAAATAATTCATGCTCAGAGAAACAATATGGAAACTTCTCAAGAATTAAATTATCAAAATAAACAACATAAAGACTATAACCCTTTACCCCAAAAAAGGTAACAAATTGATGACGGTCAACTCCTCCTTCCACAAAACTTTAAAGGCCACCATGATTTCCTTTTGCAATTTAGGCATTATGCTTTCTGTGCATTCTTAGCAACTATGGAATATTTTTCATCAAGCTTGCCCATTCTATTCAAACGATAAAATGGTTAAACATAATTTCCCATAAACCTTTCCAAGAGGATATTGGGAAAGTATCCAAGCTGGTACATCACAATGTGCATCATAAAATTCCAGCATCATGTGCTTATAATTTGCTTATGGCTACAATTACGATGAGAATATATGGCACACCACAAGCTTAAGCAACCAACAGCTCAGGCATTAAAGCTGAAAATTTACCTTAATGAAAAATTCGTTGTCCTTTACAGTTAGCTTTTGTTCAGTTGACTTGCATCTGTGAGTCATTTAGACATTTACCATGAATCATAATATTCATCACATCTCCAAACAATCAAAGAGTACACTCTATAGATATGAAAAAAGATCATGATGTACAATGGGACAACATGAGGCAATTTTTACTATGAAACCAGGGTAGGGGATCAACAATAAATACCATGACATACACACAATCTTATAAGATATAAATGATAAGTTGAAACCATATTTGCTACATGTACACTGTACACATCCTCAAATAGTTCTAGTTACCTTGACATACTCTTCAAGTCATTTATGAATTTTTAAGCATTTCAAAAAATGGGTCATCAATTGTGTGAAAACTTTCAGTTAAATATGCACCTTCTCGGCCCACTACCTTTGCAAAGTTTTCTAAAAACATTTATTAAGTAAATCCAAAAAGAATCAATACCTTGTTTACATTAATATTCATATTATATTTTCTTAATTAGGCTGATAGTTTATTTTAAAAAATTTAAGTTGCTTAATAACTTAACTTATTGTCAAGCTTAATTAGAACATATTTGGCATTTTAGGAAACAACTCCTCTATCTCAAATTAATTCCTTAAGAGATGGTGCAAGACTATTTCTTTGTGAGTTCACATACCTGTATACGCAAAATTATAATAAAAACCATAGAGTAGACCATTATGTCTTTATTTTTACTTTTTTCAAGCAATAATGAACTATTTATCCTAACACAAAATCCACATAGTAAAAAATATATTGACAGTAAATATATTTTTTAAAAGTACCTCTTCCCTTATTGAGCTCTTTCTTGTACTTCTTAAAACACTTCAAAAAAATCAACATAACAGCAAGACTGTCTAATTAAAAAGTAGCAGTTGTAAAAGGTTGAAAACAACTTCCGCAAATCTCAACTCAAGGTTGTTAGACTACCTACCTTTTTTTTTTTTATTAAACTTACAACAATATAAGATTTTAGCAACGGATATTTATAGTTACTCTACTGAAGAAAACAAAAGCAATGATAAAAAGCAAAAGTTTGGTTCATGGACATTACATAAAACAGTTGGTGGGAACATGAAAAATCTCGCAATAAAAAAGTTAATACCTGTCATTACGAATGAATTCCGTGTATGGTTATTCAACAAATATGTGCAATGTGAAAAGAACATTGATTGTTCTTGCAGAACTACAAAATAAACAACAAAGATAAATAAATAGATGTTAAAATAAGAAACAATAAGCTGAAAAAATATATATAGATGAAACCATGAACTTACCATTGCAAATCGGAAGAAATCAATGAAGAAGATTATGATGAAGAAAGCGGAAAAGATATAGTAGCCGAAGTTCAGTGCATGATCGATGATGATAGGTTATTCGAACAATTTTCATGGTGCAGAAGGAAGATTAGAATATGAAAAAGTTAGACTCAAATTGAGAATTATTAAGATACCTGATGAAGAAAAGGAGATACACAAACTAAAAGAAGAAACGCTATAAAATCTCAAGAAAAAGCCACTAATTTTTGAAGAGGTAATGAAATATAGTACTATCTGCGTAAACAAATTTCTTCTTCCAATACACCTCACAACATAACCAATAGCAGATGAGCATTAGGACTAAAAATTGATAATTCCAAAGCACCTCACAAGAACCAAATGGAGAAGAGTTATGTATATTCTAGTACCATGCAACTTTGAAAACACAAAAGTTACAGATACATTATACTACATAATATTAGTAATTTATTTATGAAAATTCGAGATACATATATGACATCACCATTAATATTATTTAATTGCATTAGCCAATAGACAATTGACATCTATTAAAAATGACCTCACTCAAAACCCTCTTTTAATAGATTAAATAGATTTATAACAAAAAAAAAAAAAAAAAAAAACATAATTTTCATACTTCTTCTCCACCATCTCAATTAAATTGCAGATCTAGGTTAAAAACCATTTATCATCTTCAAATCAACACTTTCTCCTCTATTCTTAGAGGAGAGTTATTTTACATACCAAACTTTTCTTACATACTAAAGGACTCATCTCCATCATCCATTTAAAAAGAAATCAATGGCTGATATTAAAAGCATTTTATTATTTCACCTATTTTTTATAATTTAAATATCTCATAAACCGTTAATCGTTAAGTGAAAATATTTACACCGTTGCGACGAGCATTTAATTATCTTTATATAGACGGGCACTTTGATATACTTTTGAAAAAAGAAAAAATATTCGTTTTTTTCACGTTTTTTCATATTTTTTTCGTTTTTTTTTACGTTACTGAAATTTGCATTAAAAATATCATATATGATAAAACACTAAATTGAATATCACATGTGATATTAGTGTAATATCATATATGATATGTAATATCACATGTGATATATCATATGTGATATTACACTAATATCACATGTGATATTCAAATTAGTGTTTTATCATATATGATTTTTTAATGCAAATTTCAGTAAAGTAAAAAAACGAAAAAACTATAAAAAAAAGGTGAAAAATACGGAAAAAAAATTTTTTGTCGAAAGTATATTAAAGTGCCTATCTATAGAAAGATAATTAAATGCTCGTCGCAATGATATATTTTTTTTCGCTTAACGATTAACGGTTTGAAAGATATTAACATTTAAAAAAAAATGATTAAAGTGGGTTTTTTAAATTGTTGGGATTAATCTCATCTATTAGATCAAATAAAAATGAAAGGTGGAGATTGATCCCTTAGTATGTAAATAATCTTTTGTCCTCAAATGATCTTAAATCATATTCTTAATCTATTTTTAATTAATGTCGGTATCAAATATCACGGTTTCAATCATTAACCACCATCATCATCGTATTTAATCCGACCCAAACGCGATGCGTTTTTAGCGTATTTCTACTGTAAAAAAGCCCTCACAATCAGCCTTATCCGGCCACATGGTTGTGCAGGTTCGCTCTAGTCCGCGATTGGGCACCGTCATCCCCCACTCATGTGAGGTCGTTTTTATTATTGTGGTTTACATTGATTTTATGTCAAAGGTTTGGATCGTGAAATGTTGCTCCGTTGTTAAAATATAAATTTATACGGATCATTTAAAAAGTGAATTCAGAGGCAAAAGAGTGAATGCTTGTTTTGAGACTTGTCGTGATTCATGGTTGTTTTCAGTTTGTTATTAATGTCATCGCTATGCCAGATTCGTGTTTTCAATTAGGAATCTTAGCCGCTGTTAGTTACAACTTACAATGGTTTGTTTACATATGTGGTTATCATATTGTGTTTTTTCCTTATCTTGACTCATGTAGTCAGTTAGTATGTTTTTTTTTAATGGTTTAGCAATGAAAAATTAATGTGTATCATCGTTTTAAGTGATTAGATCTCGACATGTATATAGCGGCTTAGATGATGCATGTTATCAGTTTTGTCTCAATATTATAAAAAAATTGTTAGTTACTACATGTATCATCGAAATATGTGTGATAAACATAGTATGTCACTACTAATGTACTAAAACTTTGTAACGTGTCATTAAAAGTGTACTAAATATTTAATGAGTCATTATGAATATATCAACAAATTTAGTGTCATTACATATGTACTAAAAGTTTTGTGTGTCAGTATCAAGAAATTTCAGTGTCACATTACAAACGTGTCAAAAAAACTAATGTGTCATTATATATGTATCAAAAAAATTTAATGTGCCACTATATATGTATCAAAAAATTTAGTGTCATGTTACAAATGTATCAAAAAATCTAGTAATATTAGTGCCAATTTTGTAGTTTCATGTATTAATTCATTATTGTTCAAGAAAATGTATTAATTCATTTTTTATTCCTAAGTTGATTTTTTTCTTTATGCATCATTTGATGAAACTATGTATATCACAAAAATTATATGACCAAAACAGTGTCACGTTAAAAAGGATTAAAAACTGGTACAACATTCTATATATATAATGAAACATCGATGACGTTTAATGTTTGAAAGTCAAACAAGTTATATCACTATATTAATTGCTGGTCACATGCACGTGAATGTGTGCAAAGTGAGTTTCAAAAGTTGCCTTTGGATTCATTTTATTTACCAAAATGCCATTCCATCCATTTTAATTTGATGAGATCATCTATGCTACATTTGACGGTCAAGATTGGTTCCTATTGTTTTTATTTTAAGAGTGGTCACCACAAGAACGCCCCTATATATATATATATATATATATATATATATATATATATATATATATATATATATATATATATATATATATATATATATATATATATATATATATATATATATATATATATATATATATATATATATATATATATATATATATATATATATATATATATATATATATATATATATATATATATATATATATAGTAAAACTCGTCCGATGGGACGGGTATGACTTGTGATTTTTATTTTTAGGATTTAGTAGAACAAATATATACTAAAAAGTAATTAAAAGTTAAATGAAACGGTTAAGATCTATAATTGATGTTACCATAATCCATAAAACGGCTAAAAGTAGGTAAGTATTTTGATTTTTAGTTTTTATTTTTAGGATTTAGTAGAACAATTATATACTAAAAAGTAATTAAAAGTTAAATGAAACGGTTAAGATCTATAATTGATGTTACCAGAATCCATAAAACGGCAAAAAGCATGTAAGTACTTTGATTTGTGGTTTTTATTTTTAGGATTTAGTAGAACAAATATATACTAAAAAGTAATTAAAAGTTAAATTAAACGGTTAAGAACTATAATATATTGATGTTACCATAATTCATAAAACGGCTAAAGGATGTAACTACTTTATAACATTTTGTTCTAAACAATATTAATCATGAACATCTTTTACATTTGATAATATTATTAACATTTATTATTATTATTTTGTATTTGTTAATTATGTTTATTTAGTTATTGTATATAAGTGCTTCCAGCTGATTTTTTTATCAAATTTAGATGATGTTGATGAATTTGAAATATGTGTAAATGGATTTATGGTTTGGTTTGATGTTTATTGTGATGAGAATAAGTATGTATTGTCGGGTTACAAGTGGAGTTTTGTTGTTGATACCCTTTGTTTGTTAAGTGGTGATGTTTGTGTGTTTACCAGGGGAAAAAGGTTGTGGTTAGAGCAATGTTAGTTTTTTGTTCAGACTTCTTAAATTTTATTGTTTAAATTTTATTTCATTATTTTGTTAGTTTACATTATAATTATATTCTGATGTGTTACGTGTTTTAATTAGTTTTTTGATTACGTTGTTAGTAGTTATATAAGGATTTATTTTCAATATGTTTTAAAACGAATTTTATAAACCAAGATACACGATTAAGTTAGCTTGAGTATGTGTTTTTAGAATTCTTGTAAACTTACGATGTTTTTTTTAACATAATTTTTAAATCCTAGCTGTGGTGAGTTATTAAAGCAATACCCTTAATGGGAGGTCAACCGGAATTCATGACTCCCATGCACTCGTCCTCTAACTAAAACTGATTGATTTATACGATCTATTACAGAGCTAACCTTTGTCCATTCATGACCAATACCCGTCATTGACTGCTTCTCTTATTTGCTAAAAGCATACGGTTGTAACTCATTAAGCACCATGTTCTGCCATTGCGGCTTCCTTATTTGCTAAAAGCATACGGTTGTAACTCATTAAGTACCAAATGGTACTGCAAGCATACGGTTGTAACTCATTAAGAACCAAATGGTACTACAAGCATACGGTTGGATCTCATTAAGCATAATAATACCTTTAAGTAATGAACCATAAATATTGCACTAATAGGATTTATAATACATGCAATTTTTGTTTACATGAACTGCATTTGAAAGAGAAATAGAGATGGTGAAGAAGCATTATGCAATGGATTATGGGACATGCAAACCATAATTCATTGTAGCTTATTCATTTTTTTGGTAGGAGGGTTAGCAACCATAACCTACTATGGATACAATGACCAATGTTTAGCAAGTAGCAACATTAAGGTTTAGCAAGAGCAACATTAAGGTTACTTCATGAGAATAAAAAATGAAACAATATACGTCAAAATAAACAATATATATTACATTATTTAATATAAAGTATATAAACTATATCACTGATCATCATGTTCACGAACGACCCCCGTCGCAAAATCCAATATCACTGAATCAATGTGAGGGGCTGAATTTTGGCGGTTTCCGGCGTTGGTGGTATATGAGCGGGGAAGAGATAGCACAATAAAAAGAAACAATCAGGTCCACCGGCTCTAAATAAGAATAAGATTCATTCATTAATCTACATCATTATATTACTAAACGGGAAATAAAAAGAAATGTCTTTTTTTCTTTTTTTTTTTCTTTTTTTGGTTGAGAAAACCATGTTTATTTGGTTCATAATTATCAAATGCAGATGCAACTAACCATGTTGAGGTGTGCTGGTCATCGGGTCGTCCGTACCATCACAATGTAAGTTTGTAGACCGCAATTGACCTAAACCGAAAACAATCAAAAGATTAAAGAAATCAATTTCATCAAACCTTGACGTTGACCAATCGTGTAAAACAAAAAGCCTCTATGAGCTCTAGTAAATCTCCGGTTTCAACTTCCAATATTATACCTTCTTTTTCACCAATATGCCGTCCCACAAATTCACTGAACTTGATCTGCATAAGTAAATGCTTCACTGAAGTGACCAATTATATAGATTTCCAATCAAGATAAAAGCCCGAATAGCCAGTGATTGCAATGGGTTGGCATGAGCCGCATGACAACATGGTCTTTTCCAGAAAAGAAAAAAGAAGATAGAAACCAATGAATTCATGATTAAATGTTACTATTGTAGTGACCTTTCCCTCCTGGCCACCTTATTTCCAACCATTTTTGGTCCACCAAATCCCACTTTCCAATCATAAAAATGGAAGTGATTTGACCAATTTCCCTTCTAAATATGAGTGCATGTCAAGAGAGAATCTGTTCGAAAATGTCGGTCTTTGACAGGGAAGTAAGTTCAATAGACGAAAGATTATAAGAACATGGCTACATGAGGTACAATGGCCAAAAAAGATAAGTAGAGTGGCCAAAAAGTAACTCTAACAATTCGGGAATCAAACAAACACTTTTTTTTTCTTCCTAAGCTTGGAAAGATCTTGAACCAGCAGTATACTCCGTACAATACTGTCATTTATCTCATAACGGCAACTCGTGCTTTGGCCACTTATTATCATCTTGTGCTACTTTTTGATCGAAATCGGTCAAATCACTTTTGTCGGATTCATAAAAAGACGGATCCTTTGTAAAGGTCTTACCTTAAATCTAATTTTTAAATATACACACCTACCATCTCCTAACATTTCTAAGACGAGATTTTTTTACTTATATATCATAAGATTTGGAACCTAGTATCATTTGGAGAAGTTTGTAATTTCATCTAGCAAGGCTCTTGTAATGACAATTTGCACTATACATATACAATAAACATCAATATGGAAGAAGATTAGTAACCATACCGTTCTCGCATTTGCCATCCACGATTCCAACAACTCATCTCGAAAGCACCTGATTTAAGTTGGTGATGAAATTCGCTTAACTTCATTCTTCAAGTTATTCAGATCGGACTTGTATTCCCTTAGTTTGGCCGTAGCACAACTTTCACATTTGGTCTGCAAGCTTCTCGCCTCAAGGTGCATTTTCCTAACTGAGCAAGACACCAAGATTACATTAAAATGTGACATACATGAAAATTATTAGAGCAAGAAATGGCCATGATAACTATACCATAGATTCGACTTCTTGAGTCCAACTCTTATTTCGTAAAGCTTACGCTTCTTTTGCTCGCACATGAACAAACATGCATTTTCATACTCGAAAGATTCATAGTGATAAAGATTTAGAAAACCAAAAAGCACAGCAGAATAGGTCATTCGCAAGAAAAATATATGTGCATCTCCATCCGCACAAAACACAAAATAATAATGGTCATCAAAGAAAAACCACAAAACGACACAATGGGCTCTTCACTTGGACAAAATTCAATCCAGACTTCCTGGTATTATATAGATTGAGTCCAAGATTGGTCCACCATCAGTCACAGGAGACTTAATTTTCAAAACAATGCAATGAAAAATATCCTTATCCCCAACAAACTAACAGTTAAGATCAACATCCATCTAATTCATGTTTGGGTATCTAGCAAGGACATATACTGAGGCCTATTCTCCAAGAAAGGGCAAAAACGCTTCCTAACGATATAAGTCCAACAATATGAATAACCACGCCATTACAATTCAGCGACACTTTACATGTTTACATTACTTACTCCATCACTATCACTCCTTTTTGTTATAGAGGAAGTATCTTATGCTCCATTAGAACCCCCATATGTAACCGTAGAGCTTTGAAAGGTGTAGCTTTGGTCTTGAGGACATGAACATGTATTCATCATACTGAAGTCAATTCTGAACTGTGTCATCTTCGAGTCCCTTGACTCTCTACGTGCAATAAGATGACTCGTATTCATTTGCATCATTTTTAACTACATAAAACATAATATGATTACTCAAGATCCTTTAGATGATAACACATATCCAATTTGCAGCAGAACTCAAATGTTTTAGTCCATCCGCTGCTACATGATATCTATCATAAAAGTTCACATGGTATTCTAGGAATTAAGGAAATGGTCTCTCGCTAAACATGAAATAATTTTAAATTGCTTATCTACTATTAGTAGGTCCCATTGAAAGTGCTTGTTTGCTTTTAACCATAAGGAACAAATAAATAATTAATTTGCGTACCAAATAACCATTCCTAGTAAAACCTAAAACGTCGTTAGCTGATGATGCTAAGCACCCCGCCTCAGTTGTGGAGCTTGACATTACTCTAATAATTTCAATACGAGTGTTTGCCAAGTTTGAGATTTATGTTTTGGTGGGCGAAGAAAACATGGATTATATAGAGTAGGATTCCTTAAAAACTATGTGCCATTAAAACAGCAATATGAAGATAAGAACTCAAATAAGCAAATCCCAAACAGCCTTTTAGAAGACTGTGTGAAGTTGGTCAGGTAGTCTTCCTCATGTGTTTTTGAGAGAGGCATTGTATGTGTTGACATTACTTTTCTTTCATGATTCTGTGGATTTAGCCTCAGTGATTTCTTGTGACAAGTTTGTTGCATACTATAATTGCAAACATGTATTCAAAATGGTTTTCGAGAGGCAGTACCATATGAATAGACCATGTTTAAATAGCCAGGCTTCCATATAGTTATGTTTGATGTGATTCAAGTGAGGATGTTCACAGACACTGTCATTCTCGTCTTTTCTATGCCCATTCGACACCCCTACCCACGATGACCAGATATGCAAATTAAAAAGAAGTAGAATACTACGCCCAAACCTTGATTATAGTGGCTCATACAGTTTATGGTATTTTCGTTCCAATGCTGCTCTCTCTTCGAAAACATTTGCTTCTATCTCATCATGTTCACTTTGCATATGATAAAGCATACAAACCAGTTAGCTTTAAGTAACAGAAGAGTAATTATCCCAGTGCTAACGATGTATATGCACAAATATATAAAACTACAGTGTAACAAAAGTAACTGGTTATGCATGTGAACATATAAGTTGTTATAACCTATAACAAATAAAGTATATGCATACCCTGTAGCTATATATCTATAAAAGCAAGTAGCCACACTCGCATAATCATACTATTCTCTCCTAAAAATTCAGTGTCTGAAATCTAACTTATACTTTTGGTAAGATTTAAACATTAAGAAGTTCAAAACCTTTAAAAACAATATTTACTTGTTAAAACAGCCACTCGAAACAATAAACCTCAATAATTAAACATCGTAACAATCTTTTAATATAGATCAACTTAAACAAGAATATATCAACAGTAATTAACAGCTGTAAATAAAGATGGATACCTGGATGCCTCTCAAAACCTCAACTCTCTTCCTAACATTTGGAGTCAAATTCTCAAGAACATCCGAATGTTGTCCTCCTAAATCTTGAAGATTATCGTGCACATAAAAAATCATAGTAGATTAAATAAACTGTACAATAACTTTGTGTGGTATTTGCTATTTTTTGCTTATTTGCGGCTTTATATATGTAATCACTAATCTTGGATTCACTGATGTATGTAAGAGAATAACCATACAAAAGCAAATCTAAGCATATTGCAAGGATGGGGAATGCGATCCTCGTAATTTCTTTTACCAATATCTGAGTAAAAATTATCTACCTTCACATTCCATCGCGTAGTTCCACCTTCCAATCTAACATGGTCATCAGCCCCCTTTTTGGTAGATGCTTCAGTTCGCGTCTACAAAAAAATTAACTGTTTTGGATCATCAATTTGGAAGTAGCTTATCAAAATTTATATTTCCAAAATAAATAGGGATTGATTACCTTCTTTTCAACAATAGAATAAGCCAATAAGCACTTAGAGGGTGTTTGGATGACAACTTCTTCTACAATTTGAGTTTAATTCTCAAAGTAGACACCAACATGATTTTGTCTCATATCTGAATAAGGTATATAAGAAATTTCATAGCTATAATTATGGTAGAACATAACACATTAAGATCATTAAAGCATGTAGTAAATAATCATTGATAAATTACTAAAAAAAAGAGCGGATTTTAATACCTGAGAGTTGTAAAATTTTAATATTCTCATATGCTCAAGCGTTCGCTGAGTATGAAACTAATACATGCATCTGATATAATAATTATGATAACAAATACAATTATCAGTTACAATAAAACCTTCAAAAAAACCAAAACATAAACCCTAGTTACAAATCAATTAAGGGGCTATTTAGAACAACTTATCTCCAGGTTTTATTATCTTCTTGAAATCCAGAAAAAGCCCAATAAGCGAATTATTTCCTACTTAATCGGTTATCAGCTTATCTTCAGCAAAATATATCAAAATATATTAGGGTTTGTATATGGGGAGGGAATATATCAACATCTACATAATGAAAAAAATACATTAGGCTTTGTAATACCCATAGTTGTATGCTTTCTACGAAAAAGTTACCTACACAAAAACTAAGCATTCCAACAGCTTAATAACAAATAATCTTAAATCAAGAGACACGCATACCATTTCTTTCAGGGTGAAAAGTCCCACAATACACGATCATTCTCAGAATTACCAACCAGGCTAGCAACTTGGATCCTATCAAGATCAAATTCCGAATGATCGATTATACAATCAACTGAGCTTGGCATTCGGTACTTTGTATCTTCGTAACCTGAATAATATTTATTAAACCACAGTCTCTCATTTCTTAGCAGCTCTGCCATTACAATATCATTTCCATTATAATATTGTCCACTTGACTCAAAATAGCCAAAGTAGGAGCCAAATCGACCCGTTTACTCATAAATGATTCAAAATTGTCACCTCTACCCAATAGTATATTTAACTTTAAAAAAGAATACCCTGATTAAAGTTGGTCTATCTGTAACAGACTTTGCTACCTCAATTGCCTCACAGATACCATTCTTCACCCAAATAACATGCCACCCTAACCCCTCAAACTGGCTATCAACATTCTCAGTGAATGCAATATCTGTGTCTCCATCAATGGAGACATGGTTGTCATCATAAATGCTATTAGCTTGCCGAGCCCCCAGTGTGCAGCAAGCGAACAAGCTTCATTGGAGACCCCTTCCATTTGGCACCCGTCACCAAGTATAACATACCTAGTTTAAATATAAGAATCAGGACAAGGAAGATAAGTCGAAAAAAAATGAAACAAATAACATACATGGAAATAGAATGTTATGGTGGTTTACGTGTAGTGATCCTAGATGCTTCTCCACAAGGGCTAAACCAACATCATTAACTATATCTTGACCAAGGGGTCCTACATGATTACAGATAAAAATTTATTTCTGAATTAAGTTGCTGGAACTTCTTCTGTGATCTAAAGGTGGCAAGAGGTGATGCGGAGCAAATGGATCCGGCTGTGCCAACTCGCTAAAACGTAATTACCCAATTTTTGAACTTTGTAAATAATTGTGCATCAGATATGAAGAAAAAGAACTATATTCATAACATAAATACTATTTCTTTTAAATAGAACTGTTTAGGATGTATTACACATTCGGAAACTTCCTTGTTCTACCTGTTTCAAGTTAGCTATTTTATATTTTATCCAATTCACCCATATTAAACTTACTACCCGGAATCACCCTTCTCCATATAAATGGGTTGAAATTTCCACCTCAAGTATAAGCTATTGGTAGCAAATCCAAATGCCAGACTTGTATATTGTTTAGTGAAGTTATTATAAATGCATTAATAAACAAAAGACAATTTTCCACTTGTGAAAAATGAAAAGATTAAAAGGAATATTTGTTCGTAGCTAGAAAATGAAGATAATCTACCAGTTTTGAGTTCAATTCCTGGTGTTACAAAGTTTTCAGGGTGTCCAGGTGCTTTGCATTCCCACTGCCTGAAGCTTTTTAAGTCTTCGTCCTGCATATGTTGAAGACAAACTTCATTATAACTATTTACTTACCTCAAAAGGTGCAACATTAGGTTTGCGTATAGTTAAACGAAGAGTTATTGGCTAAAATTCAGAATACCTAAACAATCCCTAAGTAATGACAGCAATTGGAGAATGAAAACTTTGCAGACCAAAATCAACTTCACCAATCTCTGAAGTGAATGTGATTTATGATTTTATTATGTAATGTTTACATCTATGTTCATTCAAAATTCCCTCTAAAAGAAACTTTTGGTATAATCTTCTTTATCTAATAAGCATTATATACAAGCAGATTGCTAGTGTCTTATTGATTGATCTTTGGGAAAATGTTTTTAAAAAGTATCATACTTGCCATCATTTGCTTTCCAAACAAAAATAAGAAAACGTAATTATAAAATGTAACATGACATACCTGTAAGCGTTGCTGGTATAGTACTCGGTCACAAAACCAATGATAAGTCCAGCCCAAAGACCGACACATACACACAAGAAAAGTTGCATGCATACATAAATCCACAATATTATTATGTAACTGTCATGTAAGCATCTGATTGTTTATATATAAAGTCCGCCAACAACAAACTACTACTTACCAATTGTACACGACCTTCTGAGCTCCAAAATTAAATATTGTGAAGGAAGTTGGCAGCGCAATGAAACTAACAATTGCAACACCGATTGTCATGAGAATAGTGGAGATAATAAGCTGCTTCTTCAATGCTGTTTGGATATCATCAACAACCTTGATCTCAAATAAATCGGTTGCAAATAGGGTGGTTATCAAGCACACAAGGATTCCGACAGAGCTCACAAGCAACGGATAACACATTGCAGTGAAGTCATGCTCAATCCCAAAAGAAGAAATGGAAGCAACAACAAGTGCAGCACAAGATGATTCGGCGTACGAGCCAAAAAGGTCAGATCCCATCCCAGCAATGTCTTGCAAAATACTCAAAAAAATGATGAATTTGAAAGAAAAGTTCCCACACAAACAAAAAAATTTGTTCTCTACCTACAAAAGCATGGTTCTTTAAAGTTACTAACTCGCATCTACTTGAGCATTCGCTCATATACCCTATGTATGTTTACAATCGAAACACCCAATATCTCTCGAAATAATATAACCCGGAATAAAACAAAGGACTCGTAAGCCTACTACCTGGTAAGATTACATATTTTAAGCATGGGACCTAAAACTCTTGGGAGTGGAAGACAAAATAATGCAAGAGCTCTGCAAGTCACAATAACAGCCATCCAATTCAGTTTGATGCTAACACAATCCATTGCAAGTAAATGTATTCTCACATATATGGATAAGATAGATCATGAAGAAAGGGTAAGTGGCAGACACAATAAGGTTTGTTACACCCCGATTGATTGTAAATTATGGTTCAGAGATAACCATCATACCTGACTGGTTGTATTAAGCTTCATCTTCAACTGATGCTTCTAGCTTCATGAGTCTGTGAAAAAAATTATATGTACATGTTTATCGTCCTGATATTATGATTAGCAAGAGAAGTAGAAGTTGTTTTAGGGTTTTGGGTTTTTGGGAAGGGTAGCGAGATTGTTTTAGGAGAAGCAGATGTTGTTTTAGTCTTGCGGTTGTGTTTTCTCGTTTTCTCTTTCCTTCCGTGTTTTTCCAAGTTACCTTTATATATTATAAGTTGCAAATAAAATTTCAAGGAATGTGTTGGTGCAGTGGTAAGAAGCATGTTAGACATATTCATCACCCGGGTTCGAATCTAGCTTTATAAATTTTTGAAAAAAATAGCTCCGAAATTTAAAAGATTAATGATGACATAGATTTATGACGTGGCATAATGATGACATGGAATTATGACGTAGCTTTATGGGATGCCAAATGTCATTATATGTGGTATGCCTCCTCTTATGTTGGGAATTCTGTTAAGTATGAATTATCTTGAAAATAATCAAGGAATATCTTTCAAGTACATGGATTCTGTGAAGGAATCTCTCAAGTATATGGATTCTGTGAAGAAGGACTTCTTTGAAGTTATATTATAGTATAGTTGGTTTCTACGGATATAGATATTCAGTATATTTATTAGTTTGTTAGGATTTGCATGAGCTATTTTAGGTAGTGATATGCATTTATTTTATATTATTGTTTTATTTAGGGTTCCTTGTGTATAAAGGAACCGATTAGTTTCATACTATTCTCATCACATCCGGTGTGTTAACACTGTGAGAGGTGAATCATTGAAAATAATGGATTTGATGTCTCTTTACCAATAGCCATCACTCACTGGAGTAGCCAAATGTTTAAGTTCGAAAACTATGGTACATCGATAACCATCGATTTATTAGCAAATCAAGAACTATATAAACGGATTTGATATGTCTTTACTGTAGCCGTTTGCTCGGGACTAGCCAATTCTTGGATTCCAAAAGGAATAAACCATGGTGAATTGATGACCATACAACCCTCAACAATTAAGCATTCTAGTGAGAGAAAGGAAGAGGTTTGGGAACTTAGTGAGAGAAAGAAAATATTATTATGAGCTCCAACTCTACCTTGGGAGGTAGAGAGTATTTATAGTCTTACATGAAACGCCACACAACGGGCTATGGATCGGGCATACAGGTGGGTAAAGACCCGTCCGTCCTCCACGGTGTTACTTAACTAAATACTACTTAACTTAAAATAACTACGACTACGAGCTTTTAACGATTACATATACTTGAGGTGACCGACTCTTTAATACCGGAATTTCTAATCCCTAACAATCTCCCCTAAGGAGGTCACCTCAATCATGTACTAAAATTACATTGAATACAAACATATATTACAAAAAAATTGTTCTTGCATTCTTGATGTAGTACTTTGCTCAAGCTCGTAGTCATTGATTCTTCTCATTGCATGTTTGGTTAAACCAAGTGGAGGTCTTTACCGATTCACGTGATAATAATTTTGAGCCACCTTTTGAGACCATCACCAGCAAAAATCTCGAGACATCCATTGTGATGTTGGTATTATGTGATGTTGTGACTTTCGGACCGACATGCTCACATTCGGATCATGATATCTTATCATCGAGTAGCGGAAGCTTTCGTTGATTCATGATATTGGCGCAGCAGTAGCGAAGCATGGAGTGAAAATATCGAGTCATTGATGCACTAATCATGATTTCTTTTGAGATGAATGTGTTAAGTGAGCATGCGGCTATGGATTGACCGCTTCATTTCGATCACCGCAAACGTCGGGTGTACCGCATACAACAGTTAGCAATAAATCGCACGAAAGTGTCCTTGATCACTTTCGTTGAATTGAGGTACACGCCCACGGTTCCCGCTGATCAAGACATGTACCGCCTGTGATCGTATAATTCCGAGGAATTTCCTTGACGGGGTTTCGCGGTTGCTCTAGTTGTTCTCAAACCGAACATCTCAAAGAAGACAACACGGAGTGAGTGAACCAACGAATATAGATTCACCGATTGATGAAAAGAGATTTGAAAACAATCGTGTATTGCTCAATAGAAATTGTTTTGCAATACAACGAAGGTTTTAGTGAAAATCAAGTATCAATCATAAACACCTTTTGATTTGAAATCTTTGTACGCGGTCTAAGTGCTAAAGAAAAGAGTTTTAAGCACAAAGACCGGTTTTCAAAGGTATCCGTCAATCCATAACCTAAACCAGATTGATTCAAGACTTGAATCGCCCATTGTTTTCGTTCGGTTGTCACATGGTTGATCTAATGAATAGATCTCACATGTCACCTACCAGAGCTTGTTTGATGTTGGCTCGAAGGTTTTCCATCTTCATTGTGAATATGTATGCATATCACTCGGATGGTCCGCGCCTTTTATTAGAAGTGATGGTCATTCACGATTAGGAACTTTGTAATGTGTGTTAGATATCGTGATAGAATAGTCAACGGGCTCGTGGATTGGGCTAAGCTAATTGGGCATTAGTTATGTTAAGCTAGCCTTGTCTAGTTAGTGAAACCCAAGCCCAATCCAAGTCCATCTCAAGGCCCATGGCCAAGCCTTAGGGCATCATCTCTCTTACTATAAATACCCTCAAGTATGTCATTTGAGGGTGTGCTTGAGTGTGTGTGTGTGTGTTTTCCTTTGAAGCAATATACAACTTATTGGTTCATCTTTCTCTCTCTACCTCTCTAAACATATACACGAATTTATACATCAAGTCACCAAGTTCTTTTCTTAATCTTTCTTTATCTCATATACAGTTTGTGTTAACGTGGTATTGTGTGTTTGGTTTGTGATAAGGTTGATATATCTAAGGTCCTACAATTGGTATCAATCGCCTAACAATGGTTTAGGAGTGTTTGTGTTTGTTTTGAAGCTTGGTTACGCGTAAGGCTCACGTTTTCATCTTTGTCACGCTTAAAGCTTTAATTTTGCACTTAAAAATTCAAGATTCTTGTGGTTTAAGGTTTATTTGGTGCTAAAGTTTCAGTTTTTGCAAAAGTTTGAAGCTTTACGTGTTTTCTTCACTTTTGAGCTCGTTTTGGTTATTGGTCATTTCTACTCGTAACTTTTCTAGCCACTTTGGGTGAAAAGGTCAACATTTTGGGTTATTCGAGTGTTTTAAGGATATACGTGCAAAAGAAATCATTTGAATCGTTGGAAATTTCTTACGAGTAGAAGTCAAAAGTCAAAACCCTAGTTTTCTACTCGTAACTTTTCTAAGCACTTTGGGTGAAAAAGGTTAACATTTTCGTGTTATTTGAGTGTTTTAAGGCTATCGTGCAAGCGAAATTGTTTGAATCATTGGAAATTTTTACGAGTAAGTCAAAACCTAGTTCTACTCGTAAGAAAGTCAACTACTCATAAGTTTTCTACTCGTAACTTTTGGTGAAGAATCTTCGTGCTATAACGGTTACTCGGTGCTTCCTCACTTGGATAAGTGTGTGGAACACTTCGACTTGTGGATATCTCTTCTGTTGTGGCGGTGTAAAGGATTTTTGGTTCTTAACCATAGTTTACGCATAAGCTAAAACTTACGAGTAACTCTCGCATAACTTCACAATTACAGCGTAAGGTTTACGAGTAACTTTTTGTCTACGCATAAGCTTAAGGTTACGCGTAAGATACTTTCTACGCATAAGATCCTACGCCTAAGGAATCCTACGCCTAAGCTTCCTACGCATAAGATCCTACTCGTAACCACATCCTACTCGTAACTACATCCTACTCGTAACCACATCCTACTCGTAACCATATCCTACTCGTAACCATATCCTACTCGTAACTTCTTTGGTCTACGCCTAAGCTCTTTCTACGCCTAAGGTTTAAAAAAAAAAAAAAAAAAAAAAAAAAAAAAAGAGTTTTTTGGCGGGAAAACTTGAGTAAAATTTAAATTTTGAGGAGACTAAGCGTTCAATTTTTACGAGATTCAAATTTTGGTTTAACTTGAAAATTTTGGTCAAAATTCAAATTTTGGGCCTAAATTCAAATTTTGGGTCAAATTTGGCGTCAAAATTGTCATAACTCAAAATTTTCATACGACCTTAGAATTGATTTTTATAGTGAATTTCAAATTTTGGTGAAAATTTTTAAGAACCGAGTTCTGAGTACGACTTTCGGAAACACCTCAACCGAGCTTAATCTTCATCAACCACAACTCCTTTATCGTTGAATCGATCCTACATCAACTTTATCGGATCATACCTTCATCAATGGCAACTCAACAAGACATTCATGCGGGCGGTGCGAAAACCGACCTCCTATGTTGGCAAAAGGTGGTTATCTTCAATGGACAAGTCGTATGCTCCGTTACATAAAGACCAAACCTAATGGGAAACTCATGATTAAATCCATTCGGGATGGACCCTTCAAGCCTCGACAAGTCCATGTCCACGGAAATCTTGATGCAACACCTCCCATCCCACCATCCTCTCATCTTCAAACCGAATCGAGAATACTTGAAGAGGATCGAAACAAGTCGATCACGAGATGACATGGCAATTCATATTATCCAACTGGGTTTACCAATAGACATCTTTCTTTGCGGTGAGCGGTTGTGAAGCTGCTTTCGATATGTGGGAGCGTGTTGAGCGGCTATGTTTTGGAGCGAAATTGGTAAACAAGACATGGAGAACAAGCGCTAGCGAATGGGAGAAGTTTACATCTACACGGAGAATCCATTGAATCCTACTATGGAAGGTTTTGCACTTTGATGAATGAGCTTATCGAAACAAGTTGGCACCCGAACAATCGTTCAAAACATCAAGTTCTGAATAATCTTCCGGAAGAATGGGGACGATATGTCACTATTGTTAACCAAACAAAAGACTTACATCGGTGAACTTTGATCAACTCAACGATTTTACGAAACAAAACCAAGTGAAGCGAATGAAGTCGAGAAAAGAAAGATTGGCAAAGAATCAAAATTGGCACTTATTGCTAAGACTCAAACTACGGTGAATACACAACAACAAGCTTCATCATCTTCCAACAACAACAACTTGCGACAATACATTCCACAACCACAACAACAATTCTATCGAACAACAAGATCAACAATACCGGGAACAAGGAATCGCGATCATGAAAGCGTGAAGTAAAGCGACCTTGCAACAAGTATTTTCTTTATTGGATAAAGCATTTAGCGATCGCATGGGTGTCAGCGGTTCCGTATCGGTGTCGATCGAATCGGTATGTTGGAAATCGGATGGACGAGAATGTTGGGAATAAGCGATGGGTAATCGAATGGGAATGTTGCGACTCGATCGTTGGGAATCATGGAAATGTGAATCGAGGTGTCGGGTTAAGTGTTATAAGCTGTCAAGGAGTGGGTCACATGGCAAGAAAGCGTCCCACTAAGCCGCACAAAAGAATGGTGATTTTCTTGGAAAGTTGCTTTGTTAGCGAGATAAGCAAGCGGGGTTCAGTTGAGTCTTGAGGAACATGACTTTTCGCTATTATGGATGATTTGGAAGACCTCGAGGAACTCAATGCAAATTGCATCTTCATGGCAAATCTTGAGGAAGCTAAGTATGACGAGTCGGACTCACCTCCATCTATGGCGCCAAATCTGATGTCGAGGTACCAATCATTGATCCATGCTATAACAATGTCATATGTGATGTGTTTACTCATGATAAGCGACATTACGTGTGACATCAACACCTACTTATGATACATACATGGACAATCCGAGTTGTAGCAATGAACTCGAAACTCCATATGTGGATCCTAATGGAGGCGTGTGGCACAAAATCTGCGGCGATGAGGAAACACGTGCTTATTTTGAATCATTAATCAATCAATGTGGCATTGAAGTTGAGAAAGTTAGAGCGGTCAATCGCGAGGTTAAGGCGCGAATAAAAATTGACCGGCGAGCTTGAGAGTTACAAGGAGCACGCCAAAGCCTATGAATTTCATACAAACAAAATTTCGAATTAGAAATTGGTTATCGAGATTACATTTTAAGAGAACAACAATTGCAACTCAAGTATGACACACTTGATGTGAATCGAATTTGAAAATAAAATCTTTAAACAAGGAAATTTCGATCTAAACAACCAACTTTCTAAACAAAAAGCCTTTGTTTTCGATCTTGAAAAAGAAGAAAGCAGTTGATTCTTGATTTTTCAAAGCGAGAAGATTCTCTTCTTGATGAAATTCGGATAAAAATGAAACTATCAAAAATTGGATAATTTGCTTCTTACAACGGGTCATTCCGCTAAAACAAACAAGATGCTTTCTAATCAAGCAAATCCGATTTTCACACTTCACATAAAATGGCTCTTGGTAACTCACCTCCTTCGTTCCTCAAGAAAGCTCGAGAAAGAGCGGAATGTGTTGAACAATGGACAACCTTTGCATGAACCCATAATTGTTCGTGATTCTCTTGAAGCGTTGGAACTAGGCGAGGAGAGTAGATCAAAAATGAAACAAAAGAATCCGGATCTTAAACCGATTGATTATAACAAATGGAACAAAATTAATGGGATTACTTTTGTTAATCAAAAAAAGCGTCAAAGTTTTCCATCACACCAAGTGTTTCAAACAAAGTGTCAACACCGGTTTCAAAACCGGTTTCAAAACCGGTTGTAGTTTCCAAATCTCTTTGAAAATCGAACAAATGTCTTCAAACAATCCTTTTAACACAAGTGATACTAGAAGCATTTTAGCGATGTTAAAACTAGAATTGGGAGTCTTCAAGAGGCTGTTAAAACTAAAACCACTATGACACCTAACAAGCGGTTCTCTCGTTTTGATATCGAGCAGAAAAGTTTTTGAAACTCAAATTGCCCTCGGTGAATAACATCAACTCAAGGGTAATTCATGTTGAACAAGCACTTTTGAAAAAGCAGTGACTTTGTCAAGGACCATAAATCCCTGGTAAAGCAAGCTAATGAAAGTTTTGAACACATCAAAGTTTTGGAAAATTTGAATGATTCTCTCTTGAAGATGTTATGACTACCGATATCATGTCCATTATTTTACAAACATATTACATTGAAGATCATGAAAGACTCGAGGATGAGACCTCCGAAATTGTTTCAAAATATGAAAATGCTCTTGCAAAACTTGAAAAAAAAGCGTGTCCTATTTTAAACAACTTGATCGAAAATCGAGGAATGCAAGTATGACAAGCGTCGTATGGCGTGCCTACAAGGACATGCAAGAGCAAAATGATCTTTTGAGAGCTCGGTGGGATGTCTAAAAGGAAAGGTGTGGATACTAAGTTTGCAAAACCATTGGTGAGGAGAAAACAAATGTTCCCAAATCGGTTTTCAAACCAAAATGTCTATTTCTCGGCCTCCTCCAAAAGTCAATGAGAAAAATGATTTGTCAAAAGCAGTCACTCCACAGACTTTGCCTATTAAAAGAGAATTATCAAAGCTTTTGAAAAACCGGTTTTGATAAAGAAAAAGTGATTACACATGGCACTTCTAGGAATAGTACACGGAATGTGACCAAAAATCCGAGTTAAAGAATCATTGGTTCTAACAACATGGTCAACAATCACTATCTAGAAGAAGCTAGGAAAAAGCCTGAGACTCGAAAAGATGGAATTCTAGGTGCAACATCTAGGGTGATGAATTCTACAAGATTTCAAGGCCTTTGCTAGTAGTAGTAAACCATTACCTAGGAACACTCTACAAAAGACTAGGGATTGGCTTGCATCTAAGAGTAGTTAGCAAAAGAAAATGCTATGCCCTTAGAAAACAACACTAGGAATTCTAAGTCTTTTTGAACAAGAATCAATTTCAAAAGGCTGTAGTGACAAAGTTAAAGCGATGTTTTAAACAAGAATATTGAATTTATGCATACTACATGTAAAAATGTGTCTTTTCACTAATCATGATGCATGTGCCTTACAATATCTCAAGAAAGATAATTCTCGTGCCAAGGCACAATCCACTAAGACACCAAATAGAAACAAACCCGTTGACAAGATGAACATCAAAAGGAAACCTAATAGGTGGATCTCTTGGGACGTAGTTTTTCAAAAATGAGTCTTCCGCGCATCGATAAGAAAACAACTCCTAGATCTTACCTTAGGTGGATTCCCACGGGCAAAGTTTTCAACACAATAGGTCTTAGATGGATTCCCGGGAAAGATTTTGATACTTGCTCCAACACGGATAATAGTGAAAATCATCGGGATAAGGAAGAAACCACTACAACCGTTGATAGTGATCACCCTCACCGTGAGGAATCTTGTACTTCTAACATTGTTATTTGTGAAAACTCTTCTTCTTTGGTTGCGGTGAATCAAATATCTACGAACCCGACTCATCGAGGGTTCCAATTCAGTAAAATCTTCTTCTTCATCACTCTTTCTATCTTCTTTCTTTGATTTTCCATTTCTTTTATAAAACCAACAAAAGCAAAATATAAAAATATAAAACTTTCAAAAATACAAAAACAATATAAAATCAAAAATCCAAAATATTCTTCTCACGACATGTCTCTTGTATAATCGATATTACATGCGTTTCTAGAAATGTCATTCAACAATGATACGGGCATGTACGGATGCTTGGCGAGAGTTCTTTAATTGTTTTCTAAAACATGTCGTTTCTCAAAATTTCTTCAATAATGGCTTTCGTATACTTGATGCGAAACCGGACTTCAACATAATGGCTTACGAACACATCGATTCGGGACCCGCTTCAAAGAAAGGAAAGTGCTTATCAAAATCAAAGGTTTTAAATATTTTTCAAGCACTATTCCTAAAAACATAATGGCTTGTAATTATTTGATTGCAACCCGATCTTTAAAGAAAGGAAAGTGCTACATAAAATCGATTTTCATAAATATCGAGCACTTATCCTAAAACAAATGAAGATAATTCTTCTTCAATATCTTCAAAAGATTTTTAAAATCTTCATCTTGCGTACCATTGATTCGAAAGTTTTCAAAAGATTTTCAAAATCTCTCACATTTGGTACCAAGATAACTCCTCTAAACCCTTAATTGATTCTAAATTTTACGTATGAAAAATATGCTTTCGTTAAGGGGAGTATAAAACCAAAATTGTTCCAAAATTCATGCTAAATCGGTTTCTCTCCAAATGCTTTTGAAAAACATATCTTTTAATCATTTTGTTTCAAAACATCATGGATATGCTATTTTGAGGGGAGAAAGCGTGATTAAAATGTGATCAAAAGTTTAATGATCGTTGTTTGAATCTCAAAAGAGCTCGACTCGATTGAAACCAATGAATTGACGAGGAATAATGTACCATCTCGAGAAACTTTCTATGACTTGACCGGGACGGGTAATAATTTCAAGCTAGTTCTCTAGTGATGTAAGCGTGTCTCGAATCGGTCTAGTTCATTTAAAGTCGATCAATTCAAAAGTGCGAACTCTACCCTCTATGTGAAGATTTAAGTTAAAACAATATAAGCACATGTGAAGGGGAGTGTTTACGAAAATATAAAACTCTCAAGGTGTTAACAAAATGTTTTATAATCATAAACACTTTGAGAGATTTTCAAGAAAAATGGTTTTATGGCAACAATAGGACAGTCATGGAGTTATAAGGTGACTAAGGATAGGAAATCCGTCCTATGATCCGCCAGAGCCGGAGGGATCTACCCAAGGACATCACCAATAGTTTAGAACTAGAAGTCCTTAGGAATGATTGAAAAAAGGAGTAATGTGAGAAAGGAGAAAGAAGGGGTTGAAGAATTAAAAAGAAATGTAAAGAAAAGGGTGAAAAGAAATAGCCCTCCATATTCAACCTTAGAGGCGAAACCGGGTTCAATTCATCTACTCTTGGTTGTCACTAGATGACACTTGGTATTGAAGACAAAGGCGTCATGGACCCGGTGACGCCTTGCACTAAACCTTCTAGCCACTCAATTCCTCTTAAAAGGTTTGTTTCATTCTCACTGGGAACCCTACATAATCTATCGACTTTCTCTTAGAGATCGTTGGTATTGAAGAAGGAGACCCTCTCCTAGTCTCCGCTCGGGAAAACCAAAATGCACTATTGAGTCTAGAGCCACGAGATTCATCAAAAGATCTCATAGGAACACTTGACATGACATCGCTTGTTGTTCATCAATAAGGACACAAGTGATATATTATAGAGTCCCACGAGATCTTAGCAATCTGCGAACATTTATGAGAAGTTTCACATCTGTGATCTTGATGATTGAATGGAAACTCTGCCGGGGTCAACATCAGCGACCACGGCGGCAGTCACCGGTAATTCTCCGTGGATTACGCTTAGTGTGTCTCAAGCGGTCTCTGATCGTGGGGTGATGCTTGGTGTACCTCGGCGACTCATCGAGCTGTAGATGTACTTGGTATATCGCGTTATCTCACTTGTGGGACTCCGGTTCGAGAGCGGCCTCTGTGAGAATTAGAGGCGTGTTTTCACACTATCTTTGTTAACACCCTCGAAATTCAAACTTGTAAGTGCGGAATCCGCTTATTACTAACAATGTTTTATGTTTTCTTCTTATGGAAGCTCCGGGCGGATGGATCGTGCGAGACTCGCCACATGCTCATACCAACAACACATGAAAGTTCTCATCAAAATCAAAGGCAACTCAAAGTTAAAGATGATTCTTCGTCAATGTCAAAGAATCTACAAAGTGTAAAGACTCGAGAACTTCATCATTGGAAACTCAAAGTCAAATAGAAGTGTGAGCATGGTGGAGAAAGGCGTGGAGACACCTAACCAACGAAGTTGACAACGGCGAACAACCACATTAGCGATCACAAAGCATGAAGGAACAAAGAATTAAGACTATTCTATATCTACTCACAAAGTTCAAGCTCAAAAGATTAAAGACCTATTCAAGTGGAGCATCTTTTGAATGACCACCCTTAGGGAGATTGTTAGTATGATTATTTTTATTAGAAGTGATGGTCATTCACGATTAGGAACTTTGTAATGTGTGTTAGATATCGTGATAGAATAGTCAACGGGCTCGTGGATTGGGCTAAGCTAATTGGGCATTAGTTATGTTAAGCTAGCCTTGTCTAGTTCGTGAAACCCAAGCCCAATCCAAGTCCATCTCAAGGCCCATGGCCAAGCCTTAGGGCATCATCTCTCTTACTATAAATACCCTCAAGTATGTCATTTGAGGGTGTGCTTGAGTGTGTGTGTGTGTGTGTTTTCCTTTGAAGCAATATACAACTTATTGTTTTCATCTTTCTTCTCTCTACCTCTCTAAACATATATACGAATTTATACATCAAGTCACCAAGTTCTATATCTTTAATCTTTCTGTTTTTTGTTTTCGAGATAATATGTTTATAGAATCGAGCATGGAATTTGAAAACATGGTAAAACATGGCTCTGTTCTTTCTTTGAAAAGCGGGTTATTGCTCGAAATGACAATAAACCATTTCTCTTTCTCCCAAAAATATTTTTTGATTTTTTTTTTTTTTTTTTTTTTTTTTTTAAAGAATTCGAACAACATCTAAAGTCCCGTGTCATTCTTTGAATGACAAAGCACAAAGACCGTAGATATTATCGAACCGAGAAAAACATGACAAATTGACAATATTTTTTGAAGATTTTGAATTTTTGATTTTTATGGATTTTGAAAGGTTTTATATTTTCTATTTGATTTTGAGGGTTTTATAATTTTGTATTTTGTTTTTCGAATAAATATATACAAGAGATAGATGAAGATAGACCTTTACTCCTCGTCTTCCTCCACGAAGACGTTTGAGTGTTTCGGTTGAAGGCTTTTCAAACCAAGTCGTGGAAGAATAAACTCAAACGTTCTCTTGGAAGAGCTTTGGTGAAGATGTCGCTAAGCGATATTCGAGACCTCACAAAATAGAGTTCCACCACACCTTTTTCCACTTGTTCCCCGATGAAATGATGTCGAATGTCGATATGCTTTGCTCTTGAGTGTTGAACGTTGTTGCATGAGAGAGCAATAGCACTTTTATTATCACGATGAGAGGATTTTGTTGAATTCAAAGCCATAGTCGGATAATTGAGATCTCATCCATAAGATTTGAGCACAACAAGATGACATGGCTATGTATTCACCTCTGTAGAGGAAATAGAAGTACTCATTTGCTTCTTTGAAGACCGACTCACAAGCTTATCACCCAAAACCGAGCACCTCCGGATGTACTCGACGAGTATCTTGACAACTTGCATGATCGGCATCTGCATAGGCCGTTAGTGACATACCGGTGTCCTTGGTACCAAAGACCCATATTGATGGTTCCTTGGAGATACCGAAGACCCGCTTAACCGCTTCAAGGTGCTTTTAGTAGGCTTAGCACGGTATCCGCACACATGCAAACAAATGAACAAGATGTCCGGTCTACTAGCGGTGAGGTACATCGGGATCCAATCATACTACGATATTTCGTTTGGTCAATCATGATCCCCGAGTGGTCCTCATCTAGTTTGGTTCGATCAATCATGGGAGTGTCAACAGGTCACTTGAATCAAATCCAAATTTCTTTAAGATCTCAATTGCATATTTAGATTGATTTATGAAAATGCCTCCGGACTTTGTGAAATTTGTAATCCCAAGAAAATGACATTTGTCCCATCATTGACATTTGAAATTTTGAACTCATTTCATTAGAAAACGATCACATTCCATTGGGGTCGATCGAGGCAAAGATAATATCATCAACATAAATTTGAACATGAATTAAATGTTTGCACGACTTCGGTGAACAATGTTGGATCAATCGCTCCTTTGCTAAATCCGGTAGATAGAAGAAACTTTGACAATGTATCATACCATGCCCTTGGAGCTTGCTTTAAACCGTAAAGAGCCTTCTTCAAACGATAAACGTGAGTAGGATGCTCTTGATTTACAAATCCTTCAGTTGGTGGCGTGAGCGACTTCTTTAAGATCTCCGTTTAGAAATGCCGTCTTCACATCCATCGATATAACTACCATGTTCTTACTAGCAAGATTAGCCAAAAGATTACGATTGCCTCGATTCGAGCAACTGGAGCAAAAGATTCTTCAAAGTCTATACCTCCTCTTGACGATATCCTTTAGCAACTAATCGAGCCTTGTTCTTCAACACATCACCATGCTCATCAAGTTTCACTTTGAAGATCCATTTTAGAGCAATAATCATGGCACGATCTCGGGCGGTACTAACTCCCATACATCAAGTCGATCAAACTCATGAATTTCATCTTGCATAGCATTGAACCAATTGTCTTCATTCATGGCGGTTTAACATCTTTTGGTTCGATCTTAGATAGTACGGAGTTGAAGAAACACCATAAGGCATCGGTTGCAAGTTGTTTCCGTGTTGATACAGGACGAGAGGATTTCCAATGATGTTGTCTAATGGATGATCGTGAGTCCATTTTCTCGAGGTGTTCATGTGGCAGTTGTTGAGGAACTAAGGTAGCGAGTCGATGTCTCGAAGAAGATGGTTTCGATGATGATTCGGGAGAGCAAATATGTTTTCAAATGGAGCATCTTCGGGAGTAGCAAAGGGATTAACTTCATCATTGATGCGAAACATTTCCATGATGTACATTTGAAGAATGATGATTTGTTGATGAGATCAAGGATCGTGCAGGTGCTTCTTGACTTAAAGATATTGAGACCGAAGGATTGACTTCATTCACGGAATATGAGCAACCTCATTGTAGGGATCGACACCTCATTAGTAATTGAATCATAAAATTCATCAAACATAGGATCAAACAATTTCTTTAAATCATCTTTAGATGGAGGTACATATGGAGTTTCTTGAGAAGAGTTTGGAACAAGGGATGAACCAATGGGACTGTTTTGAAGTGCGGGTCTGGTGGAGTGTCCAGAGCCATTTGACGGTCGACTCATCAAGCGTAACGTGAATTGTTTCCATGATATTTGGGTTCTTTTGTTGTAGATTTGGTATCCCTTTTGTTTGATGCATATCCTACAAATACTCCAATGTCGACTTTGGCCCTAAGTTTGCCTAAGTCTTGACCCTCATTAGTTGGATAGCACAATGCACCAAACACACGAAGGAAAGATAGATTAGGTTTTACATTGTGGACAAGTTCATATGGAGTTTTCCATGAATAGTGTGAATCGGGGAGCGATTTTGTGTGTAGCATGCGGTGGCAATTGCTTGACCCAGAGAAACATTGGAACCTTTGAGTAGATCGGCATTGTTCTAGCGGCTTCAACAAGAGTTCGATTTCGTCTTTCAACTACACGTTACATTGCGGGGTTCGTGGAATACTTCTTTGATGGGTGATTCCAACGCTTTCATAGAATTCACTAAGTTGTTTGTTGACAAACTCGGTTCCATTATGCATTCGATAATTACAGCGGTTTTGTTTAGTCGAACTGCAATTTGTTTGATGAGTTTGATGATGATATCGATTTTCATCCTTTGTCCTTAAGAACTTGACCGGTGAATCTAGAGTAATCATCAACCACAACTAACACATATTTCTTCCCAAAGATATTATGCACCTCATTGGTCCACATAAATCCATATGAATCATATGAAGAACTTACGTGACGAGTTAGTAGGTTTGGGTTTATGGGCATACTTCTTGCTTTTTCCCAATTGACATCTTTGAACAAAGATGATCCTTTTCATACTTTAGTCTAGGTAAACCTACAACTAAGTCCTTTACGGAAAGATCGTTGATGGTGCGAAGTTCAAGTGATTGAGGCGACGATGCCATAACCATGAATTTGTTTTGAAGCCTTAGATAACAAGCAGATTGAGATGCCCTAATCATGTCATCGATAGAGATGGTGTAAAGGTTTGAGCCACGAGTTCCTTTCAGCAGTTCCTTACCATTAAGATCTCTAACAAAGCGGTATGTTTTCGAAGGCTACTTCTAGATCGAGAATCACGAATTGACCAACAGAGAACAGTTATGACCTAAACCTTCCACATAATACACTCGGAGATGACACTATCACCAACAACATAATATCCATAACCCATAATAGCACCAAAATGATCATTACCAAATCTAATGGTCCCGATGAATTTGCTCGAAGTTCATGAGCATGACCGGTCTCCGGTCATATGCTTGGAGCGACTGAGTCCGGTACCACGAGCGATTTGAGCGATGCGGTTGAACACGACAAGAATGGATAAGCTGGATAATTGGGATCCCCATGCAAGAATGGGTTCCATTTGGTTAGTTACAATGGTTGGACCACCCACATCGAAATAGAAGCATTCATATTAGAAAGTGAGGCAATGGAATCATTGTGAATAGATGCGATACTAGTGTCGTATTAGCCACATTCACGGTGTGATCACTTCTTAAGGAATAGTTCTACCGTGAGGCATCCATTTTCTAGTGGGCATTAATTGATTAGTCTTATGACCAACGGTATCAATAGAAGCCTATTTTCTTGAATGTTCTTCTGTGGGTTTCCTTGTTTTCTAACTTTCTTTCGTTTTGCCTTTTAGCCTTCTTAGCATGAATTTTAGCATTAACAATATTAAGCGGACGATTAACATCATTAGGTAGAACATTAACATCACATTCATGATTAGAAGCGAATTCAAGCGATCACTAGAACAAGGTTTGCAAATAGTATCGAAATTGAATTAATTACGACGCCTATGGCTAATACTAGAATCAACACGATTCGTTTTATTCGATTCAAACTTAAAGTTCCTAGATTGTTCTTCTACTCTTTTCCAATGCACATTCTTAGCTTGCGAGGTCCTATCATTCCTTGTATTGTATTGAGACTTTGACCTGCTCCTTTAATGTCATGATTACTCTGTAGAGGAATGGGAACATTAGTTTGGTTTACTACTCTTTGCACCACTGTTTAGATGTCTTTGGGATCTGAACTACATGCAGGTGCACTAAGTTTCACATTCTTAACCCTAGAGGTACTGAGATTTGTACTCCTAGAAGGTACACTTGAGTTCTCTTTCTTAGCATTGACAAATCTAGAATCTGAGCTACTCAATGGTACACTACGCCTCACATTCAAAACATTGGGAATCGAGTGCATATCATATTTGGCCTTAGGCATTGAGCATGGAATCAAAGGGTTAACTCTCTCACCTAATGTCTTTGGGCATATTGTGATCAAACATTCTAAGATTTCTTGAGATCGTTTGGCATATAAGCATGCATGTCCAATTGCATTATCATGAGGTTTCTCTAGCTTATCCTCTTCAACAATCTCACGCAGGCATTCTAAGGAATCCTTAAGGGATGAGAAATATGTTTGAATGGCAAGTTTGTTGTTCCTTAGATGAGGGGGACATATGTCACGAGATAAAGCATATTTATTACTAGAGTGAACCTTAGATACAACATTCTCCTCATTGATCATTGGCATTTTCCTTTTACGACTCTTGATTCTCAATTTCCTTTTGCAATGAAGTTATCATTCGTTGTTTTTGTTACGAGTGACTTTAATTGATTCAAATAACTCATTGAAATGACGTTTAACCTTTTCATTTTCTTCTAGAAAACTTTCGTTTTCCTTTTGTAAAGCATTTACTAGGTTTTGAAGATGAAACGTTTGAGAATTTCGAGAATCTAAAGGAGGAGGCATTTGGGAGCTGTCATATTGTTCGTTTGACCCTTTAATTGAGAGATTTGGGCTTTCAACTTTACGATCGTGTTACACCGAGCTTGAATCTGTTCATCTCGTTTGTTAATTTGAAAAGCGCATCAAACTCGGAGCATCGAAGATGTCTTGATATTTGAAGTTTTGACATTTTCTTTGAGATGTTGATATTTTAGTTGTAGATTAAAATACTCAACTTCTAGTTTAGAAAAATGTTTAACCAAATTGTCGTGATCATCCAGTTCAATTTTCTCATTTAGTTTAGAATTAGTTTTTCAAGCTCAATGACACGATCATGGGAGACTTTCGTAGGCGACAGATAGTTCATGAAATTTGGAAGCATTAATAGAGCAATTTGAAGCGATGAAAAAGACATCTTGAGCAACACATTCGGTAATAAGATTCTCATTTATTGTATGCAAGTTCTTTCTCTCAATCTCATTATATTTCGGTGCTGCACGCTCATAGTCACTAACTTCAACAACCATTGCATCAAATTCCTTTTCCATTCCCTTAATATCGGTTTCTATCCCTTTTAAGACTCTCAAAGTGATCTTTTAGAAGTTTAAAGAAGGGCATGACCTCGCTTAAATAACATTCTTTCATTTGTTCAAAACCCTTTCTCCTTGATTATACCTGGGTGTGATCCTTTTCTTGCAAGTTTTCTCAAAATCAACAAATAGTTGAAATATAACGTATTGGCTAATTAATGTCTTGCTTTTAGTGGCAATTGTTCTAGGTACAAGATGCATTGGTGTATTAGGAGGATACACTGTCGCTCTGAGGCATTTTCCTAAGGGAGGTTTGTTTCAACAATATTTTCCGCTTTCGCTTATCTAAATCCTTTTCCGAAGACTTGTTCGGAGTCAACAAAGTCTCGAGGCTTAAACTTGTTCAATGAAATCCAGCTTTTCCTTCTTGTAATCATGAGGAGAGATAATTATGTTTTCTCTTTGCATTTGGGATCATTTTGTTTCTTATTCATCTTTTCCCTAGTGATTTCATTTGATTTCTTATCTTCCTCGGTGCACTCAACGCAACTAGGTTTCGCCTAGGCTTAAGGATTTCATCACCATCATAAAGCACCTTATGAGCATTTCTAGCCTTTTAATTACCTCGGATTCGGTTCCTCAACAAGGGGAATGCTATGCTTATCGCTTAAGACTCGATGTTTGGTGACCATGTGAGCGATCTGAATGGTGTTTCCTTGTATGTACAACTTGTTTTCAAGTTTGTTTTCAAAGTTTTGATTAGAAAATCTCTCAAGAGTTTTGATTCCTTTGCATTAAATTCTTGCTAAGCATTTTCACATTTTCTTGAAGTTCTTGTTTTGTTTAATTGTTTTAGAAAGTTTTTCTTGCAAGGAATTTAATTCTTGTTTCAATACTTCTCTAAACTTACTTTTCTAATTCTTGTACTCACTTGGACATCCATTTCCTGCTCACGGTGGTCAACTCAAATTTTGCACGTTGTTCGTAAATAGCAACACGTTCCTTATAGGCATTTAGTTCGAAATTATGGAATCATCGGGGCACATGCGTATATTCATCAAAGACATAGTCATTGTTGATGCAGAAGATGCATCACTTGGTACAACTTCACTTTCACTTTGTTTCACGTATTGATCGTATGGGACAATATTGTTATTACCCATATTTTCAACATTTGATTCAATTGTTTGATCGATTGTACTTTGTCATGCATCTGTTGCACATCAGCATCATCGTATAGTTTTAATACCTCGAGATGAGTTTGTCCTTGGATGGGCCAGCTTGTGGTGAAGAAGAGACCTTGGGAGAAACCATTGAGAGATGCTAGCCATAAAGATTGTGTGTGCGATGGGTCCATCATCTACATCAGTCGTATGCATCACGATCGGCGACTTGAAAGGCATTCGATGATTGTGACCTATCTCTGAATAGGTTGCTCATCCACATCGCATCATAGGTCTTGGCATTGCCCTCAAAGAAGAAACAAACAATTCCTCTTCATCCAACGCAGCACCATTGTCACGAGCTTGTGCGGCAACATCTTATCTCGAAGTAATCAAGATTCATGGACGCTTTGGAGATGTGCGGTTCCTTGCAATGTGTCCTTCACCACCACAGTTATAGCATTTGATTGGCTTAGGTTGACCTTGGTTACCATTTCTTCCTCGATTCGGTTTCCAACATAACCTCTCCCACTCCACCTCTTCCCCGATCATATCGCTCTTTCCGAATCGGTTGCACCACGATCCTTCCATCTTTAACGGTGGCTTGATTATGTGGGTTAGATGCGGTTTCGAGGTTGTTGTTGGTTTGTGGGAGAGAATTCATGTTTTGACTAATGAGAAGAGCTAGTTGATTAATGATGTTACCCACGTGTGCATCAACATCGACTTGTTTGAACATGGGATCGGGAATGAGTTTGTGATTACCATTCCCCAAGGGTATGACTTGTGATGCTTTGGTTGTGATTCCGATGTTTGAGTAGAAGGTCATTGAGTCATTAGACGAGCTTGTCTCTCCTGGTTGGTTTTGAACCGATTGAGAATCAATTTTTCAAACATAGCATGTCTCTCATTCACGAAGGAGGAAGGCATAGAGTTGCTCATAGTTTGTATTCTTCAATCCTTTAGTGAGCTTCACACGGTGTGACAAACTTGTGCCATTGGGATTCATGTTGTTCACAAACTTTGAGTTCAAATTGAATGTTAGGCATAGTCATTCGATGTTCCTCATGTCATTCACTAACTTATGAAATCACATAGTACTCATAGACACTCTCATCGGTTTCATTTTGAAGTGCTCGAATTCGTCATAGAGTTGGGATTCTCTGTCTTCCATAGTTAATTCGAACACGAGAGAAGCATCTTAACATTATCCCAAACCGCCTTTGCATCGGTGTTATGATTGATCGACTTGTAGATGTCTTTAGGAAGACCTTGAAGAACAATGTTTGAAGCCACGATATCGCATCGAATCTCTTTTCTCCTTATCATCAAGCTCATCATACATCTTAGGTCCGTCCATTCCGTAGCAGGGAGTACCATCTTCATTAGTATCAAGTATGTCTCTAGTCGTCTCAACTCGATATGGACCTTCATCAATGGATTTGAGAATGTTGACACCATTTTCCTTTCCAAGGCAATCTGATCGATTCGTTGAGCCCAAGAGTCGTAGTCGATTCTGTCAAGCATGGGTGGGCGAGTATCCGAGCCAGTTGCTTGAACATCCTCGACACGATGGAGATGACAAGAGGAGCGTTGGTAGACATGTTAACAGATTATACGGGATTTTATAACTCTATGATTAAACCAGAAATAGATTCTTTCACGGGATTTTACTAAATCAAGAGAAACCGTAAACAATCACTTAAGTCGCTAGAAGATAAAGCACTAAGTCGCTAGCGATAATGCACTAAGTCGCTAGAAGTTAATGCACTAAGTCGCTAACCCTTAATTCGCTACACCCTAAGTCGCTAGAGTCCCAAGTCGCTAGACAAAAGCAAGTCGCTAAATAGTAACTCGCTATGGACCAAGTCGCTAGCCAAATTTTGGCAAGAATTGCTACACAAGTCGCTAGATATGCAAGTCGCTAAAGAGCAACTCACTGCATCAAGTCGCTACCACAAGTCGCTACCCGTAGTGGAGAATCCACTACTTGTACTTTAACTCGCTAGATCTAACTCGCTACCTTCAACACTTGTAAGTCGCTACAAAATGTGAAGCAAGTCGCTACCAAGAAAATATTCCGTGAGCTAAGTCGCTAGCTTGAAAACCATATAAACATCACTTTTCAATCCAAAAACAACCCAACCAAGATGATTCAAGCTTACCAAATGAAAACCTAAACACTTGTGATGATTCTAAACATAAAAGTACCAACAAAATTCAAACTTTAACACAAGAAATCACCCAAATGATGCAAAACCACTAAACTTTTTCAAACTCAAAACCACCTAAAACCACTATAAATCCAAAGATGTGCAAGATATGATCTAACCATGGCTCTTGATACCAATTGTAAGATATAACTTTTCACATACACATCAAACCATAACACAAAGTAGCATATAGATGGAATTCTAGAGAGAAAGTTAGAGGTTTAGGGAACTTAGTGAGAGAAAGTGAAAGATATTATTAGAGCTCCAACTCCCTACCTTGGAAGGTAGAGAGTATTTATAGTCTTACATAACTCGCCACACTTTCAATGTGGATCGTGCATACTGGTGGTTAAAGACCCGTCCGTCCTCCACGGTGTTACTTAACTAAATACTACTTAACTTAAAAGAACTACGACTACGATCTTTCTAACGATTACATATACTTGAGGTGACCGACTCTTTAACACCTGGAATTTCTAATTCCTAACACTCCCCTTAGGCGTGTGAGGATCCAACATCTGTAAAAATGGTTAGAAGACAAAGATACAACAACAATAAGCCTCCCCTTAGGCTTATGCCTCCCCTCAATCAATGAACCTGACAAAGATTATTGTTCTTGGGTACCCAGAATGAACCTTTTCTTTGAGTTTTCCAAGAATAACCTGTTGAGGGTTTAACAATATTTCCCACTCGTACTCCACCATGTGCCATAGTCATATGAGATACATAAGGTGTATATGACTGAAAATAAGAACTAGTAGGTCTATAGGGCATAAGTCTAGCATTCTTGTTCCACCAACCGGTAGTAATCGGTGAAGAAGATCCTCCACCGTAGGAACCGGAAAAGGCCTATGAATCTGTCGTGAAATGATGCATACACCTTTGGTTTACCAAGAGGAGCTGGTTTACCCGCTCTCACATGTGCAACTTTGGGAATAAATGGAGGAATACTAGCAACATTAGTCCATGTGGGTCTAGAAGTCTTATGGCGGAGGAAACACCCATCCTTTTCTCATGATAATCACAGGTCTTTAATAAGATGGAGTTTACTACCACACACAAAACAAGATTTCTTCTTAAAGACTTATTCTTAACACAACTTTGTTTATTACATTTAAACTTATCGGAAACAACATTAGAAGCAAAATTGTGTTCAACGGAATAAGTAACGCGCTTAGTTTTGGGCTCAAAGAATGGGCTCAATATCGCCTACTTTGGACTTAGGTGCGGTCTTGGGTGTGTGCTCGGGTGAGTCGGACTTTTCACTTGAATCACATGAGGCATAGTCGGTGGACTTTAGGTCGATGACTTGTCACTTTTAACAAGAGACGAGTCATTAGTTTTGCTACTAAGGTGCGCAAGTCACTGACTTTTGCCATATAAATGGTGTGATCCATCAAAGTCAAGCTGTGAGGGAAAGGTCAATGGGCATGTGTTCACCTCTAATAGGTCCAGGACGACATGTAATGCACCTTCTTTGACATAATGAGCTAAACCCGCTTGAGTAGTTTTTCGCCCATCATATTTAGCTTCGGGACCTACATATTTTTAAAGCCTAAACCTATAGTAGTATTTGAGTTTGACTAGCATAGATGTGACTTGCTAACTTGTTTCCATTTAATATCCATTCTTTATGCCTAGCAATTTCCTCATTAAGTTTCTCTTTAAGCTCTAAATTTTCCGATACTACATACGCTCTTAACTTTTCGGACCACTTTAACTCATTTTAGCACATTCGAGATCCCTTTCTAATACACCTATCTTCTCATCATAAGCTATTTGATTCTTACGAAACCAAACCTTTTGTCTTTCTAGTGTTTTAAAGCTGTTTATAAGCTTCAACTTCCACATAGCATTCATTATATTTAGGTTCCAAAATATCATAAGCTTCTTTAAGTTCATTATATTTTTCATTACTGACCAAAACACAATTGTGTACACGAGAGATGCCCATGAATGCAATGTGTGGTGGCAAGTTCTTCAAAGATAACTGCGACATCGCTTCCTTGCTCATCTTCTTGAATTGGACTTTCCACCATACCTTTCTTTGAGTGCATTCCATATCGACTTGCATCATCCATATAACCAAAATCTGCTACATGATCGTGAGGAATAGATTTAAGCAAGGTATTTACGGCCTTGACTCTCTTTGTACAAAGAATGTGTTCATCCATGACCGTTGGAGGAAGATAAAGAGGTTTCCATCTTGATGACATCCGGTCCTTTTCAATTTGTTGCCATTTTGGATCACCTTCGGATATTCATATCATTATTTATGATCCAATGTTCCATCTTCTTAGCCTGACCTCGTACTCATCATCCATCAAATAAGGAAACACACCATCATCACTATTATTATCAAATTCTCCCATTTTAAAGTACCAAGCAATAATATGACCAGCAGCTCCAAGCAAAATACTAACTCACGAGTCCCACTTATATAAAAAAAAAAATCTTCGTCTGATCAATGACAAACCCAAGAGTATGATCAGAGATTAGAAACACTGTTACCTCGTGGGTCCCAACCAACAGTTACACGTGAGATCAGCAGAATCCAACCGTGTGAATACACTCGAATAATGTTCAGTCAATGATATCTAATCAAGTAGTCCAATGTTCTCACTTTTGATTTGTTGTCTGACACTCACACGTGATCACCTCTAAGCAAGCCAATCACAAGTCAAGACCATTATAACAATCATACGCTTCACCACACTCAATCCTATCCCACTTGATCATATATATAAGATCAATGTGTCACGAGAAGTCAATTAAAATGGCGTGACAATGTTGACCAATGAAACAAGCATAATCCAAAATTTTAAAGCCACTTGCGTTCAGTAGGATGAACATGTGATGAGCATGAACAAAATTAACATGATTAATTAGTACAAGAAGAATTGCTCAATCATATAACTTCCCACGTGATGCACTCTATTTCAACCAATCACGATATCAGTACTGCTTTTGATGAAGTCAGAACAAATCAAGTAACGAATGAAAATATTCACTACACAAATACGCCGCAACTGTTGACCTTAAGAAATATTCAACCTCGTTTGAACAAATATTAAGCCAGATCAGATAAAAAATAATTATTACCTCGTAACTAATCTGCTTCTGTCGGCAATATGAAAACCTTCAATAAACCCTAGATCAAGAGCCACCCGCTCTGATACCACTTGTTGAAACCAAGATCCGGACTCAACTAGGGTATAATAACAATGATTGAATAGATGCACAGCGGATAATAATTAACACAATCAAAGTTACCCACAAGATTTTTCACTATTAAAACAATGATCCTCTATGGATCTTTTCACTCTCTATTATAATGTTTTCCATGGAATGTTTTTCTCCAGAGTTTTCTTTTATTCCCGTGTCTCATACAAAAGACATCAGTTCCTTTTATACACAAGGAACCCTAAATAAAACAATAATATAAAATAAATGCATATCACTACCTAAAATAGCTCATGCAAATCCTAACAAACTAATAAATATACGGAATATCTATATCCGTAGAAACCAACTATACTATAATATAACCCAAAGAAGTCCTTCTTCAAAGTAGAATCCATATACTTGAAGAGATTCCTTATTGAGAATCCATGTACTCAAAGATATTCCTTCAACGTTATTTTCAAAGATAATTCATACTTCACGAATTCCCAACATCTTATATATATATATATATATATATATATATATATATATATATATATATATATATATATATATATATATATATATATATATATATATATATATATATATATATATATATATATATATATATATATATATATATATATATATATATATATATATATATATGTATCTTTATTTTGAAAACCACATTAAGTGCGAGAACTTTGAGAACCCACTGACCATTAGATGAATTGATCAAGGGTTAAAATTAAATGTGGCGGTTTGGTAATTAAAAAGAAAAAAGACACCTTTAATAAAAGAAAAAGGCTAATATTGTCATTCCATAAAATTGAAGCTGTCAATTCATTTCTCAAACTATCGTAATTTGTGGATCTCTCATTTATATGCATCTCTCTCTAAAGCAGAAAACCTAGCACCTCTATTAGTTTTTCTCCAAAACCACCATTAATAGCCTCCATCAACAACTAATTCTATTGATCATCACGATTATTAGCCTCCTAGAAACTAATTCTATTGATACGAGATCTATTAAGATCATCCTGTACGTGAGACCTTTAATGATTTGTGTTCAGTTTGTTTCGATTTGTTCTATTTATTTTGAACTGGGTTTCACATGATCTATCATCAAATCTTGTTCCTTCGATCCGTTGTACCTTTAGACGTGAAACCTTTCACAATGTAAGGCATCCATTCGGTTTATTTATTTCTTGGGTTTTTCTTTTCGATCTCATATCAAGCATCAGATGTACCTAGTTACAAAGTTGGGGAGAGGAATGGTACCGTTACTTTCTTGGGTTTTTCTTTTGTTTCGATCTGAAACTAGTTGCAGATCTTGTGTTCTTCATCTTTATTGTTTATGTGGTTTTGATATAGGGTTATTGTTTATGTTTTAGCGGTTTTGAAAAAGGGTTGGTGTACAGGGGTTTTGAAAAAGGGTTGCCTAAGATTGAAAAAAATAGTTAAATGATTGTTTGTATTTGTTTTTGGATTTGTTTTTTACAGAGGTGTTTGTAAAGGTTTGTGAAGGTTTTGTCTGAGGTGTTTTGAGCAGGGGTGTTTGGATTTGTTTTTGCAGAGGTGTTTGTGTACGGGGTGTTTGGATTTGTTTTTGAACAAATTGTTCTATTTTTTGTTAATCGTGTCTGCGTATTCTCTTCTTTAACTTTCAAGAAGATGTTCTACTGTAACATTTGTTGGTGCACATATTTTGTACGAGTTATATCACCCTATGTCATCATACTTTTGACTTCTTTTCTAACACAAAATTTATTTGTAATAGGTATAATATATGCGAATGAAATGAAGGAGCAGAGGCTAAATAAGCTCACATCAAATTTATAGCGATTGGGTGTTACAAACACCGTAGTTTGCGACTACGATGGAAGGAGGTTAGTTTTAATTTAGCGTACATTTGAATCGGCCTTTTGGTCACTATTATCAATGTCTTGCACCGGTTTTGGAATTATGTTGTTTGAAAAACTCCTTGTCGAGTTAGATTGTTTATTTTAGTTCAACATGTACTTTTTTGATATTCACTTTTCTTCTCCAATTCGAGTTCGGTTGCCCAAAGTTTTGGGACACAACACAGCAGATAGGGTGTTTTTGTACAGGGGTGTTTGGATTTGTTTTGTACATGGTTTTGATATAGGGTTATTGTTTATGTTTTAGCGGTTTTGAAAAAAGGTTGGTGTACAGGGGTTTTGAAAAAGGGTTGCCTAAGATTGAAAAAAATAGTTAAATGATTGTTTGTATTTGTTTTTGGATTTGTTTTTTACAGAGGTGTTTGTAAAGGTTTGTGAAGGTTTTTGCACAGGTGTTTTTGAGCGGGGTGTATAGATTTGTTTTATGCGGGGTGTTTGTGTACTGTGGGTGTTTGGATTTGCTTTTAAGAATTTATGTTTTGATTTTTTATGTTTACTAGTTTATTAGTTAGTTAACTGTTGGTATGACTTTATTATATCTTCATTTATATCTAATAGTTTCAATACAATTATAAAACATGTATGCTTCATAACAATTATGGTTCAAAACATGCATGTTTTCAAAACATTTATGTTTGACAACAAGTCTGTTCTCAAAACATACACGTTCTCATGAACATGTATGTTTTGATAGTTGTTTATGATTAAATATGTTCGATATACACAAGATTGTGTATATGCGGTATGATCGTTATGATTAATTTTTGTTTTTTATTTGTTGGAGGTTTAATTGTTTTCGTGCATGCTTGTTTCAGATTGATGAAGATGATGATATCATTAAAGACTATGGAGTGGATTAATACAAATATACATAAGATAATTTGCGACTTTTGAAGATATACGATTAATGCATATGTGTTTTTTGTACTTGTAATTAAATGAAATGTAACATTTATGTATATGAATCTTGTTTTTTCTTTTATAATGGTTTATGTTTTTTAATTTATGCTTCAAACTTCTAAAAAATAATAATAATGCTAGCAAAAAACATACATGTACTTCACTAAAAAACATACATGCACCTCATTTAAAAAACATACATGCACCTCATTTAAAAAAAAAAAAAAACATGCATGTACTTGTAAGATTATGAAACAATGCTTAAAAAAAAAAAAAAAAAAAAAAAATACGAAAATTAAGGAATGTTTAAAATCGTGATTTAATAAAAAATAAAAATAATATAAAAATTGTATTTTACTATAATACCCTTTTGGATTAATAATAATTTTAATGTTTAAAAAAATCTCATTGGTTTAGAGGGTTCTCAAAGTTCTTGCACTTAACAGTGGTTCTCAAAATAAGGTCCCCTATATATATATATATATATATATATATATATATATATATATATATATATATATATATATATATATATATATATATATATATATATATATATATATATATATATATTTTAAGCCACCAATGGCGGCATGACTTTGATTATTCTTTGAGTGTATTACTTTTTAATAGTAAGATATATATGTATCTGAAGTCGTTAGTAGCGTAAGAAGGGTGAAAATAATAGATGATCAAGTGAAAGATTCAATAACGAATTCAACTAAATAGATATTAATCAGATAAGGAGAGTGCCCTATGAGTTCCCACACAGGCCATCCTCATTAAGTTGACTCTTTAACAGTATGAGCAAAAGGTTATTAGAAGAATGATAACGGTTAATTGCACGTTCAGTTTAAAGAAATCTTTGGGCAACCATATCCTGCCAATACAATACTCCTCCCTATACATCACATCTTACGAAACTTGTCCTTGCGAAAAGTCTGTGAAGTACACAAAACACACACACATGATGATATTAAAAAAGATAATTACTGAATATATTAAATAGAACTTTTTGACTAAAGAAACTATTTGTCTCTACTTAAGAACTTGTTCACATTTCACAGTTGACATCAACAACGAACTCACTTGATCATTAAACTAAACTTTAATTTGTAAATTGAATAATTTAAATTTTAAAGTAGGAAGTTTGTTTATATTATACTTTTGAATCTAGATCCATATGTAACAAAAGGATAATAGCCTGTTGCGTTGCAGCGGGTATTATTTTTCTTTTTCTTAATTTAACTGTTAGTGCATAAATGATTAACTTCATTGCAGAGACGGATAACACTATAACATTTTATCAAATAAATCGGGCGTCTCTAAGACATCCCGTAAATTGTTACATACCGTTTTCGCAAATCAATAAAATCATATTGAACCATTGCAAAATTTGTGCACCGATACAAAAGAATACGATATGAATATATTTGGTAGAAGGTTTTTTCCACATGAATTTGTCTAACAACATTATCCAGTAACAGATATATGTATTCCAGATTTTATTGTTGAATTATTAAACAAAGCATATCTGTTTGACCTGCGTTACCATACCACCGAAATTGACCGACTTTGTTGCCCAGATCTGCCTGGTCTGTTAGCCTCTGCAAGTTTCCCTAGCCGCAACCATTGTTGAATTCGTTCGTCATTCTGTTCAGCAGCAGCGGGTTCTGTGAGCAGAAGGAGATGGTTAAGAGATGAATTCGTTAACAACCATGCACATCTAATTCCACAATAAAAATCCAGCAGTCTTCGACAAAATGACAACAAAAAACTAACCAGTATTATTATTTGCTCATTATACTACAAAAAACACCTTTGTTTGAAGAGTCGACGGTCAGATGGTGTAATTTACACTTATGCATGAAAGAAGTGAGATTCCTAAGCAAACAAAAGTGACATACTCTTAAAGGAAGTATATGATTGAGCTGTTATCGTTTCAACGTCTCGCGTGAAAAAGAATTGGGCAACAACTTAGTTAAAGATATTCAGTACTATAGTACTACAATTCATTTCTAGTTAAAATTGAAGGACACATTAATGAACTGAAAATCATATATATAGTTAGTTTGATATCTTTCTGATTTTGTAAAAAAAACATTAAGGATCAAAAGTATTGCGATGAAGTTATTGAATTTATAAGTGAACTTAATGAATTTTCCTAATCCGAAAGTATTTTTTTGAATGAATTTACTTTATAAAGTTAAATAAAGGGCCATGAGATCTTATCAACTATAATACAATAGGAATACTTACCGGGAAATACGCATTGTCCAACGACCATAGAAGGCTATGGTCTTGTCTTTGCTTGCACTGTATTGTTAAAAGTGAGACCATTCAAAGTCTACGTTGCACGGTTTTCAGCAGTAGATGCATCCGTAGCGCCACCGCCACAACAACCAAGAGCTTCACAGTTCTAATGCATCGACAACAGGTGCTACAATTGCCATTTGTCATTATCCAATGAAGTTTACACAGATATTTGCACCATCTATAAGAGAATTAAGATAGGATCCTAGCACTAAGAGTACATACCTTCATTTATAAATCGATTCGATTGATTGTCCGCGACACCAATTATTTTGTTTTAAAATGGTCGTGGAGAATTATCTTAAGGTAGCTAACCGACCATTTTAGTGCGGTGGTGTTTCTATTCTTTGAACCAATCGGACAGGCGACATGGATTGGGTAAACCTAAATTATAACACATAGATCACAGGAAAATATAGGTAGGCGAAATAAATAATCTATGCATTTGAGATTTGCGAGTGTGGTTAACAGAGCGCGTCTTTGTATACACGACATGCATATAGTACAGTTAAAGATGAAACCTGAGGCTCCATGTGCTCGCCGACAGGAACGTGTAACGGTGCTGCCTTCACGGGCCAAGGCCATTTTCTGTATAGGTGTCCGCGGTACTAATATATAAAGACCAATAGTTCAGTATAAGTATTGTTTATGGTTCGGGGACATTGTTGCGAAAAAATAAATTTAGGAAAACCAATAAATGAATATAAATAGAAACTCACCATCTGATCTCGTACCATCTACCCGCGGAGTGGCTCTAATATCAACGTTTCTGCACCGACTTGTATCAATGGTTAAGGAGTATAAACGCCATTTAACTTATCCAGTGTATTTTCAGCAAAACTGTAGGTGTCTGAAAATCCAACACATGTCGCGACGATGTAGGAGTTGCAAACATTGAACAATTGTCATAAGAGGTTGTGTACTTGTCGAATGACATAGGTAACACAATTTCATAGCTAAAATATTTGGTTTGGTAAAATAAAACGCCACCGACCTGTGCCTTAAGGCTGTATCACTTCATAAATGATTCTATTAGTATTTACTGATGGTCCCATGCACATAATTCAATGCGAGTGTTAGGAGCATCACCCCCGTTAGCCTTTCCCTTGTTGGCAGTAGATAAGTGCCTCTTTTTAAGAATATAGATGCAATAGACCTTGTAGAAGAAGAAGGTTCACGAATAACTTTACCCGGAGCAGAAGAGGTAACTTTTTTACGCGCGTCGTATCAACCGGGGTTACAAAATCTGCACCTAACAATTGCGTTCATGATTGAAGAACATTGTTGCCAATAAAGAAATTTTGGAAAACCAATAAATGAATATAACTTGGAACTCACCATCTGATCCACAAAACTATAAAAGAAGCAACTAAGAGATATTAATAAGAGGCTTTGATATGGGCTTAGCAATGCCTTAAAACTCACCAACTGTGAAAACAAAGGCCCAAAACCACGAGTTCAATGCTAGGAGACCATACGGATGCCATAGACCAACATAATCATAGTATGGCTTATTATCGATTTCGTTGGTAGCTTGTATGCAAAAGGATAAAGAAGGATAGCCACCCATGAAAATGCATTACAGCATTGAGTACAAAATGCGATGTATGTGCTCACGAAAATAATAGTAGACATTACTCGAATCAATATTTAAAAAAATATAAGATTAAATAAGGTACTTTGAATCAACTTTAACTAAATCATAATGGGATTATGAGGCTTAAGATTAACGTAACAAACCTGAATCCTGAATACTCGTTTGAAGGGCCGTTTTCCATGATACTTAACAGGCTCGTGACCAGATGCTGCTCTACATTCTCCCTATTGAGCATACAATGGTACTTGCAATCACTTTGGCAAGACCATTGTTTCAATTTATTATACTGAGGTTCTTGCATGTACCAGGGACCATCAACCGATGCACCATTTGATGAAAAGTTGCAGTGTGGAAAGGCTTTGATATGGGCTTAGCAATGCCTAAAAACTCACCAACTATGAAAAACAGTGCTCCAAAACCACGAGTTCAATGTTAGGAGACCATACAGATGCCATAGACCAGTATAATCATAGTATGGCTTATTATCTGATTTTGTTGGTAGCTTGTAATGCAAAATGATAAAGAAGGATAGCCACCCATGAAAATGCATTACCAGATTGAGTACAGAAAATGCTACAGAAGTAGGCTCCTGAAAATAATAGAAGAAATTACTCGAATCAATATTTAAAAAATATAAGATTAAATAAGGTACTTTGAATCAACTTTAACTAAATCGTAATGGGATTATGAGGCTTAAGATTAACGTAACAAACCTGAATCCCAAATACTCGTTTGAAGGGCCATTTGCCATGATACTTAATTGAACTTGAGACCTCTCACTTATTTTAGTCAATTTGATTATGTTGCAAACGCAAAAGAAACAGGATTTCTGAAATAGTGTATTAGCAAATAATCTGAATATTCATATTTTATGTAAATAGTTTGACTATTAAAGGTATTTGAGCAGAGTCCTCTGCAAAATATGCTTCTTAAAGAGCATATTCCTTGTTCATCTTGTTTCTCGTTTCCTACTTAAGAATCATTTACATAAGCAATACCTCATCGCCATGTTTCGAGATAGGTAAACTCTATGCTCTTATCTTGCAATAACATAAATGATTATTCCGATTGAAATGGATAATTTAAAATACTCGCGTCATTAAGAAAGATATTATGACAAATAGATCGGTTTCTCCCTTCTAGCAAGCCTCCGATATCACGAAAAGTTATATCATATATTCATATAAAGTCGCCATTGCGGCCAAGATCTTTTCGCTTTAATACCAAAAATAGAATTGCATTTGATAGAAAATGCCAATACATGAGTATATAGTCTAGTGTATTGCAAATATTGGGAGTTACACATGCTCGAATGCCACATTCCTTGTTATCGATATTGAAAACTGTTTCATTGTGCGCTCTTTTATCTTTGATCAACTGCATTTTTGCTCAAAAATAGGCACGCCAGGCATACCTTGTTGGCCACAAGGCTTTAGCCAAGGAACTGAGTGTAAAAGGGCAATTACACAACATGCAGATGAAGGCTGCTCATGAAAAAGCTCAAGAATCTATCTACTATCAGAGGTTTGTTTTTATCTCTGCTCTTAAAGGTGGCATTTTGAACACAAGTTCAAACATCTTAAATAAATATGACGACAGAGTAGACCATGTTTTTGAATATACTATAAGTATGTATACTTTCTACTTTTTATATACTGTTATATCCTCAGTATGCCAAGGCAGCCATGTACCAAATTATAATTTTATCTCTTTTATTTTAACTTCTGATTTCTACCCAATTGTCTTTGTCCTAATGATATGAGTGAATCTGTGCAATTTCATCTCTAATTCATACCCTTTTATATACGACCATTAGTGGGTACTCGCCATCTATAAAGATGTACTATACAGTGTTGGATCAGTAAGACGTCTCACTACAGGTATGATGCATGCGTTCTTACTGTTTAATAATAAGAGCCCCAACTGAATCATACACGTTTGTGATAAATGGTTCGAAGGTCTCTTTGGGAGTATAGAAAGTATGACTATCTTATGTACACAGTTTATATTATAACCCAAAACTACATAACAAAACTATCCAACAATGTCGATCTCAGATCGCTCAGTCGATCATTCACCCATCTTTCACCCAAGTAGACTTCCCAAGCGGTAACTGCACCATAATGAAGTATACCAATGTGGTGTTTGGTATGTTCACACGCACCTAAAAGCACATGAAACTCTTAGTATTTTGATAAATATTTTAAATAAACACCGATATGACAAGAATCCAAAAGATACCTTCAAGTTGATGAAACTTGTTTTGATCTACCGTTTCATGTTGTGTTTCATCGGTAGGCGAACCTTCATGTTGCTCGACTTCTTCATACACTAATTCAAAGATTAGAACCGAGAGTTCGTGTTTTGCCTTCGTAACAAACTCACCGACATAACGACTGAGGATATTTGTTCTTGATCGCCTAAAGCAATAATGTCTCTTCAAGGCTCTGGATTTCACCTGCAGATGAAGTAAAGCGACTGCAAGTGAGTCACTACTACCACCACCACCGAGTATGACCGGTTTCAGTAACTTAGGTTCGGATTTAACTTCAAATATTTGTAGCTACTTGACGTCTCTTTAGGCATATCGACATTAAAACTTGAAGATTTAGTTGTTCTCATACCGTCTTCAATGATTCATTGGTTCCATCCTCATTATCACCCCAAATGACGAAACTTGTGAAACTAAAGTGTCTAAGTGCAAGTCCTTTTTTTTTTTTTTTTTTTTTTAAATTTAATGTCGATTTTCTAAGTGAGATGAAGTGTTTTCAGTTCTATTGATTCGGGTATCTTTAATTTCGGATACTTGTTGTGATTTCACTCTGGACTCTTGAAATGCGATCAAGTGGTCAATTTTTGGTAATTTTCTTCTTTTCGGTCTTTAAATTGACCAAGAACCTCGTTACATTGTCGATTGTCTCGTGAAACCGAGATGATATAACTATCTGAACTTTCGGATATATGTTGCAATTTCAGCCTAGACTCTTGTACTACACTTTTGAGTCTCTACTCTCTAGCACCAAGAAAACCAAAGAAAAAAATATTATTGGTTCTGAAACAACTCAAAAGATAACACTTTTATGGCTCTTTAGGATAGGGGAAGTCAAGCCTCTTATGGTATAATCTTTATGTTGCAGGTGTCATGGTCATTTAGAAAAATATTTGTCGAATAGAGTACTTAGATCAATCGCTAATATATATGAAAGCTTTCTAGCAACATATGGACTAAAAAAACTCTAATAGAACTAATAGCATCGACATGCACATTCACTTTCACACTCATATGCAATGCTTTGAAAGGTTATATACGAAAAGACACACAAGCAAAGATAGTATATTATCTAGTTGAAAGCGATATATATCTTACGAAACAGGATAGGAGTAAGTGAAAAGGTAGGTTCGCAAAGCTTCTTCCTTGATCTTGTCTTTTAGCATTCCCAAGACCTTTTCACGGTTCTTAAGTAGCCTCCGGACATCAAGTGAGTTGATGACATCGAATGATTTTGAAAGTCACCTTTGGTTAAGGCTCAGTGGCCGCCATAACATGATCCCAAACGTTTTCGGGGCCAAGAAGGTGCGCTCTCACCGACTTCAAGTAGCCTTCAGAGAGTCTTGCTTGCGACCATGTTTGGACCTCAGCAAGATGACACAAATTAAATGAACACTTCGAAGTTCAAGATTAATGTGAGTGTGGTATGGCATCCGCCTTCTCCTTTCAAGGCGTTCTCGAATATACATAAAATAGTTATTGAGATTTGCGAATACCAACAAAATTAGCAAAAGGTAAACACATTCTTAATAGAATTCAAATGGTGCCGATAAATAAAAGATGGACCGTATACAATATTGTACCAATGTGGAGTCATGGATGGTTCGGTTGTTGTATATCTCAAATTTTCAAGTTCAATGATCTCTTAACCAATGATAAAGGCAGTCTAATGTTATAAATTAACTTCTTTCTTCATCACAGTAAACAATGAAAAACCAATAAAGAGCCCATAAAAAGCTCCTAAATAAATGTTCTTATTAGTAATATGCCTATACAATGTCAATTTCAGATGTATTTTCTGTGCTTATTCTAGTACTACACTAATGAACATAGCAAGAGGAGAGCAAAGCCCACTTCTTTCGCCCCCAGATGAACCTAATGTTCTGGTAGTGACGTAATGTCACTGTGGATCTTGGTTACATCAAATCATCATATTAGTAATACTTCATGGTCAAAACACACCATACTATGCATTAACATTTAGACAAATGCATTTTTGGTGATAAACAATGGTTAAATTTCAATGAGAAGTCAAGTATGATGGGTCCAATGTTCAAAAGTACAGCTTTTATGGAATGATGTACCCTTTAATGAGAGCATGCGGTGAGCCACACTCGACGGTAGGAGAAAACCCAAGACTTTTAATTTACGCTCTATCTCGCACCCTCCTTACCGTGTTAGAGTGACACATCGCTAATGAGCTAATAGCTTGAGATAGACTGCTTCGTTTAAACCAAATAAAGCTTGGACTTCAGCCAAATATAGCAGCGTCAGTAATAAAAAAATGGTAGAATACATAAATGATATAAGTCTTTTTCCTTTGTGTGTCCTTGCTTATAAGGAGTAGAATAGCATGCTATACTACATGTGCATCTAACTATCCAGCTTTCTTATAACAACATAAGGGAAAAGTATGCCATGAGACAAAAACACAACAAAGACTTAAGTAAAGGATTATTTACTTCAGTTGACAAATCTCTAAGATTAGGGTTAAGACATATTAATCATGTTAACATAAGATGTACATGTCATGATCACATATACATGCATACATACTGTATGTATGTATACTGTAAATCTTGCATGATTATTGGGTAGGCATCTTTTAGATCGACAGCAAACAATGCCGTCTACATGTTCCTTTATCAAACCAAGAAGCTGCGTCTTGCCTCCAATATTATGTGTCGGCTGCATATACAACATAATATTGTTACATTAGAGATAGGGACAATGTTGCTAAATAGTTAATTACCAAGTTCCATCAATGTTCCATCATTGTGATATTTTTGAAAAAACATTATTAGATACTATATGAATCATTAGGGTTTATGATATACGTACCTGTAACACAAACATCATTGAAATCAAACAACATTTGTTATTGTTGTCATCGATTATATCTTTAAAATAAAGAGCCAAAAACCCTAAAACTTACCTGCAAAAAAAAGGCTATGTTTCTTTTGAGATAATATTCTGTGTTAAAATCAATCATGATTTTTAAATAATCAAGATAAATGTGAAACTATATTTAAGAAAAAGATATGTATAAAATTGAAAATAATTGGTTAGGCATTTATAGATTATAATATGCAAAATAATTATCAAAATAACTTGTTTCCTAAGTGGTAAACACACATGTTATTCAACCAAATAACCAAGCTTCAATCCTTGCAAGGCTCCTTTTTTATAAATAATTTTCAAAAATATTTAATAAAAATCCGAATTTTACAAAAATAATTATTAAAAATTCGAAATTTACAATTAGTGCTTAGGTGGATTAAAAAATTGCTTAGTTGGACAACAAATGCTTATGTGGCATGAAATTGGATTATGTGGCATTGAGGTGACATTGATGTGGCATTAATGTCAAATGCCTCCTGTTATATATAATATATATATATATATATATATAGTGAAACTTTATTTTCAGAACCTACTTTAAATGCGAGAACTGCGAGAACTATTTTTTAGCCATTGGATTAGTTGATCAATGGTCAAAAATGAATGTGCCATTTATGTAAATAACTAAAAGATAAAGTTGGTTGTTGTAATTAGTGTAAAAGTAATTAAGGGTAATTAAGGGATATCACATTTTTCCTTAAACCGTCCATATTAATATGGATTTTAAGATTTTACTTTAACCTAAAAAAAACCTCTATCCTAATCCTCAAAAACTGCCGCCCCTTTTATTAAAACCTCTGCATTTTTTTTGGCTTCCAACACAAGCTCGTATGTTTATAGCCTTCCAAAAATTAAGGCAAAGAAAAGCCATCATTATTTATATCTTTGTTTCTATGATGGCTTAGTATATAGATCTAATTTTTTATAAATGAGTTTACTTTTATCGAATCGTATTTTTAATGGTCATTCTCGCTTGATCGAATTGGATCTCCACTGTGGTAATCGTTATGGATCTCAAAAAGAGGTTTGATTTTGGAGATAAAAGCTAATCGTCACGAGGTAAACGCGTTTTTATATCCCCTTCAATAATTGTAACGATGCCTACCAATAATACGAAGTTTGATGTTTTTGATATATCGTTTTTTTAAAAAGAAATAACTGAGTGGTTATAAGAACTAAGAATTTTAAACATTATGGTTTAATTTTCGAATATTACAATTATATTTTTTCTAAACCGTCCATTTATGTTTGATTGTTTTTATTGTTTTTATTTATTTATTTTTTATCCCAGATACGAAATAGGTAGTTTAATTTTGATTACTCTTTTTTTTGTATACTTTAGTCATGTTGTGGTAATTATTTGATGATTTTGTACGTGTTACACCAAAGTTTTGGTAATATTGAAATGAATGTATATAAGCTTGTTACTATTGTTTTACCACTGGTTTATGGATTTTGGGTACAAGTTTGTAAATCATTTGTTAGAATAGTTGGCAATCTTTTTTAGCAACGTGTATTTCTTCTTTTTGTTAGTCACTCTTGTAGAATAGGCTAGTAGGCCCATTTATGAAAATGGTATATGTTTTTGGCAATGGTTTTTTAGTGTGCGGATAATCTTTAATGGTTCATGTATGTTTCTAGGGATGTATGTTTTTAGGGGCGTAGATGTGTGTTTTAAGAAATGGTGCATATATGTTTATAGCCGTAAAAAACCAATTAAAAAGGTGTGCATATCTGTTTTTGTTTGTGGTTTAAATTTTTTTGTGCATGCTTGTTTCAATTGATTTATGAAGATGATGATATCATTAAAGACCAAGAAGTAAAACATATATGTTTTCGAAAGATACATATATGTTTTGTGTTTTGGATTGTAAGACATATGTGTTTTGTGTTTATGATTAAAAACCATGTTTACATCATTAGTTTAATATACACAAGATTGTGCATATGCATTATGGTAGTTGTTGTGATTAATTTTCGTTTCTTATTTGTTTGTGGTTTAATTGTTTCCGTTCATGCTTGTTTCAGATTGATTGATGAAGATGATGATATCATTTAAGACCGGGAAGTGGATGAACCCGATTATACATGAAGATAATTTGCGATTATTGCATGTATTTTTGTACTTGTAATCAAGTGAAATGTAACATTTAAGTATATCAATATTGTTTTTCTTTTTATAATGATTTATGTTCTTTAATTTGTGTTTCAAACTTTCCAAAAAAATAATGATCATGTAAAAATATTTGTAGGTTGATAAAAAGAAGTGTTAGATAAAAAAAACATGTATGCACTTTAAGTAATTGAAAACATGTATGCACCTTGACTATTTGGGAAAAAAAACATGTATGCACCTTTGCCTATTTGAAAAAAAAATACAAAAACATGCATGCTCCACTTCAAAAAATAATGATTTAGGTATAAAAAACATGTATGTACCATGACTATTTAAAAATATGTTATCATAAAAAAAAAATAATAATAATAATAAAAAAAAATCCGAATTTAAGATTTATAAAAACGAGAATTTAAAAAAAATAATAATATGAAAATGTATTTTACTAGTTTACCCTTTTGAATTAAATAAAAATAACAAATGTATGGAGCATCAAATGATGTATATTGTGTATTATTAGTTGTAAAAGATGGTTCCATGATTCGTGACTTAAAGTGGGTTCGAAAATAAAGTCTCTCTATATATATATATATATATATATATATATATATATATATATATATGTGTGTGTGTGTGTGTGTGTGTGTGTGTGTGTGTGGGTATACTAGCATAGTACCCAGAAAGCAATGGAGTGACCCAACACGCCGCTTTTCTCTTACCTCGATCTTTAGCAAATCTGCAATGAGAGTTAGTATTTGACGGTTTACCCGTTTGATGTTCGAAAAAGTAGATCGATATTCAATTTCAGTAAAGATATCAACACAAGATAGATATCCATACTTATACTCATTTGAACTTTGTATAATTTGAATGTTTATGATAAAAATTACAACTATAAATTTGTATTATTGTAAGTTTGTAACATCCATTTTAATACTAAAATTTAATGTGTCATTAGTGTACATTATAATGTAATTATTATAGTGTATAATTTAATTATTTAAGTTACTAATTATAGTAAGATGTGTAGGCTTAAAAAATTAAGACTTCCTTTTTTAGAAAGTCCTAAATATATTATAAGGTAGTATAGATATAGATATAGTTTAGACTTTTTCTATTAACATAAGTACAAAAGGGTAACAAGTTTTTCGTCTAAGAAATAATGAAAACTTATAAGTTAGGTTTTGAAGAATCTTCGTAATTAACATATCGTTAATTTTGTAATCCTTTTTACCTTTACTCATCTATACTGAAATTTTTGTTTATAAAAAGATTTACTTATTCACTTCAAGTATATGTGTATTGTAATCGATCGTGATGACGTTAATAGAAGTCATATGTCGGGATTAAATTTTGAAAAGGCGGATGAGTAGGAATATTGTGATCAGGCTGTGGCCCGATTCACAACCAAGCGAACCCCTCGGTTAGTCATTGGGACGAGACCTAATGTTAAACTTACGGGTCGGACATAACCAAATGGATCCTTGTGTCAATTGGGCCTCACAGCCCTTATTAGTTTTTAAACAAACACACCTTAACGAAAACTGAGGCCCATAGGAGTTTTAGTTGTGGAATCTGAATTTTTGGGCATGGGGTTGTTTTACAGTGGAACAAATACAGAAATGGGTCGGGTCTCAAATTCTAGTGGAGCGGGTAGAACACGACCGGTGTTCTCCCAAGACTCACATGAATGACCAACACGTCCCTCGTGATTTAGTTTTTCACATAACCACATAGACTAGTTGAGTCTATTGGTACACAAGCGATTTAAAAAATAACAACAACAAAGGTGACTACCGTGACAACAAGGAACCATGCAATACCCGAAAGTGAAGCTGTCATACGTTCATCCAAGACTCAAAACGGGATATCAATTTAGTTACTAAGTCGACTCTATCACAATTTTAATACGAACCAGAATTTAAGCCAAAAGTTTAGACACAAGTCGAAAAAGTAATTAACAACAATGAGCTGAAATTTAAACATGAGTCGGACTACAAGCAGGCTATTAAGCCGAAAACAAACTAAGCTTAACATGAATCAAATACTTATGCCAAAAATAAAAACATCATTAAGCCAAAAAATGGTAAGCCGAGATTAAGCAATAATATTCACATAAGTCAAACTTGACATAGTCGATTATCAATTTTTGCCTTCTCAAATCTTACCACACTTAATTAATTAAGCCAAACATAAGTCGAACTCCTTTATGGCTAATAAACTGTTTACTACAACTAGTCAGTTAAGCATTTCAACATTTACTTTTCACGTGGCTTTTAACCATCTTACAGCCACAACAACAACAACATTTAGGAACCAGGACATTACCATTTAGTTTTACACATCAATCGGATCGACATAAACAAAGAAAATTAGGTATTTTGAACTTAATTAAAGCAAGAAGCCTTACAATGTATAGATCGATCAACAAGGAGAAAACATAAAGGAAATTGCCACTAGAAATCCTAATCCGATCCAAGCAAAGCAAAACACCACAAGCTTAACCCTTTAAAGTTTGAATATGATTTTGGGAGGTGGTTGCATTTGGATCGAATGGCAGCTTAAAAAGGAAGAGAAAAAGAAAAACTTGACCCATCTTTTTTGACCTTGATCTTGTGAAGAGATTGTTTTGGCAAAACTCGTTATCATACCCTTCTCCTATGTTGTCTTGTGATCTTGCGTTGGGAAGGAGAAGCAGGGAAAGAGAAGATGAAAATGATGGTACACTTCTTTCTTGGAGAAACCGAAAAGAGGAGATAAAGAAAGCATGGGGCGGTGGTGGTTTTAATGGGAAATAGGTTTTTTTTATTAGTTAGTTAGGGTATCGAGTGTACTCTGTGTCCCATTGTGTTAAAACATAAATGTGGTATCCGAGTTTGGTAAATATGCGAGAAATGTATTTTTGGGAACGTTTTTACAAAATTATTGACGCCGACAAATAATTATCAAATTTAGGTCATTACTAATGCGGTGTCGGTACGCCCGCGGTGTCGTTTTTCAGGATAAACGAGATTACCTCTTGTTTTTGAGTTATAATAATCAGAAAGTAATTCATTCTGATAAAAATAACTTATAAAAATAATAATCTGAAAATTACGGTTTGTCACACTATATTTGCAGACCCGAGTCCCATTTAGTTAAAAGCCTAACGTATATATGTGTAATGGTAATTAAGGCAACGGCGATAATCTTTTGTATTCAGTTATTTTCTGGCCTTAGCTTATGGATACACGTATCTTGGCGAATTATTAGGGGTATATAGTGTAAGGTGGTGAATTATTATGCCTGCATGCATTCATGAGAAGTAAAAATATAGTACGTAGTCAATTTACGTAAAAATAATGAATGTAAATGCATATTACTTATGTAATGCCCGCAATATACTTGTTATGCTTAGGCTAACTCTAGTCTAGTGTCGGTACGCGTTCAATGAGGTTTTACGTTATGTACTGGATAACCTCCCGATTGTAAGTTAGACATGCACGTAAATGTTTAAAGTAAAATAGTTCATATTATGGGTTAAATATTAACCTGAAAAAGTGCGGGTTGTCACATTATTGGCACTAATCATCCTTAAGTGGTCAAACCATCGACACTAATCATCCTTGAGCACTAACAACGTTAGTTTTTCCCTTTAAATACCCCACGTACATATCACGTGAGGGTATTTCTGTCATTTAAGTTAATAGCTAGAGATGATTAGTGCTAAAACATAAACCACAGGGATGATTTTGGCGGTTTAGTAAAAACTAAAAAAAAAACCTATTGTTATTGTTATTGTTATTGTTATTATTATTATTATTATTATTATTATTATTATTATTATTATTATTATTATTATTATTTATTTAATTTTATATTTTTAATATTTTATATTTTTATTCTTTATAATTTAACTTTATTTATTATTATTACTATTATTATTATTGTTATTATTATTATTATCTATAAAATCTAACCCAAACACCCATTTATCTTTATTTTCAATCAACATAATACCTGAATTCAAACACCTGCACCCTATCTTCACCTTCTTCAACCTCATTCTTTTATAAAGTATCAAGCACTTCATTTTTTTCAACCCTATTAATTCAATCATCTCAAGACACTCACATAGGTTTTAACAAATATCAATACACCATGTTTTTTTCAACCACAACCGCATAACAAATATTAAAAAACCATATCTAGAAACCTAAACAAACAAAATCATATCTTGGAACCATTAATTTACGCCACTGTCACATCAACCTTCCAAGATCTGGCACCGACAGTGGGTGGTTTTAGTTAGCCAGATCTTGGACGGTTGAGGTGGTAGTGGCCGGATGGTTCCAAGATATTACTTTGTTTATTTAGGTTTCTAGATTTTCTTTTATTTGTTATGCGATTGTGGTTGAAAAAAATATGGTGAATTGATATTTGTTAACATTTATGTGAGTGTTTTGAGATAATTGAATTAATATGGTTGAAAAAAATAAAGTGATTGATACTTGATAAAAAGAACGAGCTTGAAGAAGATGAAGATCAGGTGAGAAGGTGATTGAATTGGGTATTATATTGATTGAAAATAGAGATAATGAGTGTTTGGCTTTGATTTTGTAAATAATAATAAAATTAATAATAATAATAATAAATAAATAAATAAATAAATTAATTAAAAATATAAAATATTAAAAAATATATAATAATAAATATATTTTAAAATAAACTAAATAAATAATAATTAAAGTAAATAAATAAATAATAACAATAATAATAATAATAATAGTTTTTTCTTTTATTTTTAGTAAATCACAAAAATCATCTATGTGGTTTATGTTTTGGCATTGATCATCAATAGCCATTAACTTAAATGACATAAATACCTTCACGTGATATGCACGTGAGATATTTAACGATTAAAACTAACGCCGTTAGTGTTCATGGATGATTAGTGGCGATAGTTTGACCACTTAAGGATGATTAATGCCAATCGTATAAGATAAAGATGATATGTGCCAACAACTATAAACCACATGGATAATTTTTGCAGTTTACTCTTTATTTAATTTATTCTATAATTTATCATGTACAATAGCATCTTTTCTTATTTTAGTAGTGAGTGTGTTTTTTCTAAAAGGTTTAAAACGGCAGAGAAATCATAATTTTGTATATCCGTTAGTGACATCTGACCATTGACTAAAGATTAGCCACCAATGTTCAATTGTTTAGTGGTAAAGAGAGATATAATTAAACCATTACCATTACCTGATTTATTATTTGATTTGATTGATTAGAAGATAAAAACTATAATAAAGTAAGGAATTAAAATAGAAAATTAATTGTATCACATAACGGAGGTAAAAATATGTACCAAGGGTCAAGTCTAACATTTTTCGTAATTCGACCGGTTGCTATCCTTAAACAATTAGCAGTATCCTAGCATAACGAATATTTTTTTCTTTTTTATGAGAAATATAAATCTGCATTTAGGTATTTCTCTTCGTTATTTTTTCTTATATAAGATAAACAAAAGTATGGTATTTATACATTCTTTTTCTATAACTCAAAAGTGACGTTTAACGGGAACTTTTGTTGGTTGTTGACCAACGAAAAGCATGGGAAAAGACCAAACACTGAACACCAACCCAATCAGCTTAAAAGTTTAGTCGCAAGTGGGATCAAGAAAGTAGAATAAGCTACGAACGAGAGAACGAAAGCTAGTTGAAACGGAAGTTAACAAACCAAGAAAAAAAAAAGGCTAAGATATCGGGCTTGGACAACATCAATAGACTGGGCTAAGAAACCAGAAATGAAAACGACAGAGAGGGCGACGTTTTTGACACTAAATTATATATATAATAATTCCCAAATCCTTACATTAGGTTTAATTTTAGGTATGTTATCATTTTTCAAAAAAAGGATACCGTTAAAAGTCAAAGAAAGAAATTGAGAAAGCAAAACTAAACCTGGTGGACATGCATCGCTGCTTGCTGGGCTTTTTTATTTTGGGCTAACACAAAGGAATTGGACTGGACATAATTTCGAAGCCCTATGCACCCCCTTATAACCGACCTGCTGTCACAAAAATATATAGGTATATGATTCGATCGATGCATTCGCTTTTCATGATTACGGCAGTTTTTTAACGAGAAAAAAAAAATAAAAAAATAAAATAAAATCGCACATTCATCTTGATTCAAGTTATATATAATGGAAAAGGGTAGCAAAATCTACGGTTCTAATGGTCATGTAACCAATGGATATGATGATATAAACATGCAAGTTCATTCGTTTTTTAACATTCTTGAAGAGAGTGATTCGGAAAGTTCTTTACAGGTATGTTGCTGAATAGTTAATTTGATGCATGATATGATTTTTTCATTCTTGACATGGAGGATTACGAATGATGTTGAGTTTCGAATCAGTTTTAGGAAAAAATATACACTTTAGAATGCGCATAACTTTAATGGCACAAACATGCATGTTAGTATATATATGTAAGGGGTAATTCACAAAAGGGGACAAACAGCTCCATTGCGGTCACTATTGGGTACAAATTTAACCTCTCTTCCCAAATTGGTCATGTGCAATGTGCCATTCAACTCTTTATTAATTCTTTAAAATAATTATTTTAAAAAAATTAAATAATTATTTTAAAGAATTATAATATAAATAATTATTTTAAAGAATTAACAAAGATTTTGTACCATAAAGTAAGATTTTATTCCTTACAAGTGGTCTTTCCCAATAAAGTTATGTCAAATCGCACATTCACCGTTCGCACATTTGTATATAAAAGTCAAACAAGTCATTGATAGTGATTGTACTTGCCAATGATTGAAAGTGTGCTTATTGAATCGCACATTCGCACATGACCAATTTAGGAAGAGAAGTTAATTTTGTACCCAATAGTGACCTCTAGGGACCTTTTTGTCCCCTTTTGGGAATTACCCCTATATGTAATCACTTATTATGGGACGGACTGAGTATTTAATTACCCTCGCAAAAACTGAAACTTGTGTAAGATTAGATTACATGAATATTTGGTCAGCTGGTTGAATTAATTAATACAGTTCTTAGCTTGAAGATGTAATGGATTTTAACCTTTTTTTTGTTTGGAGATATTAGATTTACTTAAGATATAAATCGATATAACAGGGTTACATAAGAAACTTTAACAACGTGACATCTTAGTAAGCAAAAAACATGTTACACTTGCAATATGAGCTATTTCTTGTTATTTGAAATCATAATAATATTGAACGGCATTGTGAAAATGTGTTTTATATATGTCATATTTTGCTTCGTTTGGTAGTTTACTTAGGTGTTATAATTTGCAGGATGGGGACGTAATTGATCTTTCGTTAAGTCTTGGGTCTAGTAGTAAGCCATCTTCATCACATGGTTCTGATGGTATGTTTGGAAAGCACTATGGCGATTTTCTGATGCCAGATAGAGTTCCAATTCCATATTCCACAAGCATATATCAGAGTTCAATTGACTCTAGAGGAAAAATGGACAATTTTGGTACATACTTGGATTCTTCATACAACCCTCATGATAGAGTTCCAATGCCATATTCCACGAGCATGTATCAGAGTTCTTGTTTTTCTGATACCCGTCTTTCGGAAAAAGAGTCACCTAAGAAGACGTTTATTCCATCTCATACCGCAATCAAGAACATAAAGGAAGAGACAGAGGGCAAACTTAATGATTTGAATAATACGGGTTCATTACCACCTAAAGTCAGCCAGCCAGAAGCTCCAAGCGTGATTAATTTAGATGACGATGACCCTGATATATGTATTTTAGAGGATATGAGTCAACCCCTGCCTAAGAAACGGTGTCATGTAGATGAGATCTCTGGACAGTGGTCAACACCTAGTGCTCCAACAAGTGAAGTTGGGTTTGATCATACTAGAGTCGAGAAAAAAGATGAACAGTCTGTTTATCGAGCTGTATTGCAGGTGAACATAACAATCTTCAGTATTATTTTTGATGGTTTCCACTTGTGTTAGGACTTCTGGTGGAATATTGAATATGGTGCAAACCATTTTCTTCTTCTTGTTATGAGCTTAATTCAAGTCGATATTTTATTGCAGGATCTTTCCCAGCCAACCTCAGAAGCCACTCCACCTGATGGTGCATTAGCTGTTCCACTTATGAAACACCAGGTTTAAAGCTTTTGATATCATCATTATGACCTTGTTTAGTTAAATTTCATGTCATAGTAAAATTGTTTGTAAATACGTACGCGTACAAACAAGTAAAGAATCATAGGAATTTGTGTTCTGCCTGAGCATGCATTTATATTGTTACTTGGTTAACAAAGTAACTATATATCCTTAAAGTAATTATATTGGAATATTTATTACTCCTATTACCATATTAGGAATCTTATCAACTTTAACATAAAAATAAATGCTAAGCTTTACTTATTAGAGAATAGTGCTTTTTTTACACTGTATTGAATTCTTAGAACAAGGTTGTTTGAGTTCATTAATGAATTCTAATTGAAGATGGAATAATGTGGCAGCGAATTGCTTTGTCATGGATGGTACAAAAAGAGACGAAAAGTATGCATTGCGTCGGAGGAATTCTTGCTGATGATCAGGTGACCTTTACTTTTACATTTGCCTCTAGAAAAGGGTTTTTCTGTGTTCTACTCTATCATCAACGGTCAAATGGGTAAAATGTCTCATGTTGAATGTCACCCAAAGCATAGATAAATGTTTTGAAAATATTATGGCTTCCCAAAATAGAAGTTGGGCAAAGTTGGTTACCTTTATTCTAATAACATAATGTTTGTAATGATATTGAATACACTAATATGAACAAAAAGGTTCTGGTAAGCCACCCATTTTTGCCACAAGAAGTTATGATATCTTCCATACTGTCGTTTTTCAGAATTGGTTAATTGTGCAATAACATGTAGATTTTCATTGTTTGTGTATGGGTGTAGGGTTTGGGTAAAACGATATCTACAATTGCACTTATTTTAAAGGAAAGGTCACCTCCATCTTTTAATGTCGCTGCTACTGAAGTTAAGAAGGAAATGGCGGAGACTTTAAGTTTGTATGATGTTGATCAAGAGGATGTGTCCAAGCATGATAAATCCAACCTAAAAGTAAAAAATTCAATCAAGGGTACAAAAAGTAGCCTAAGTGCAGGAACACTTATAGTATGCCCTACAAGTGTCATTCGACAATGGTATGATGAATTACATAATAAAGTAAACGCCAAATCTAAACTCTCAGTTTTGATATACCATGGTTCAAACCGAACAAAAGATCCAGTTGAGCTAGCAAAGTACGATGTTGTGCTCACCACATATGCAATTGTGAGCATGGAGGTTCCAATAAAACCACTCACAGGGGAAGTATACAATCAAGCAGACGACTACAACAACAATTTTTATCAGCCAAGTTGTTCGTTTACCAAGAAAAGGAAGTTATCAAAAAAAGTTAAGAATGGAGCGGGAAAATGGGGTTTAGACTCTTCACTTCGGCCTCTTGCAAAAGTGAGGTGGTTCAGGGTTGTATTGGATGAGGCTCAGATTATTAAGAATCATAGAACTAAGGCATCTAGGGCTTGTTGGGGTCTCAAAGCAAAACGTAGGTGGTGCTTATCGGGTACTCCTATTCAGAATTCCATTGATGATCTATATAGTTACTTTAGATTTTTGAGATATGATCCTTATGATGAGTATGCAACATTTTGCTCAACAATCAAGAACCCGATAGAAAGGGCCCCTTCAAGGGGCTATAAAAAGTTACAGGCTGTCTTGACAACAATGTTGCTCCGGCGCACAAAAGGTGATATATGATGATCTTATTTTCTTTTACAATCATTTTAAGTTTATGGTTGGATTATATTATTCTATTTAGATTCGTCTTAGAGGGTGTTTGGATCTGCATTCTGAGTTTATTTATTTATTTTAATAATGTGACTTCAACATCTAGTGATTGTGTAACTTACTGCTCTATTTACCTGATTTAATACGGCGACTCTAAAGGTCTGGAATAACCTACTTCTGTTTATAGCTTCAATATGTTAAGTTCTTCTAAAAATATTGCTTTAATATTTTTTTTGGTATATTTATTTTGGATACAATTCTTACAATATTTTCTGTTTAGCTACATTTATTGATGGAAAACCGATCATCTCGCTGCCACCAAAGACTGTTAGTATGCAAAAACTGGACTTCAGGGCTGAGGAGCGCGAGTTCTATTCCGCACTAGAGGAGAATTCCCGTGCTCAATTTCAAGTATGTTATTATGCATTTACTTGTTTGTATAGTTATGCATAGACATGAAATTCCAACCATTTACTAATTTATGGGTCTATCTGCATTGTGTTTCATCAGAAATTGGTTAAAATGAAGAAAAAAAAAAAGTTAGCTAAAGAGGGATAGGAAAAATGGGTCCACGGGCCAAACGGGTTTAAAGACGCAAAAAGTCTATTTTGATGATATTACCTCCTAAATCATTCTATTTTTCTATTTAGATTATTTTTATAACCACAACTAACAAAAATTAGCTTTAAATATTCAAACACTGAAAAAAAGAAGTGTTATGGGCTTATGGCTCAACCTAACATGACCTGTTTTCTCTCTTGTTGAAACCGGCATGATGCTCCATCTTGTCACCTCAAGTAAAGATCAGTACTCTTCAGGCTTCATCGTTTCACTCTTTTGTTTTTGCACGAATTAACTTTGCTATCTTATACAAGTTCAGGAATATCGTGATGCTGGAACTGTCCAACAAAACTATGCAAGCATATTGGTGATGCTTTTGCGCCTTCGACAAGCTTGTGGTCACCCACTACTTGTTACAGGATCTAGATCAAGTTCCGAGTTGGAATCTTCTCTTGAGGAGGCGAAACAGCTTTCGCCAGAAAAACGAAACAGTCTTTTAAATTGCTTGGAAGCTTCTTTAGCCATTTGCGGAATGTGCGGGGTATGTGTAGAAGATCTCTTTCACACTACTAAATATATTTTTTTGCATTTGTCTTCATTGATATTTCTTTAGCTCATTGGTATATAATAGTTTAGTGGAAAACTACATAGATGTAGAACAATTATAGTCGATATGATGTTTGTGGAATTCGTAAGTTTTTGCTAGCCAACTCATGTTTTATGTTCCCATTTGTAGGATCCACCTGAAGATGCTGTTGTGACAACTTGTGAACATGTGTTCTGTAATCAGTGCATCCTCGAACTACTCTCAAGTGATGACTGTGAGTGCCCATTATCCGGATGCAAAGCTCCACTTGATCCATCTTTGGTATTTTCTAGACAAGCACTCGAACTTTCAAAAAGTGACCAAAAAATCTATGATTGTTCTGGTTCGGTTAAAGCTGAGCCTCTTGATCATAATACATCGAATATATCCGTTAAATCTGAGCCTCTTGATCATTGTACATCGAATGTATCTGTTAAATCTGAGACTCTTGATTATTATATATCCAATGATGGCGTTAACTCCTCCAAAATCGAAGCTGCGAGGGCCCTCAAATCATCCAAAATTACAGCTGCCATGGAATATTTACACTCTATTGTTAAACCCCAGGAAATAACAATGAAAACCACTTCTTGTTCGTCTGTTGGTGGTAGTGTCGCAGGGAAGAAAGCAATTGTATTTTCACAATGGACAAAGATGTTGGATTTGTTTGAAGCATGTCTTAGAGATTCTTCCATTGATTTTCGAAGACTTGATGGAACAATGTCTATTCCTGAACGAGATAAAGCAGTGAAAGATTTCAATAGACTTCCCCAGGTTCGTCCACAATATTATTATAGTTATTGGGCATAATGAACTGGTCGGGTTGACATGAAACACTTTTTTTCCTGTTAGTGAGTCAAGCGATTGGAAGTTATCTTATCGCAGCAATAATATTTGATAATAGAATAAGTTAGGAAGTTTTTATGGATTTAACTTTATGGCTTCCACTCATTTCTTTTGAAATTTATTCTTTTTGATGTTACAAAAGATAACCTACTTGACGTATCATGTAGGTAAGTGTTATGATTATGTCACTGAAAGCAGCAAGTCTTGGGCTGAACATGGTTGCTGCCAATCATGTACTCCTCTTGGATCTTTGGTGGAACCCGACAACCGAAGAACAAGCCATTGATAGAGCTCATAGGATAGGCCAGACTCGTCCAGTTGAAGTGTTGCGGTTTACTGTTGAGAATACTATTGAAGATCGTATTTTGGAACTTCAGGTAAACACATTCTCATGTGCTGTCTTCCAATAGCATGATATATATTACAATGCTCTTAATTTCACCTCATCTAGAACTGTTACAGCAACCGTTACAGCAACTGTTACAGCATGCTTTTTATTTGTTTTTAGTCCAAATTAGTGTTTTGAGTGATTCATGTAACATTGCTGTTATTTTTAGAATTTTGTGAATTTCAAATTGTTGTCCATATTCTTCTTATATTAGTTACAAATTTGTTGATTCATGCAGAAAAAGAAGAGGCAAATTGTGGCATCTGCATTCGGTGAGGATGAGGCGGGTAAACGTCAGACTCGCCTTACAGTCGATGACTTAAAGTATCTTTTTGGGTTCTAGTAATTAATGATTAGATGTCGACACGGTTAGAGATGATAAATATCATGTTCATAAAACCAATGATTTTAGTGTCATCTGTATTAGGCGAGGATGAGACCGGTAGTTGTCAGACTTGCCTTGTCGAGGACCTGAATTAGCTATTTCAAACATTCTTTAAACGGTTTAATCTGATCTATTGGAGCTTTTCAGTTTCCATTATCACTCGATAATTTTTTGATTAATAATAGAAAAAACTAGTCTTTTTCCGATACAGGTAGATATGGTAAATAGCAAGTACATAGAAACTTTTGCCTTCATTTCCATAGCGTCTCTTTCATTCATCGTCTAAGAAAAACGTAGGACAACAGTAATTGTTACAACCCGTTCATGTAAAATTGGGTCAACTTGACTTGTATATTATTGTTAAAAATGCAAACATTAGCATACTCAATTGTTAATCACAAAACACTATGACTAGTAGTTGGAGCAGTAGACATGCCCACAAAATCCAACAAACCATCTTACTAAAAATTCAAAACAGTTGCTAATTCTAAGCAAAGTTATCATAAGCTTGCTAAACAGAATTTGTTTTCCAAGCCTCAGTTTGAATTTATAAAGAAATTCTATAAACAGCTTTGGAGGACTGGTTGCAAAATCATAAATTTAGGTTGAAGGATATAACTACATAGAGTACTAAAAAGCAACGGAAAATGAAAATATAAACAAAAACAATTAAATGTGAAGAAATACATCAGTGTTTTTTGTTAATTCTTTTGAGTATCATCATCTATGTACATTGAAGTCAATAAGTATAACTGCATAGGAAACTATTAAGTGCATTAGAATTAGAAGAGGTGGAATTCGATGTAGCATTTACCTGAATGTTTATAAGCCACGGGGGAGGTGCACCCTCTGGCATGCCTAGAGCTTCTTTTAGTTCATGTGACAAAGTTCCTGGTTTCATCTCTCTAAGCTTTACCTGTAAATTAAGCAGATAGACAAGTAAAGTGCCAAAAAAAAAATTAAATAAATAAATAAATAATAAAAAAATCCATAGAATGCCAGATGGATCGTTGCATACAAAAACTCTGAGCTAAATAAAAAATTTAATATACATTAGAGGCCTAACAATTAGCAGATTCGCCTGTTATTGATCGACTCATGATCGAAAAGAATGTGTGCTCCATGTAATAATGTCATAAGGTTTGGTAAAATTGCATGCTACTGTTCGTAACACACGTGTATGCTTATGTCGGGTCCTATCTTATGACCAGTAAGATTTATCTGAAATCTAACCTCGTTTATGTATACATCTGAAACATAAGTAAAAAAAAGAAAAAAAGAAAAAAAGCTGCATATTACCTCAAACTCCTTTCCTTCATGATATAGATCACCATGTGATGTCAGCTTTGGCTTGGTCTGGAATTTGAAAAATGCATCATGCACTACCTGCCCCATAAATAATCGAAAGAGTTAAAACCCATAAGGAAAAAAAATACGACTCACAATGTCCAACGGTTATTAAGAGAACGTATGAAGGAACTGATAAATTTAGCTCTGCCACAAATTTAAGTAACCATACCTGATAGTCAATATCCATCTTTCCCATTTTGGGTTGCATCCGCTCACTCTGCTTCTGTTTAAGCTTCTTATTGTCCTCCTTTTCAATCTACGCCTGCCAAAAGATGCAAAAAAAAAGTTCAGAAGGCCAGTAACGTAACAGAGTCTTATAACTCGAATCTAACATATGATTACTATGATATTTAGTACACAAACCCCCTGTTTGGAACATAATTACTAAAAAATTGTGATTGATACAATAGAATAAACCATGATCGATCTTCAGTTGCCTTCCTTACAAAACCCAAAGATTATGACCAAAACCCGAACTTAAAGCTGTAATTAGATTTATCTATTTGTCACATGGCAGCCACTCATTTAAGCCAAACGTAATGAGAAATGCTCATGCTACAAAAAGGTGAAAATCTGCAAAATAAAGAGTGTATTTAACCACCTCATGTATCAGTAAACCACAAGGCTTACTTTTGACCTAAATTTTGATGCAAAACCTATTCACATCTACGTTTGAGAATATCCAAAACCTGACACGTTAAGATATGGCTTATAAAGACACTAGTATGGGTGTATGGTGACACTCCGTGATCTCATTGACCAGTAAACGACGATCCTGTACCTCAGAGAGAAGTAAACATACAAAAGCTTGTAAACAGAAAAGAACGTGTAAGCTTTCTTCCCAAGATGGTGTTGGACAAGAGTAACACCACGTAGAACTGCTATCTAGTAGTCTTTTATTTAGCCTACTCAAGCTACTTCCACTGAGATAACATTATTACATATTTTTGTTGAAAGCACAGATCTATACCAGTAATTTACTTCTTTCTGAGTTTATATTTAGGGATAATAGAGTAGAGTACCGTCCCATTCCCACAGTTTAAAGGTATAGAAACTTCAAATAATTTTGAAGAAGTTGATTACTAATCTATAATTAGACAAAAAAGCAGTTCCGCAGTACAATAAAAGGGTTCAAAGATCTTGTCTAATTTTCTCAATGCCTGTGGCTGCAATGAAATCGGGAAGTTGAAATGGCTGTTTTTCAATACCACGCTTCCCCTGCCACATGTTACAAAACATGATGAGACCCAAAGTAATAAGTAAATATATAACAGCAAAACTCAACTCTATTCAGACAGCTATAGATGTCCTAACAATGTCAGAAACATTAACAGTCAGAGATCGCCTGAAAAGTATGCTATGGTGATGCACCAATCAGTGCATAAATCTCTGAAATGCAAAACATATTAATCAGAATCCAACGTGCACACCAAAAAGTCTCCCCCATGTATGAGACAAAAATAGAGAGTATCTCACACGCTAAGGTGTGTGTCTGGTTTGTATATGTACACAGGTTTGTGGCCAACAACTTTTGGTTTCAATAGATGTTTCATGATTGTAACAAGTTGTGTGATTCTGTGTGATTCAATGTAACAGTAAAATGGGTAGAAATAGGATATACCAAAGTCACACGAAACGCGGTTCGCTTGATGCACGGAGCGGAAGCGGAACGGAAACGCTAGGCCCTAAAATATGGTACGAAGGGGGGTAGGCTCATTTCGGAACGCTACAGTACACTCTGGTTCGATGTACCATAAAACTTGGTACGATGTACCCGATTCAGTACAATGTACCGAATTAATAATAATATTACATTTCTACATTAAGATACGTATAAGCCAAATACCCATATGATATATTAATATTCAAAAGATTGTTAGGGACATATATCAAAAGTGAATAAAATTAAATTAGTTGAAGTAATTATTGGTTAAATTTTGGTTTGTTGTACCAATTCGTTTAGGTACGCTATACCGATCCGTTTTGGTACGTCGAACCAATAGACTTTGGTACGGCGATTGATGATGTTTGGGAACGCCGAAATAACGATCCGGATCGTGATCGTACCACGTTTGGGTACGAACGATCCGGAACGTGGAACGCGGCTGAGTCAGCGTTTCCTGTGACTGTGGGATATACTAAAACAGAAATATATTAAGGTACTGAAATTGTTGTTATATGTTTTCTAAAGCAGAAAACATATATATAGTTTTGCAAACGACACCATTTGACAGTTATTGCATCATCTAACCATTGTGACTTTTGATGATAACTGCCAAGAATAACTACCTATCATAACTGTCCACATTGGGCTGTTTGGGTTAACCAAATTGACCCATGTGCAGACTGCAAATTCGACCCATACATTAATATTACATAAACCATGTCTTTAAATAAGTACTAAATATAACAACTATAATCTAATTTGATCTTAAGCAAATTAAAGGCTAGCAGTATATGGGTTTAGGAATGGGTATCGGTTTGAAACACAAGGAGAAGAGAGATAATCCAAAATACTGCTTGTTTTAAAATATGAATTAGAATTGGAAATTTCCTTGTACAAATAAAACTAAATAATAATAACATCAAATTCACTATAAAAACTGCAAAAAAAATAAGAATGAAAATTCCGCAATTTTATTTTTGATAACTGCAATCCCAATCAGATTTTGATGTTCGTCAAAACCTTCGCCAATCTCTATTTTTATGCACTTGGTTATTTTTTTCTTCTAAAAGGAAACCCTCATACCCTCAAACCAAACATGCCATAACTAATTATCGTTATATGGCATCATGCAAATGCCAAAGCCTAACCCACAAAAACCATATATGAAAGAGAACCCATTTAGAGGTTCCCAATGCATAACACCTACATGTCCAAGCTCCAAGGTTGTCACAGCCATTCCCCTGCAAGAACCACATATATTCATATAAGACAAACCTCATGAACTTATCTTTCATCACCCCTTGCCCTCGCCGAACCCTCACTTTAGTGGAAGTATTTCATAGGACACAAAATATAGACACCATTCAATGGAACTTATTCTGAACACGCTAACAATTTTATTGAAGGTGACATACCTGCAAAAATTTCCGTTTCTGGCACCAATGTCTTGGGACAGGAACAGTATTGTGATATGATTTGAGAAAAAGCAGCAATTTAGGGTCAGCTGATGTAGCATCCCACACCTGTAATTTGTAACAGCAGAGTTAGATAATGATGTTAAGCAGCAGATAACATGACAAGGTAAGCGCAACAACAACGAAGGACCAATTCAAAACAAATAATAAATAGGGAGTACAATGACCATGAGAGTCAAATAATGTATGATTGAATTATCCAGACTTGTATGCACACATTTAGAATATCATATTACGTTTGGTACCATTTTGGGCAGAGAAAAAAGAGTGTCAGAATATTCAACATTTGCAAGCAAAACAAAAGAAAGAACGCAAAGTGCTTTTATGTTGAACAGAAAACTTTCAAAAAAAATTGGGCAACGAGAAAGAGTTAACATGCAACCCAAAAAAGGATGCTGATATGAAGAAATAAATTTAACGCACCTCAACTACATCTGGTCTTGCACTTATTTGCTTCAGCTCCGCAATCTTCATCCTGCGTTCAAGCTGAAGAATGTACCCAACGTAACAAATTAGCACCAAGATGAAATAATGACGATAATATCCACACGAAAAATAATAAAGACACACTGTATGACCTTTTTCTTTTTATTAGATATGCCTCCTTTATCCTTTACTCGAGTATCTTGATCTTCTTCCTCGGAATCTGAGCTCGCTTTTTTGTTTAATGCTGCATTGGCAGCAGCCTCTCCTTTCTGGTCATTTTCCTGAGCAAGTTCTAGACAAATAAAGTAACCGAGTCCGGAAACATAAGCACAGACAGGGATTATAATTTCTAAATGTACAAGTTAAATAGGAACGAATTCTACCTCCAGAGCAGCAGTTTCCTTAAATGTGAACTTTTCGAAGACCTTTCTAAACTCATTGTCCAAGAAACCATCAGGTTCTGCTTTTTCTGGAATATACTCAACTTCAACGTCCTCCAAAACCTTAAACAAAAGAAAACATCATTAGTAATATTGTAAAAAGAAGCTTATCATATTCAACATGAGTTTAGATGGGCAAATCAACTATTGGCATCATACATATGACATACAAATGTGATCATATGAGCCTTTTATGAATTAGCATCAACCATAGAATGACTCAATTCAAGTTTCGTGCTCATAACAAGTCTAATGAAGTACTTCCTGTCAGCATTATATTACAGCTATAGTGAGATAACATATATGAGAGCTTCTTTATTCAATATCCATTACTCTGTATTTAAATGTAAACTAACCGGCATACTATGGGTGCGTTTAGTTAGAGAATAAATTCTCTTGTTTTCTATCTCTAATTTTGTAAAAACTTGGATGAGAAATTTATCTCCACAAAACACTTAAAAATATAGAAAATGCGTTTAGTTGATATTTGTATTTTCTATTTTGAAGAAGGGGAGGGAGGGTTGGGGTTACAAAGGAAAACAAGGAAAACAACTAAAAGTTGTTTTCTAATTTTCCTTGTTAGATTGGGAATAGAGGATTTTGTGTTTTGCAAAACATTTTGTTGGAAAATGATAATTTGAACGCGATTTCTATTTTCCTTGTTTTCCACAAAACATTTTGTGGAAAACAAAGGTGTTTTCCCCCGACTAAACGCACCCTATGTATTTAAATAGGAATTACTATACAAGATTGGCTAAGCATTATCATAAAAATAAAAACTAAAAAATAAATACCTGTTGAGGATCAGACTTCTGTTTAGCGTTGAGAGCAACAGCGTGGGCCTTGTTTTTCTTCTGTTTACGGCGCCTACGACGGCGGTCAGATTCTCGAGGCTTCTTTGAGGTATTCACGTTTTCGGCAGTCATCGGAAAATCAACAATATTAGTATTACTCGAGTCGAGGGTCAGAAAGATCGTGTTCGTGTGAGTTTATATGTCTGTCCAGCGGTGAGGAGGATACAGAAAGTGGTTCTTTCAATTTTATGTTTTTTAGTTTTTATATATGGAAATGATGAAAAGCCTAATTTGGAGGCTTAAAGAGGCCTAAACTGAGCTGTTGTTTTTCCTTTGTGTTTTTTAGTTTATATATATTGAAATGATAAAGAAGCCTAATTTGGAGGCTTAAAGAGGCGTAACCTGAGCTGTTATTTTTCCGTTGGTGACATTAGAGGACCCACTTCTAATTTCACTAATAAGATGGCACTTCAATTTAGACTTTTTTTTTTAGGTATATCATTATGTTCATATATCATTGCTCTTTTATATATACTTACTATACTCTTTCAATTTTTTTAAGATGTCATTAATGTGCTTTTTTAAGCATTACAATTTTAATTGCATAGTGTACACAATAAATAGTTTTTACTAATTTATCTCACACAACATTTTAATGTTCGTTTATTATTTCTTTCTGAATTAGTTTAGTTTTAATACAAAAATGCACATATAAATAAATATGATTTTAAAATACATGCAAAAATACAAAGTTTTAAAACTATGATTATATCGTAAAAGTGTTTCGATAACCAATGTAAATAAATTTTGAATTATTTTAAATAAAATTAACCACAAAAGTAAAAAAGTTTTTTTTTAAAAGTCGAGACAATTTTTTTAAGACAAATGATGCAAATGTGCAAAGTGCGAAGTGCTAATTCAATGATAAATATATTAGTATATTAATTATTATACTTTTCATTGATAACTCTAAATGATTCCTTAAACATGTAAGTGTTCTTTACATTATAAACATTCTCTTATTTATGTCTTCTATCTTTTTTTTTTGAACCATGACTTTCATTCAAAAAAAGGCAAAGTCCTCAAACTGAGGACCGCCCAAACAACCCACAATTACAACATATACAGCGGGAAAATACACCAATCCTTCCACCTAATGTGCTTATCTCTAGATCTATGTTTAAGCCATAAAAAGGAAACGGACTTCACGCATGAGACCACTTCCGCCATTTTAGGAACCTTACCCCTAAAAATTTTATCATTCCTCGCTTTCCAAATTGCCCAACAAGCCGCCAAAACAATCTCATGAGCTATTTTTTTACCTTCCTTTCCCATCTTCACTTGCTTGTAGAGCTTCAAAATATCACGAAAATCAAAAGCGAAAAAAGGGCCAATCTTGAGCCAATTGGAAACCGAACTCCAAACACCATAAGAAAAAGCACAGGCCGTGAACAGGTGAATAGCAGACTCCTCCTCTGTGTCACATAACCTGCACAAAACATTTTCCACTCGAATATTCCTTCTAGCCAAAGCATCAGTTGTGGGAATTCTGCTCATCTCTGCCCGCCACGCTAAAATATTACATTTTAGCGGCACCCACGACACCCATTTGAATTTAAAAAAGGTCCCATATCCTCTCGCTTCTCGAATTAACTGTTTCATATTCTTGACCGAAAATAAACCTTCCTTGTTAGCAGCCCACTGCCATGTATCTGGGCCTGACCCAATAACCGTGGATTCAAGTTTGGAGGATAAAACAAACCACTCGCCCATCTCTTGCAAAGAAAAAAGTTGACAAAAGTCAACCGGGGCCCAACCTGCATTGGACCAGCAGTCCAAGACCAAGCCATCTTTTTTTAAAGCTCTTCTAAATAAATTTGGACACATCTCTTTTATCGAAACATCGAATAGCCAAACATCCAACCAAATGGAGCACCCGTTTCCTAGCTTCCCTGTAATGAACGCAAAAAATCTTTTTTCGCCAACTTTGAGCTTCTCCACATTTTTTACAATCTCTGCCCAGCACCCACCCACCCGAGGTTTACATGGAAGAAACGACCATCTAACTCGGCTCGAATGGCACGCCTCCACAACTCGTTTCTACAAGCTATTGCCTTCATTTCTATATCGCCACACCCACTTAGCTAAAAGCGCATCATTAGAGTCTTTAAGACGCGAGATACCCAACCCCCCTTTATATTTGGGATTAGACACTCTATCCCAAGCCACCCAATGGATTTTCTTACTCGAGTGCGAACCCGCCCAAAGAAATTTCTTCATAATGCATTCAAGTTTCACAATAATCTTTGTTCGGGCGCTTTATACAGGGAGAAATAATAAATAGGGAGACTCTCGAGAACCGCCTTGATCAAGGTAACTCTCCCTCCTATAGAAAGACAATTGTTATAAACAACATTAATGATGCAAACATTTTATAAACAACATATATATTTTTAACTCTCCCTTCTATCTATGTGGAACAAGTGTTATAAACAACATTAATGATGCAAACATTTTCATAAATATATACTTTACAAGATGTATACATTATAAGCACTCTTTTATTTATATTTTTTTATCTATATGGGACAAGTGTAATAAACAATATTAACGATACAAACATGTTCAAAAATATATTTTATTTACTTATTACGAGGTGTTGATTATTACATATATATTTTATAAAAAAAATGTTGTGACTACGGACCACTATCAACTAATTTGACAATAACCCCATAACATTATTAACTACCGCAACGCAAAATCAAGCCACTTTCAATTGTTTTTACATGAATTAGTTTGATATTATCCACCACTTTTTTTTAAAGATACTCAAACTCATTATGTTTTCGCTATTGGTAAAGTTATTGTAAGAGAAAACATAAAATTGAAAACATTTTTTGCCGAAAATTTTATTACTTGATACCCGTCGTCGCAACGCGCGGGTACCCCACTATAATATTCTAAAGAGTTTAAATATGCGACATGAAACTTTTGGCATCCGCAAATTTATCGTCACATAAAACGTTTCAGATTATAAAGCATGGTTCATTGAAAATTTTTATTTCATGGTACTCGTCGCCGCATCGCGCGGGTATCTTGCTAGTTTTAAGTAGAAAGAAAAGGATACAGAAACTAACAAAATTACCAATATACCCTTCAAACTATATAATAATAAGACTAAAATACACGGTTGGTCCCTAAACTTGGCAAAATGCTTCGCGATGGGACAAAACTCGGCGTTATCATCGCCAGAGGTCCAAACCTTGGCCTTTAAATGCCAAACTCGTCCCTTGACCAATAATGCCATTGTCAACGTTATGTTGGTGAGGGCAAAACTATCTTTCACTGTAGCGTACTAAATAGAAACCGTTGTACAGTGTTTGTAGCTAGTATATGTGTGTGTAACACGGTTTGGTCGACATTTATCATCCATCCCTAAACTATCCTACAAAAACGGTCTTCTACAAAACGATAATCGTTTCAAGATGGTACGTTGCTGGTGTGGTAAGCAAGCTATTATTCGCACTTCGTGGACCTCTGCCAACCCAGGGTGTCGATTCTTTGGTTGTCGTGTTGAAGTAAGTGCGTCTTAATATTTATTGTGTTAGTTTGTTTTCGGAAGAAGCAAAGTACATTGTAACAATGGTGGTTGTTTAATGACTTGTCATAATCATCAATAGGGGTCTTCTTGTCGGTGGATAAGATGGTATGATCCTAAAATCTGTGCTCGTTCAAGAATGATCATACCAGGCCTTTTGAGGGGGAGAAATGAGCTTGAGGCAAGATTAGTAGCTGCTGAAGGTGATGTGTGGAAGTGAAAGATTTACCTGGTGCTAAGTTGGATGTTGTTCTTCATCGTTTATGCATTAGGATAAATTTTTTACCTTTTATGTAATGAGGCGAGATGGTTAATGTTCTGTATCTTGAATTGTAGTAACCTTGTTATGAAGTATTCAGTTTGGTTTGTTTCTGATTTTCAATGCCTTATGGGTATGCAGATGGTTAGCAATTTGTTTAGGGTTGACTTTTAAATGTCAACATTCTTATGAGGTTCTGTTTAGCTTTGGTTACTTTTGATGCAAATTATTCACACATCAAGCTTAGTCAATCTAAAAAAATACACAATAATGACATGGTTCCCTAGTTAATGCAAATGGATATAATTCCAAATGCATAAAATTGCATACTTTTCAAAGCATGAAAACTACAGTTAGACACACACACATATGTTTTTAGAGTACATAACTTGTCCATAGGAAATAAACTAGATGAAGATAATTAGCATAACAGAATTGACCTATGGTGAGGCCATCATTCTTTCCAGTGCAGCCTGCTGCCTAGTCATTCTTCGTGTAGCAGGTTGGGTTGAAGCGGCGCTTGAACATCACTGATTGCGGTGAGAATCGAGGCGGGATTGATCATGTTCTTTGGGATTGACATTGGGCTTGGTCATGCATCTTTGGGATCGGCGTTGCTTCATCTTGATGTTGTTGGGATTGTGGTGGGATGCATCATGTATGATGGGATCTTCCGTTGTTGGATCTTGATTTTCGATTGAACACCACTTCCTTGAAGCGCACTAACTTGACTTTCAACAACACCTGTACCTTGACTTCTTTATCTCGCCGCTACTTTTTACCTTTAGGATGTCTCTTTTTTGCTGCAGCTTTTGTAGGCACTTGTTTAACATTTCCCTTATTGGCAGTTCGACTACTTTCAGCTCCACCATACCCGAGGCATGTTATCCGGTTGTGTCCAGCAATGCCACAAATACTACACTTAACACTCTTCCAAGCCCTTGACAGCTTATCATCCTTCACAATCTCTTCACTTTCAGGAGCTATCCTAACTCTTTTTCTACCTCTTGCAGTAGGCGGGTTTGTTTCGGATTTCGGTGGAACAATTGTTGTTGGCACAGTTGATTTTCCCAATGTTCACTGCTAGTTATAGGCTCGACATGGTGTTTGTAGGTTGCCTCCCAAGTGAGAAGATAGTAACAAGGATGAGCCCATGTTTCTACAACTCCTACTTGTTGCCCATTTAAAGTCATACTTCAATTGGCAGCAACAGCATGTTTACATGGTAAACCTGTTATCTCCCATCTTCTGCAAGTACAAAACTTATGTACAACATTAACTACACATTGGTCACCCCATGGTCCACTAACACGAAACTTAGTTCCCCATTCCATAAAACATTATACTTATGACCTCTTTCTTAATACCTCTAGCATGTGTTGTGCGGTTGGTGTTAGTGGCCCATTACTTTTCTCAATCACCATAAGAACATGCATTATCCTCTTCATACATTATTCTCGATGTATTCTAAGGTCGTAATAATTGGTTTGCTTAAACCCTCAATTATTTTGTCATGAAACACTTGACACATGTTATTAAGTAACACATCGAAGTAGCTCTCCTATAGATTAAAAGTAATAAACATGTATTAATTATAACTGCATTTTATCTTGCATTAACAAATACAAATTAATCAAGCGGATAGATCACTTACATGAAAAACATGACCTTGACCAATGGATCGGTGGTATCTTACTTAACCAATCATGGGCTGGTTGATTAAGTTTCTTGAGATCGACCATAGCTTTCGGCAGTACAACAGTTGAGGTCATTGTACATTTCCACAATTTCCATTGCGGTTTCATTTTCTCATGAATGCTTCTAATCTGTAATATGTGTTCGCATCCGGAAAACTTATGCTAAAGCTCTACTTATATCCTGCACAAAATCAAATATGTTTCTTCGTCTGTTTCAAACAGAGAAACTTAAATTCATGAAGCAGTAAGAGAGTACCTTTTCCATGTCAAGTAATAAAAGTGATGCTTGAAATGGCCCAAGTGCTATATCATCGTATAAACAATGAAGAAACCAAGTCCATGATCCTATGTTTTCGAATCAACAAAAGCATAAGCGAAGGGTATATACCATTGTTGCTATCAATTCCACATTGTCATCAGTTGACCATTCAAAGGACCACGAATTGGAAAAGCACCCATTTCAACAACGATCTCCTACACTTTTAAATCCTTGCTTGATGCACCTAAACAAACATACACTCTCTTGAATTCTACGGTTGGAAGAGCCTCATCCGGAGGTCGTTCCACATTCATCACCTTGTTGTATTAGGGTTTGTCTTCGCAACTCTTGAACATAATCTCTCAACATGGTAAATTGTAGCTTGAATTGACCTCGATGGTTGTTATTGCTAGGTTTTGGCCCTTAAGACCTTCCGCAGGACACTTGAAGCTCGTATTGGTTGGTAAGTTGATTATGCATGAGACTTGACAGAAGCTATGGATTTGTTTCAACTTGTGCTATAATTTTACGTGAGATATAGCGAAAGTCAAAAGCTCGACTTCCTTGATTGCAAACAAGTGTGTTGCTCATTATATGTTACGGTGACCGGATACATGTCTCACCATTCTGTCAACAAACAATAGCCATGGGCGAGTATTTGTGAAGGGTCCTTTTGCCATAAAGCAATGCATTTATACCCCTTACATTTAATGGACTTGTAGATGGGCCTATATCCGGTCCGGGACCTTCACTTGGGCACGAAAGTGGAACACAACCCCTACACCTGACCCTTATTCTTGTTTTGTCATTCTTCAAAAGAAACAACTCCCTCCTAGTTTCTATTGAATGCTCTCTTACTAGATTTTTTACTTCCCCTACAGTAGCAAACTCCTGACCAGCATAGAAAAAAGTGGTATAGACTCTATTTTCAAAGTCTGCCTGTTGGAAACAAACATAGTGTTGGGCTCAGTAAATACCCAAACCCTTTAATCTAGGATTTGAATAGAAAACAACCTAAGTGCTTAGACCGTTAAACACTAACAGGTCACTGAGTGCAAAGTCTCTCAGTGAGCCATCTTCAGGACTTCGAAGAGACATGAAGAAGTCTCTCCACTCGAGAAGGCGGAAAATTAAAGGGTGAAGGCGAGTCAAAAGAAGATGGTGGATTCGATGAAGTGATGACAATAACTTCTTGAATCACTCAAACTCTCTCCAACTACAAACATCGAAGACAAACTGGGCGAAGACTATGAAGGCGAAGAATGGGCGGGACAAAACGGTTATCCTTGAAGCGATAAAGGCAAGTACTTATCTTCAAGAAGTAAACCTTCCCTAAAGGCTCGACATCGATCTTGACATAAAGAAAGTGACTTGGTCCCTTTACCTAATATAATCTTTTAAGCAGAGACAAAATACATCGATATTTTGTCTTACATAAATTCTCGGTTTGTCACTTAGGAAAGAGTTAAAACTCATACTTGTATAAATAGCATAAGAGATGGAGTGAAAGGTTAAGCTTGTGAATTGTAAAACACACATACTGCATGAAGCCATCTTTCACTCCTCCAAATACAACTTAGTCCCTGAGATAGCTCAGTGGGTACTTGTAGTTGTGCTCAGACTTAGCCTAAGCTTAGAGAGGAGTTGCAAACACTTTGTCATTTCAATCCCTAGTATTGTTCCGCTAGTACTAGGGTAACGTATTCTTTTGATTCATTTCTAATAAGAATATGATGTTGAAAATTACTCTTGTGTTATTTTTATATCTTTTCAGTCATTGATTCACTATTAGTTTTGTTTATTTTACTTAAACTGCTTTTATACTATAGTGAATAGGGAACAACAAGTGGTATCGAGCAAGGTGATTAAAAAGCTTTTTAAGCCGCTCTAAGCGTTTTAAATCGGGATCCTTAAAATGGTGAAATTGATGTACCCCAACTAGTCGATAAAAGGGTGGAGCTTATTCACTATTGCCCCGGACTTGAAGTTGGTAAATTCAACAAATGGAAAAAGCGTGTCGTTGCTATTTCATTGGGATGGAACCTTATTATATAAAGTGTATAAATGAATAGGGCTGAGCATCGGGCCAATCCCGACCCGACCCTACCCGAATCCCGACAAGCCCGAATCCCGACTAACCGGAAAACAAAAACCGACTCCCGACCCCGACAAGCCCGACTAACATGATTCGGGACTCAGGATCGGGACGGGATTCGGGCTTCGATCGGTTTTGTTTGTTGTTTTTTGGTTTTCAGCCCGTCCCGACCCGATCCCGACAAGCCCGAAACCCGAATAACCAGAAAACATAAACCGACTCCCGACCCTGACAAGCCCGACTAACATGATTCGGGACTCGGGATCGGGACGGGATTCGGGATTCGGTCGGTTTTGCTCACCCCTATAAATGAAGGTCCATTTATCACAAAGACTACTGAAGTTTTGCCTAAACCTAAAGCTCAGTGGACTCAGGATGAGAGAAGAGTGGTCAACCAGGACCAAAGGCTCAAAAGTATCATAATATCTTGTCTTCCGACGATATTATAGAGTCGATTATAAGTCGTAGTACTGCCCAAACAAACTGGGATGACACGGTTCATAGTCATGAAGGTCCATCGATACCAAGGAAAGCAGGATTATGGACACGAAACTTGAGTATAATACCTTGAGGGCTAAGGACTCGAAACTCGTCTCAAACTTACACCCGTTACAAAACTCTTTTAAATGAACTGTCAACTGATGGTGTTAAGTTGTCCAAACATGAAATCAATGTTGGTTTTATCAATAGTCTCCCTGAGAAGTGGTTGAATTTCTCTCAGAGACTTAGGAATGCTAATCATATCCAGAATCTTGAGCTTCCTAAAATTTATGGGAAATTTGTCTATGAGGAAAACCTCATCAACAGACGATACCCTGACTTAAAGAAGTCTCAGGAAGTCAAGAAGTCCCTGACCACCACTTCAACACCTATATCAACTGCTTTCTTTTCCAACAATGTGGTTCAAGACTTTCAAGAAAATTCAGATGATGAGCCTGATGAGAGATCAAGTGAGGAGTACCTAAATGACCTGAACGTTGAATTTCAGGAAAGGGCACTCCTTGCTAACTCTCGAAGGTTTATAAAAAGAAACAAAGGTTTTCAAATGCTAAAGCAAATGAGGACCTTTGAATGCTTTAAGTGTCACAAAAGAGGTCATTTTGCAAAAGGCATTTTCAAAACAATTTACGAACCTCTTATAAACCATCGAGGTCAAATCGGTCATCGGGTTTTAGCAAATTTCAACCAAAATCTATCGGTCTCATCAAAACTTTCAAAACAAATCGATCAAAACAAAACCGTTGATTTTGAAGCTAAGTATAGGAAAGTCAAAGCTAAGCTTGCATTGCTTGAGGCAGTCCCTCGAAACAACAAAAGTGTTCAATGCATGCGGGGTAAAACAAATGCCTTGTTCTTTGAAACCTTCGATGGGATGAAGAGCCGGTGTCATCGATGATGAAATGGTGCATGTCGAGATGCGATGGCCCTCTCGAGAAGAGGACAAGCTAGGCGTTGGAAAGAATCATGCCGGGAATGGAGAATGGGTCAATGTCACAATGAAGAAGGTAAATATTTTACTTTCTATGGATGATGACTCGATTGGCGATCTTACATGAATTATCTTAATGTTGACCTTAAGTTCGTAGAAAAGCAAAGATCGAATCTTTTTCAAAATACAACAAGCTAAGTTTTGAAATAAACAAGTGTAGGGATGAGCTGCTTCTTTTAAAACAAGCTAAGCTTGAGGTCATCACTTTGCAAATTCAAAACACCGAACTCGTTAAAAGAAATCAGCTCTTCAAGATGAACTCAAAAGGTTCAAGATATTCTTGATAGTTGAATGCTAAGAATCCTGTGGTCTTTGATGTTGTGGGAGCCCCGGTAGCAAGAAGAGAGTCTTAGGTGAAGATCATCTTCCCGACTCTCTCAACAAAGACCAGGTCCTAAGCCATTTGTGTGCGGTGGTATGATTACAAGTATGTTGACTTGTCCCAAGCCCGGTGATTGGATTGATCGGGTTAATCCCGATAGTAAGCTTCCTAATTTCGATTACGGAAGAATTCTAGACCACGAGAGTCAAGCTCTTAAGAGCATGCTTGGACTCCCTAATGTGCCCGAGAGTCTTGAACACATTAAGTGCGAAGCGAGTCTAATGCAACGCTTCCCCCCGAAACCTCTTGAGGTGTTGCACCAAGCTCGAGCTTACTCCAATGCAATTCAATCCTCATTCACCAAAAGAAAGGTCGGACTTGGTAGAACCATCCGAAAAGGCCAACAAAACCAAGTCAACAAGAGTCTACTCCCACCGAGACTTCTACATCCTTGACTCCCACCGGTCGACCAAATTCAAGAACTAAATGAACTTGTGAGGAAGCTAGCGAAAAGATGGAATCCATTGAAAAAGTCCTTGAATCAATCAAGGAGACAAAGTCGACTTCCTCTAGTTCCTCAAAGTCCAAGTCAAACCCCAAATCAAGCGAAGTGTGATCTATGCCACTATACCGGTCATACCACTAACAATCGTTATAGAATCCTTTTGTATGATCTACAAAAGGATGATCACGAACTTCGATCACTTACAATATGTAAGTTCACTCGATGAAGCAAACTATACCAAAGTTGGTCATCGGTATGCTTCAACCTCCAAGTCTGCTCAAAATTTAGAGCAAAACCCTTTCCTCCTTGTCCACTGTGGGTTTAATGATCATCACCCGATGATTGTCTTATGAACACATCTTTGTGATATTTGCGAAATCGACTCATAAGACATCCCGGCAAGATGATGTCATCCATGCAAGGAGAAGTTCCAAGCAACCCAAAATCACCGAGTCATCCTCGGTCTCTAAATGCAAAACACAGTGGTAGCACAATGCACTCAACCACCGACCATGAGTCGATTGCCAAATTCAAAGAGACCTTGAGACCCAAGCCACTAATAAGTGGGTCACTAAGAGAAACTAATTCGGTTTACTACTTGTGCGAGAGACACGCCAGGAGCCTATTTGGCATCTAGATAGTGGATGCTCAAGAAGCATGATTGGTGTGAAGGAGTATCTGCACAAGTATGTAAAGGAACCAGGACCCAAGGTAGTATTTGGTGATAACTCATCATGTCTCATTGAAGGTTATGGTTCAGTAAACTGCAATGGAATGGTTTTCTCTAGAATAGCTTATGTCAATGGTCTCAAATACAATCTCATCAGTGTTAGTCAACTATGTGATGCTAAGTACATTGTGCAATTCAATGACAAACAAGGTACCATTTTCAATGCCAATAAAGAAGTTGTTTTGATAGCTCCTAGAAGAGATGATGTTTGTGTCTTAGACATGTCTACTCTTTCTCAATATGGAACCTGTCTCTTTGCCAAAGCAACTGAAACTATCAACTGGCTGTGGCACAAGAGACTCTCTCACTTAAACTTCAAAAACATCAACAACCTGGCAAAACAAAACAAGGTCCTTGGCTTACCATCACTAGTTTTTGCAAAAGATAAACCATGCTCAGCCTGTGAGAAAGGCAAACACCAAAGAGCATCTTTCAAAATAAAACAAAATTTCTCAATCAAAAGCGCCTTCACCTCCCGCATATGGATCTCTTTGGACGATCGGTCCTAGATCAATCCGACATGAGAAGTATACTCTTGTCATTGTGGATGAGTTCTCAAGATACACTTGGGTATACTTTCTTTCCAAAAAGAGTCGGGCACTGATACTATAATGTCATTCATCGGGAACATTGAAAACCGAATGACATTCTTGTAAAACAAATCGGGATCGACAATGGTACCGAGTTCGAAATGATGAGCTTGAGAGTTTACGTGATGAAAGGAATCTCCCAAAACTTTTCATCTCCCTACACCCCTAAACAAAATGGGGTGGTGAAAGGAAAAACATAACTCTCATTGAATTGCAAGAACCATGTTAAATGGCTCGACCCTCTCAAAGCATTTACGATTTGAAGCGATCAAGACGACTGTTACACTCAAAATAGGTCAATCATTGTCAAAAGACATAACAAAACCCCATATGAGATATTCAAAGGTAGATATCCTGAAATCAGCTACTTTCATATGTTTGGATGTCCTGTGTTTATTCATAACCACAAGGATCATCTAGGCAAGTTTGATGCTAAAGTTGATGATGGATACTTTCTAGGTTACTCACTGATCTCCAAAGCCTTCAGGGTATTTAACACAAGGAGACAACAAGTTGAGGAAACCTTTCATATCACCTTTGATGAAAGTGTAGAAAGCATCAGGTTCACCAACACCTCAGTGGAGGAAATAGGAATTGATAACTCATCAAGATATCCTCCTGATGAGTATAACACTGAAATCTGTCACAACCAACTGAAATCTGTCACAACCAAGCTGATGCTAACATCTCATATTATGTCTTGCCGCACAACCTGTCACAACCAACTGTCAGTGAATTCATTGATAATCAATCAGTCCCTGTTGGGATAGGCAACATCGATCCAAATGATCGGGAACCCGTGATTCATGAAACACAACTGAACAAGACATCTCAACGGATGTTCTTAATAATTATGTGGCTCATGCACCGAACTCACTCCCGAGTCTCCGGTGACCTCCTCAAGCTCGGATCACGTACCACAAAGTAAGTGGACAAAATCTCGGGACATTGAGCTTGTAAACATCATTGGTGAACCCACCGAGGGCATGCTCACTAGAAGCATGGTCGCTAAGTTAACTCTGACTTGACCAATGAATGTCTATATACCGATTACCTATCGGATATAGAACCCGAAGTGTCACCGAGGCTCTAAAATACCCAAGCCGGGTTCGAGCCATGCAAGAAGAACTACAACAATTTGATAAAAACAAGGTCATGACCTTGATCAAATGTCCTCGAGGATGTCATAGTCATAGGAATGAAGTGGGTTTTCGTAAACAAAACCGATGAAAACGGCATTGTCATTAAAAACCAAGCCGTGCTTGTAGCCAAAGGTTACTGATCAACAAGAAGGCATTGACTATGATAAGACATTTGCTCTGTTGCAAGAATGGAATCCATCGGGATCTTCCTTGCATATGCTACCTACATGAACTTCAAAGTTTACCAAATGGATGTAGAAAGTGCATTCCTAAATGGTGAACTCAAGGAAGATGTATATGTTCAAGCAACCTCACGGTTTTGAGAGTAGTGAATTCACGACTATGTCGCAAGCTTGATAAAGCTCTCTATGGTGAAGCAAGCTCCCGTGGCATGGTATGAAACTCTCTCAGCCTTCCTGATTCAAAACAAGTTTGTTAGAGGAAAGATAGACAACACATTGTTTATCTATAGGACAAAACAAGATGTGATACTGGTCCAAGTATATGTTGATGACATCATCTTTGGCTCAACAAACTACACTCTTTGCAAACAGTTTGAAAAACTATTGACAAAGAAGTTTGAAATGAGCATGATGGGTGAACTCACATACTTCCTTGGACTACAAATCAGGCAAACTGATATAGGAATCTCTATCAGTCAAGAGAAATACACAAGAAATCTCTTGAAGAAATATGAGATATCGTCGTGACTCGGTGAAGACACCAACGGTCCCTCCTAACAACCTTGGACCCGATCTCACCGGCAATTCATCAATCAAACCCATTTCGAGAGGATTGTTGGCTCACCGATGTATCTAGCGCTTGGACCGGACATACAATTCTCGATCGTCTAATAGCAAGATATCGGTCAAATACCAAAGAATCCCACCTTCTGCAGACCAAAAGAATACTCGGTGCACGAAGGGAACCCCAAGCCTTGGACTCTATTATCTAAAGTGCTCGGGGTTTGATCTCAAAGGTTACTCTAATTACGATTATGTTGGTCGCAACATGGACGAAAAAAGTACCTCGTGGTCTGTCAATTTCTTGGAGGAAAATTGGTTTATTGGAGTGCTAAAAGCAACAATCGGTGGCTATGTCTTGACTAAAGGCGAGTATGTAGCTCTGCAGGATGTTGTGCCAATGTTTTATGGATGAAAAGTCAACTCAGTGACTATGACATCCATTACAAAATGGTACCCTGATAACACTCAGATTGTGCATGTTTCTAGTAGCGTTATGTGTGCTTTTGTATATGGTATTTGGTTATATTTGCGTAATTATAGTGCTTAAACGCATCAAAAGATGTTTGTCTAGTGTTTATAACCAAGTGCAGGGAAACGGAAGGAAAGTAAAGAAATGTTCAGCAAATAGAAGATTCCCGTTTCAGTAAGGCATAAATCAGTATCTCAAGGACCTTTGAAGACCATAGTGATTGAAGAACCAAGTTATACAAGATAAAGAAAGAAAATATCAAGTTTTTGTAACTCAGGAAATCCAACCGGATCGGTTGGAATATGACCAGAAACGCCAATATGCCTTCACCAACCGCTCAGTCGCCACCCGCAACCGGAACGGTTGGCCCTTTTGTAGAAGACCAACCGGATCGGTTGGTCATATAACCAATCCGGTTGGAGAAGCTGCATCTGCCAAATCTTCATCACTAAGTTTCCCCTTTGCATCCAAACGATTCTAGGTCCTTCTCTTGGTGTATTCTAGTCCCTTCCTTACTCCTTGGAGCCCAAGTTCAGCAATTAATACCCTAGGCTTTGGAATTAGTATAAATAGAGGCCATTTGTGAGCATATGAATCTCTCTACTCATCTAACAAAGCTTTAAGCTCTCAAATTCGTCCTTAGAAGTCCAGGGAAGTTTGGAGTTCCAGAAGTTCCACATTTGGAGGCCAAATCACCAAGAAGTCTACCCCAATACTTTGGGAATCATTACTTCAACATTTGTAATCTTATTCCAAGCATTGTAAGACTTTTAATCATGTTTTCTAATGTTCAAAGTTCTGAGTTTATTTTCATGTTTGCTATGAGTGGCTAGTTTCTTAATACACTTGCTTAAATGATGTTGATTATCATATGATTAGTTAGTGATTGTGTTAATATGTTTTAATTCAATTTCAAGTTGATTCTAAGATCCAATTGTGCTAAAGTTTCGTAGTGACATTTGTTAATCAAGTTTGATTAGTTGATAGTAATCGTAGAGGTCGAAAGAACTTATTGTTATTCAACTAGTCATAATCATTTTGTCTATGGATGATTGTTTTTACTCATTATTCTTGATTATACAAAGGAACTAATGTGTGGTTGTAATAGAAACGCTTTTTGATTATCAAATTGGATTGGTTGGAAACATCTAAAAGGTCGTAAGATTAGTTGTTGAGAATCAATTGTAGCCTTTTGTCTATGATCGGTTACCTTTTGTATTGACCATTTCTTAAGCAATTTGATGAAACAAGTGGATGTTTTTGTGTTTAAGTTTATGTATGTAGACTTATGAAACTTGAATTGATCTTGAATTGATTGGTTAAATGTAATGCTTGTTTTATGAACTAAAATCTTGTGAAGGTTTAACTTGTAAGAACAATAGATTAGTCCTCCAACTAATTATCATAACCAACATGTTAAGAGGTTAACACAATCACATTAATCTATGATATGAAAATAGTTTAAGCAAGTGTAGTTTTTAATCATCTGAATTTCATTATATCTATTTGCTTTGCTATATGTTTTGGATAGACTCTGTTGATTCAAACTTGTGTTTAGATTCACTCAAATCCCTGCGAACGATCCCGACTTACCTTCATAATCTTGCTATAACGGACGAGTATACTTGCTCGTATGTGTTATTGGTAATATTGGTAATTCACCTTTTATAAATTTAAAACTCGTACACACGTAGCACATCAAGTTTTTGGCGCCGTTGCCGAGGTTCTGATTGTGTTTCAGCAAGTTTTCGAATTTCCCTCAGTCGATTCAACCAAAAATTTTTCTCTCAGAAACTTCAACCGGATTCGGTTGTCATTCAACCGAATCGGTTATAATTTTACCCATAACCCAACTGGTCTAACCGATCGGTCGCAATCCGCAACCGATTCGGTTACCCAATCTGTCCCAGAAAAACTGTTTTCGTTGTTTGTCCGTGTGTTTAGATATTTCCTGGATTCTCTAGGACATTGTATGAACACTCGAGCAGCGGGAATAGAACCAATTACACCTCTTACCAACCCCGAACGTTTGATTCGAAGATAAAGAAGAACACTTTTTATACCATTGGAAAATCGTGTACCAAGAGTACCAAACCCACCATTTGATAACCTCGTAGAAGCCAAAGTTGTTTACAACCCTTTCACCAATCTACCTTTCCCCATGGCGGACGATCAACCCATGTGGGGAATCAACCGAGCCGTAGCACCAACCCCCGGAAGTGCTATTGTTGTTGTCAATCTTGGTGACAACTTCACCGTGAAGGGACATCACCTTTCTATGATCAAAGACCGTCAATTCGATGGCGATGCGTATGGCCGATCCAAGACAAGCACATAGCCGAATTCATCGAAATTTGCGGCATGTTCCGTTATGGCGACACCGATGTCAATGCCATCAAACTCAAACTTTTCCCATCATCACTCGCCGGAGATGCTAAAGTATGGTACAATGAATTAACCCCAGGAATCATAAATACTTGGGAGGAGATGAGGCAAGCTTTTGTAAGCTGATTCTTTCCACCTGCCATGTTTGATCGATTAATGGGAGAAATTCGTGCTTCCACCCAAAACCCAAACGAATCACTTGTCAAAGCTTGGCTTCGAATGAAAGATTTGCTTCGTAGTTGTCATGGACATGGACTATCCAGAGGAACCATTATCCAAATCTTTTACCATGGACTAGATGAAATGTCTCGAGGCATCCTTGATGCTGGAGGAATTTTTCTCTATAAGACTCCCAACGATGCACATCAATTGCTCGGAGATCGAGTACTTCTTAAACTTGATTGGTCCAAAGATTCTAAAACTAAACCTCTCCGAAAAACTGTTGCTTTTGTCGAAAACACCGACACCTAAAAACTCATGGAGAAAATGGAAGCGTTAACCTCAAAAATTGACTCGCAATACAAAGATATCAAAGATGAAATGAAGGAAATGCGAGACGGATGCAACAATTGTGGAGGAAATCATCCATCGTCCGAGTGCGACGATAAAGCCTATGGGTGGACCAAAGGATGGAGAAGCGAGTTACGCTCAAGGAGGATACCGTGGAGGAGGATATCGTAGTAATTATTACGGTCGAAATTCTGGAAATTGGCAAGATCGCCGACCAAGGGATGACAACCGTGATTCTCAACCACGAACAGACGACCCACCACCACAAAACCCCGACAAAAAAATGGAAGAAACCAAATTTGAGAAAACCATGAGAGAATTCGTGGCTGCTCAAAAATCTGCAAATGATTTTATCAAAAATTAATTTTTCAATCTCAAAGCCAAAGTTGAGCAAGGACAGAAAAATCATCAAGCATCTATCCAAGATCTTGAAAACAAGTTTGGCGACTTTCGACCAACATTCCTCTAGACCATCGGTTCATTGCCAAGTAATACCCAATCCAACCCAAAACCATCAAATGATAAGGCGTACCATCCACCACAAACAAGAAATGAGCATATCAATGCTGTCTTCACAAGAAGTGGTCTCTCGTATGATCCACCACCAAATCCTAATGAAAATACTCCTATCACCAATGATAGTGAGGATGAAACCGAGGAACAAAACACAACTCAAACCACTACAAAGAAAAACATTCCATCCGTCAAGGCGTATACACCAAAAATTCTTTATCCTCAACGCCTGAAGAAAGAAAAGATGGAAGAGCGTTATAAGAAGTTCATTGAAATAATCAAAGAGGTGAGACTCAATGTTCCTCTCGTTGATGTCTTAGCCGGAATGCCCAATTACGAGAAATTTTTGAAAGAACTTCTTAATAACAAAAGCAAGCTAGAGCAAATATCAGCTACTTTTCTTAACGAAGAATGCTAAGCTATTGTCCAAAACAAGATCCCACCAAAGCTCGGAGATCCTGGGAGCTTTCTTATTCCATGTACTTTTGGGAATAATGTTAAATGTGATGCTTTGGCCAATCTCGGCGCAAGTATCAATTTGATGCCTTATTCGCTGTATTCCAAGTTGTGCAACAACAGCCTGAAACCAACAAAAATGAGCATTCGATTAGCAAATCATTCCTATCAATATCCTGTGGGAATCACCAAGAATATGCTTGTTCAAGTCGGTAAATTCATTTTTCCCGTGGACTTTGTAATCTTGGAAATGGAAGAAGATAGTAAAGTTCCACTCATCTTAGGAAGACCTTTCCTAAATACCGCTGATGCAATCATCAAAGTGAAAGGAAAAGAACTCAACCTTGGAGTTGAGGAAGATCGAATCACTTTTCTAATCGATAAAGCGACGCGCTACCCACATTCGGTGATGACACTTGTTTTACATCGATATTATTGATGAAGTCATCGATGAAGAATTGGACGCATTACTTAACGAATCCGATCCATTCATGACTACTTCTGAAAAAATCAATGAAACATATTTTGATAAAGAGTATGATGATTTCATGAAAGTAGAATTCGAAGGAGATAACTCAGAAGAAGAAGAAATGGAGGAAGAAGAAGAGAACTTTGAAGAAATAACTTTCCATAACGAGATGCGAATTAAATCCTCTATCGAAGAACCACCCACATATCTCGAACTCAAACCTCTCCCAGATCATCTTGAATATGCTTACTTGGAGGGAAACTCACTTCTTCTAGTAGTCATATCTTCATTGCTCGAGGACAGTGAGAAAGAAAGTTTAATTTCTGTCCTGAAAAATCACAAACAAGCTTTCGCTTGGAAAACATCCGACATCCCAGGAATTAGTCCCAATTTCTGCAAACACAAAATCAATTTTGAAGAAGGGATTAAACCTATGGTAGAACGTCAATGTCGACTCAATCCCAACATGAAAGAAGTTGTTAAAAAGGAAATCATAAAACTTCTCGATGCTGGAATCATTTACCCAATTGAGGATAGCCCTTGGGTAAGTCCTCTTCACTGTGTTCCCAAGAAAGGAGGAATGACGGTTGTGACTAATGAACGAAATGAACTAGTTCCAACTAGAACTATCCGGTTGGTGGCGTTTGTATTGACTATCGTAAGTTAAACAAAGCCACCAGAAAAGATCACTTTCCACTCCCGTTCATGGATCAAATGCTTGAAAGACTGGCAGGAAATAAATTCTTTTGTTTCCTCGATGGATTTTTAGGATATTTCCAAATTCCTATCGATCCTAACGATCAAGAAAAGACCACTTTCACTTGTCCTTTTGGAACCTACGCATATCGGCGTATGCCTTTTGGTCTTTGCAATGCACCTGCGACTTTTCAAAGGTGTATGATCGCCATATTCCAAGACATGCTAGAAACCTCCATGGAAGTTTTCGTGGATGACTTTTCAGTCTTCGGAGACTCGTTTGAAGCTTGTCTTTCTAATCTCGATAAAATGCTCGAAGATGCGAAGTGCGCATCTTGTCCTTAATGGGAAAATGACACTTTATGGTAACGAAGGAATTGTGCTTGGCCACAAAATCTCCGATTCAGAATGGAAGTAGACAAAGCAAAGGTCGATGTCATCTCGAAACTTCCACCACCAACTAACGTCAAAGCCGTTAGAAGTTTTTAGGACATGCTCGTTTTTACCGATTTATCAAAGATTTTCAAAAATATCTCGTCCGATGACAAAACTTCTTGAGAAAGAATCTATCTTTGACTTCAATGTCGATTGCATAAAAGATTTGAAACATTGAAATCTCAAGTAACTAGTGCTCGATCATGGTTTCACCTAATTGGTCACTACCCTTGAACTTATGTGCGACATAGCGATTTTCTTTGTTGGAGCCGTCTTAGGCCAACGTGAAGGAAAACACTTTCGGCCTATATATTTTGCTAGCAAGACACTGTATAGTGCTCAACAAAATTATACCGTCACCGAAAAGGAATTACTGGCCGTCGTTTTCGCATTCGACATGTTCCGATCCTACCTCGTGCTCTCAAAAACAATCGTTTTTACCAATCATTTAGCACTCAAGTATCTGTTCACCAAGCAAGATGCTAAACCACGTCTTATTCAATGGATTTTGTTACTCCAAGAATTTTACATCGAAATCAAAGATAAGAAAGGAGCAGAAAATCTTGTCACGATCACTTATCTCGTCTTGAAAACCCGATCTTGAGGAGTTAAAGAAGAGGAAATCGATGATTATTTTCCGATGAAACTCTCATGACCATCGATGGAACCAGCGATCCTTGGTTTGTTGACTTTGCGAACTACCTCGCAGGAGGAATTCTCAGAAAAGGTCTAACTCATGCTCAAAGAAGCAAATTCTTTTCGGAACTTAAATACTATTTTTGGGAAGAGCTATATCTTTTCAAAATGTGTCCTGATGGAATGATCCGAAGACGTGTTTCTGGTTCCGAAACCCGCAAGATTCTTGACGAAATCCTTATAAACACTCTATAAATACCCTCACAAAATCCTTATAACACACACAAAAGATTTCTGGTAACAAAACTCTGTCAAAATCTTTTTTCAAACCCAGAAATCTTTGTGTTCTTCAAATCCTTTTTCTGAAAAATCTTCTCTGTAAACCTTTACAAAAGTTTTTCATCACAACTTAAGAGATTCAAAAACCTTTGATTGTTCTTGTCAAGTTATTCTTCTCAAAACCCTAAAACTTTTTAATGGAAATGGCAAGAACACAATCTCTTGAGTTTGCTTCACTGAGAGGCGGTGATCTTAACAATGTTGAATTTAAAACAAATAATGTCATAGGCAACTTTGAATATCCTCAAACCGTCGACCTATAAGGACATTATGAAATTTTGTATAATCGCCACCTAAAACGCCTTTGTTCGGTGTCCTCTATTTTGTACCAAAACCTCCGAGGAGTTTTGGGCTACACTAAGGCCTTTGACCCGACACCCTTTACTAATGAGAATAACCTTAGACCACTCGTGGAATATCTCATCGAGTTCGATCTTAACGGGGACAAGAATTCACCCCGGATTATAAAACTTTTGCACTTCAACGAGGTTAGACTACAACAAAGGAGTTTATGTCGCCCATCCCGAACCTCCACAGTGAAGGATGGGTTAAAATAAATCGTTTAGATACAACTTTTTGGATAAGACCCCGTCACCAAGAGTTCATTTCCGTGGCTTGGAGGATTCTATTCACTTTTGTCATTCGGGTCCTCGTGGGAACCACTCATCCACCGAACAAGTTAACTCTATTACATTGATGATGGCATCTTGCTTGATGAATGGGGTCACTTTGTCGACATAGGGAGAGATTATTTACAGTGATCTCGTAACCAAGCTACAGGGCAAAACTAGGACGAAATACGTTTCGTATCCTAGGTTTGTCTCTTATGCTTTACAAGTGTTACTGGGTTCCAATTATCCCCAGGAAGAAAAATATGGTGCTTCACCAGGCATCTTGAGTCAATCAAATTTTCAAAAGGACCCATCCCTTGTCACAAATATTGAATTGACGGCCCATATGGTTACTGTAAACAACGGAGGAATCGGTGTCTCTAACCCTGCTCCTAAAAGAGAAAGGGAAGTCTCGGATGGGACTAAGACCAAACCCAAGACTCATGGCCTTGAGGCTTCGTGAACACCGCCAAAAGCAAAGAAAACCCAAGACCGACTTGCCACCCATCGGAGACCAAACAACATCCACCCAGGGACAACGAAGGACACGATAAATCACAATCGGTGCCCTTGGTCCAAACTACTACTCCCAAGATCCGGAGGAAACATACAACCACCGGTGGGGAGGCGCCTTCCACTTCGCCCAATGATGACATTAGAAAATCAAAGCCTTTGTCCGAGGGCACACTGAATGATCCCAAAGACTTAGAGGAACCAAACAACCCACCGATAGGGATATCACTTTCACCGACTACGCTAAAGGCACTGGGAAAACCCATCGTTGTCTCGTGGGTCTCGGGGGACAAAGACTCGGAGGAAAGGAACAACCCGCCGATACGAAACCTAAAACTAATCGACTCCAGAGAAGGCACTGGAAACTCCACCGGTGTTTGAGGGGTCAATGGGGACAAAGACTCGAGAGGAAATATACCACCCGATATGGAACCCATCACCAACCCCTTGTTGATCAATTCTTCGATATTCTTTGGGATACTTTTCTCCGATGATGAACTCGCTGAAAGTGAAGATGTTATTTTATCGCGGGGAAGAAGTGGACGCCGAGGTTCAATCGAACAAGAACCCACTGATCCAGGAGCATCTTGAATCACCATTCCACCGACAATAATGACTCCTCTTCCTCCATCGATGAATTCAAAAGATTTGATAATGTTCTTCCACTCACCGAGAGGCGACTTGTTCGATGGATCACCAAATGTAACATATTGGATTTCACAAACACATCATACCATGATCAAACTAGGCGTACACCTTAAGGTTTTAGAGAGAAAGAGTTAGAGGTTTGGGAACTTAGTAAGAGAAAGTGAAAATATTATTATGAGCTCAACTCTACCTGGGAGGTAGAGAGTATTTATAGTTTTACACAAATCGCCACCTACGGGTGTGGATCGGGAATCTGTGGGTAAAGACCGTCAGTCCTCCACGGTGTTACTTAACTAAATACTACTTAACTTAAAATAACTACGACTATGAGCTTTCTAATGATTACATATACTTGAGGTGACTGTCACTTTAATAACTGGATTTACTAAATCCTAACAATCTCCCCCTAAAGGAGGTCACCTCAAATTTCATTGAATACAAACAGATATTACATTAAGATTGTTCTTGGATCCATGTTCTGTTCTTAGCTCAAGAGCTCGTAGTCTTTGATTCTTCATTTTACATGTTTGGATAATCCAAGTGGAGGTCTTTAAGCGATCCACGTGATAATGAGTGTTGAGTCGGTTTGAGATCATCACTATCATAAATCTCGACTCATCCTTTGTGGTGTTGGTATTATGTGATGTTGTGACTTTTGGACCGACATCGACATTACGGATCATGATTTCTTCTCATCGAGTAGCGGAAGCTTTTGTTGATTCATGATATTGGCGGCGTAGTAGAAGCGTGGAGTGAAAATATCGAATCATTGATGCACTAATCATGATTTCTTTAGAAGTGAATGTGTTGAGTGAGCATGCGGCTATGGATTGACCGCTTCATTCGATCACCGCAAGCGTCGGGCGTGCACACACAATGATTAGCAATAAAGCGCACGAAAGTGTCTTTGATCACTTCGTTGAATTGAGGTACACACCTACGGTTCCCGTTGAGCAAGATCAGTAACGCCTATGATCGGGTATAATTTTGAAGAATTTCTTTGACAGGGTTTCGCGTTGCTCTAGTTGTTCTCAAACCGAACGTCTCAAAGAAGACAACACGGAGTGAGTGAACCAAATAATTGAGATTCAGCGATTGATGAAAAGAGATTTGAAAAACAATCGTGTTCCACACAATATAAATTGTTTTTGCAATACAACGAAGGTTTTAATGAAAATCAATTATCAATCATAAACACCTTATATTTTGAAATATTAGTACACGATCGATGTGCTAGAGAAAGGATTTTAAGCACAACGACCGGTTTTTCAAAGGTATCCGTCAATCCATAACTGAACGAGATTGATTCAAAATTTGAATCGCCTATTGTTTCATTCGGTTGTCACATGGTTGATCTATTGGATAGATCTCACATGCCACCTACCAAGAGCTTGTTTGATGTTAGCTCTAGAAGGCTTTCCATCTTTATTGTAAATATGTTAGCATATCACTCAGATGTTCTGGCAATACCACAAGGATACTGCGTAGGACTCTTAATATATAATCTCTCTTTCTACATTGTGTGAAACAGAGAGTCTTCATTGACAGTGTCCTAATGAGATTTATTTGATGATCTCGAGGCTCTAGACTTAATTGTGCGCCTTTGGTTCCTATGCCGGAGACTAGGGAGAGGGTCTCCTTCTTCAATATCAACCATTTCTAAGAGAAAGTCGATAGATAATGTAGGTTCCCTTGTGAGAATGAAACAAGTCCTTTTAAGAGGAACTTGAGTAGCTTGGGAAGTTGTAGTGCAGTGCGTCCACTGGGTCCATGACGTCTTGTCTTCAATACCGGTGTTACCTCGCAATGACCGATGTATATGAATTGTACCGGTTTACGCCTAAGGTTGAAAATAATGGAGGCTATTTGTTTTCACCCTTTTCTTATTTATTTCTTTTCATTCTTCAACCCCTTGATTGCTTACCGAGACTTCATTACTAGAACCTTGTTGGGTTTATTCCAGTTCTAGCTCTATCTCAGTCCGCACTCTTCCCATATCTCACTTTTCTCCTTTTTTCATCATACCTAATGACTTTACACTATCTAGTGGATTGTCCCTGGGTATATCCCTCCGACACTGGCGGGATCGTGGGAACGAATACCTAACCTAACCATCCTTATATCACCATGCATAAAGTAAATTTGGTCGGTCTTTTTGGTATTGTTCATCAGCCATTGGAACCAATTGAAAACCATTTGAAAATCAATCCAGGTACTTGTGATATATAATCAAAGCATTTTGTACCTGAATTGTTTTTGATATTTTAGAAAAACGGCTCCCCCTCAACATGTGCATCATATGTTTAAACCATTTTGGCACATGGAGGCAAGAAGAAGAATTCACTTCTTTTGGTAAATATTTTCTAAGAATATCGACATTACTTTCCCGATCAAAAATCAGTGATTCACATACAATTAAAGATATTTTCGGGAAAGAATGTGGTTTTCAATAAAAATTGCTCCCCCTCAATATGTGCATCGAGTTTTGAAAGAGTTTTGCACATATTAGAGAAATCCTGCACTTTGGAATAAATTAATCACGTTTCAATCCCTTTTTGGTTTAAAATAGATGCTCCCCCTTAACATGTGCATGGAAAATTTGAAATCGTTTGGCACATGAATGGAGGAGATTTTGTTAAACAATTATAAAACCAACTATCGAGTTATCAGTTTAAATCCAATTTAAATCACAAATTCTCCCCCGATCACAATTTTCAAATCATTTGAAATTTGAGATCTTTATAGATTTAAATTGTTTTTTAAAGCTTTTGAGAAGAATTGTGACTTGCTTATGAAAACATTTAACCGATAAGGATCAAATCTTCAGACTTTAAACTCCATTGCTCAGACGTGCATGAGTATCTTTTGAAAACATAACATTAGCAAAGGTTTTGAATCAATTGTATAAAAATTGTTCATTTTGATTTTCCAAAAGTAAAGCTTGCTCATTTACGTGCCAATTGTTTAAAAATGCTCTTTTTAATTCGATTGAAATCATTCTCCCCCTCAATCAATGACACAAGTTGTTGATTGAAAGATAGAGATTTTGACAGATGATAAGCACAGATGATTTACAAGAATAATAGAGTACGAGGTATTTTCAAAACAATTTTGTTTTCATTAGATGACAAATATTTTTCAGAAGAATCATTAGACGGAAAAATATTTGGAGAGAAAACATTTGTCTTTTTGGTGACAAATATTTGTTTTAAGAATCAGAGCATGAGATTTGAAAAAAATAAGATTAAGCATAGCTCTGTTCTTTCTTTTTAAAACGAGTTACTGCCTGAAATGACAATAAACCACAATTTTACTATCTCTCAATTTTTTTTAAACAAATTATATACATTCGAAGAACATCTAAAAACCCGTGACATTCTTTGAGTGTCAACACAAAGTTCGTAGATGATATCGAACAAAGAAAAACATGACAGAATAACAATAATTTTTTGGAAATTTTCAAGATTTTCTAATTTGGGAAAATTGGTCAAATAGACAACGCGCCCTGATGCATATCACTTTATGGACCACGCCCTTTTAAAATTCGAAAATAGACATGTTGCCCACCGCTTTTCTTGGACCTAACCAGGGGCTGCCATGTGTCCGACAACTTATGACACAAGTACGTATTTTGAAGGTATATGTCATGTATTGTAACGTATTGTTTTTTGGGCATCTTTATGTTTTTTGGGCAACTTGTATTTATACACGAGGATAGTTTTGTCATTTCATATTTAAAAAAAAAACAAAAAAACAAACGCCCACAAAACACAGAGTACATGTCCTTTAATGTCTTGTGTTCCTAATCACTTTCTTCTTTCTTCAATACAATTTGTTTAACAAAATCTTTCTTTCTTTTTTTGGTCTATTGACTTCATATCTTTATCCCAATCTTTCTGCTTTTGTTTAGAAAACATGTCTGACAATATCCCACTAGATGTTCAACTAGATATCATCCATAGACTACCTCCTAAGTCTATACTCCAGCAACGTAGTGTTTGCAAGTTATGGAAGGCTAGTATAGATTGTGGAAGCTTCATCTTTAATTACGGTGTTCGTCGTAATGATTAGTGTTTATTTATGCTAACATTCGATATGGGTGACCAAGGTTTTGTGTTAGCTTTAGATGAGCGACTAATCGCCACGCCACTTATCTGATTTAATGCTTTCATCAATGATTACAGATTGGCAATTCTAATGGTCTTTGGTGTTTTGTCTATGGTTCTAATCTAATGACCTGTAATTTGGAAGCGGCAATCAAAAATCACTTGCGAGATTTGTCCGGTTTACGCGTCAAATCGAGCGTCAAAAGATTTTTTTTGGTTTTGCCGTCCGTCCGGACACCCTTGACCCGACGATCGTAAAGGTCTCCTATCCTGTTTTCGAAAGTGGTTTCTGGTATGTCTCTGTCTTTTCTTTGAACTCGTTAAGGTGGACAACCTTTGAAAATTTCCACCCCCCTCGTGAAACTATCAAATTGAAACGTAAAAGTCATGCAGTTGTAGGTCGTTTTCTCTATTGGACTGGGAGTGAAAAGTTAACTAATGAGGACGGTGTTATTTATAAGATTTATATGTTGATTTCTTTTGATTTGGTAACCAACCAATTTAAAGTTATAGACCTACCATGATTTTAAAAATGAACTCCAGTTCCATTTAATGTTTTTGATCTTGGAACCTCTCTAGTGATTTCGGGACGATCATTGGTGAAGACATTCCATTGTTTTGCGGATGGTTGTTGGGCGTCAATGGTTCTTCCATAACATCATTTAGAAGCCTATTCGCCATCCCTACCCTATATTCGGTTCGTTTGCTTGGGTTTACAAAGGATCAAGCTCCAATAGTGGAAGCGCATAACGCCAATCATTTGGGTCATCGGTATTTGTGTACAACAAAGAACTTGAATTATTTGTCCGCATGGGAATGTTAGGAGATGCGGATCTTTCTACATCGCCCCATACAAAGAATCTCTTCTTTGTTAAATCACTGCACCATCTTTGTTTATAGTATGTTTTATTTTATTTTTAACTTACCATTCTATTAATGTTTTATTTTTAACTTACACCATTATATTCATGTTCAATGAGTTTGTTCGTGGTTAGGGATCATGCTTAATGGGAATGAAGCTTTGTGGTTTTAGTACGATGTTTGTATGTGAAGGAAGCATGGAGTGGTTAGCTTTTTCACACTTGCTGAATTTTATAAATCAAGTGGTTATATATTATGTAACCATTAAACTCATAATTATGTAGTAATCGTAATATGTAGTAGGTTATGCAGTATGAAATGTTGTATGTCAACGTATTTACTATTTCCTATGTTCTTTAATCCCATTATACATCTTTGTTTAACTGGGAACTAGCGATGTTTCCAATAAACAATGTGGCAACTAAGCATTCTACGTAGGGCAACTTCTTTTCCTTATTGACTAATTTTATAAACCAAGGAGTCCTTCTAGTTGTTACAATTCGTATTCTACAATCAACTAATAACTACCAAGTAGTGACTATGCACACTTGAACTTAACAGATTTACCATTCAACACTAGTACAATTTAACTAGCAGTTGTAAGTTTAATACTAGCAGCACTAAACCAATATGTCTCTATTCAGGCCCAGAATAGTAAGACCAACACCTACACAAGGGCACCAGAATGGTATCAGCAGCACCTACACACGGGCAGCACAAACACTTTAGTTTTACTAGCGGTAGTAAAATTAACTATAGCGGTAGTAAAAATAACTAGCAGTTGTAAGTATACAACCAATTCATTTTCAATGTTTGGCGTTGCTTTCATGATTCAATGTTTTCAATTTTTACGTAGTTATTTCATTTGTTGTATCATTAAAATACATACCTAACTTTGAACTTAGTTTGCAGACTCATTAAACTGAAATATTGAATAAGCCAGACATGTATCACAGAACAAACGTAATAAGAGCCATCTCATCTTGATTAGTAGGTTCTCTTGTATGTTGCAAGATCCTGTAGTGCTTTTTTACTACTTCTATACCAAGAGCCATCTCTTCATCTTGATTGGGATCAAGAGTCTATGTCATTGCATCAAGTTCATGTTCACTATTTTCTTCAAAATCATCTTCATCTACGTCATGTTCCTCGTACCCTCCATCGTCATTATCATTCATGCTGCATGCCTGCATAATGGTAAACCAATATAATACATCAATAAATAATGTCGTTTGATAGAATAACAATTTATCCTCACTTTACAATCATTAACAATGGCCCTAATAAACCATAACATGTACTGTTGGTATTAATGTAGTTGGATATAATTAAAAAGCAAACAACAACAATAGAGAATAAATAATCTACTAAAACTCACCTTTCACAAATTTTTCACAACAAAATCTAAAAATATTCTATTTAAAGTATCACAGGATCAACATTAAAGGAGGCGACGTTTTGTTTTCTCTGGATATTTGACTTTTAATGTAGAAGACTAATAGGTTTTATTGGGCCCATCAAATATTTAACGGCACATGACCTAGGGTACCGTCCTGCGCCCTTAAAAGTTCAGGGTAGCAGGAATTCCAGTTAGCCAAGTTGGAGGCAGTAAAATGGGTTTTGGCCATATTTTACGGACCAAATTTGAAAAGCTTGTATCTTGGGCGCGCGAATTAATGAACCAACCCAACAACCACATATAATGATCATAACACACCCTCGTTCTGACCATCAATTGCAAATCAATGACCCTCATCCAAAGCCTCCGTCGACAATTAAAAACCAAAAATTTCCTTGAAAACCATGTCGTTTCGAGCTAATGTTATCACCATTATGAGAGATTATATTAGCAACATGTCGACATCTGATGATCGGTAACATTTTGAATCGGTTGCCAATAATGAGCGGTGAGCACCTCTATTTTATCTACAAATTGGAGGTTTAAGTGGACCTTGCTCACCAAGTCATAATTGATGAGGATTTCTTTTATTATTTAACATATAAGTTTGATGGGAGCCATGTTACTAGACTTTTAAATCGCTTACGAGTCCCATAAAAATTTTGTCTTCTTTGTAGTTCCCAAACCGTTGTGCGGAATGGAAGACTTGAATTATGAAGAGATTCGTGATTGGCTTATGTTTTGGCATCGCAAGGAATTCGAGAGTCGACAGCTAGAAAGCGGTATGGACAACCGATTACATTGCCAACCGAACTTTACGGGCATATTGAATTGAAACATCTTGAAATCCATTGTTGTGATTTTCCTAGTTTGGTGTTTTCACTAGTTTTCCAAATTTATTGAGCTTAGAATTGTGTTTAGTCAAATTTCTTACCAGACAGTTTGGGATTTAATTGTTGGTTGTCCCTTACTTGAGTCTCTTATATTGGATGTTGAGAGTACAAACGGATGAAACTATGGAATCTTGCAAGTCTTAGGAATTTGAAGAAGTTACATTTTCATTCGGTATTTCAATCTTGTCACGACAATCATAGCATCCAATATCTTTCACCGACAAGACTTCCATCTCTTGAGACCCTTACATTGGATTTTGACTATTGCACGGTAAGACCGTTTTGAGATTTACACTTCTAATTTTACAATGTCAAATATATGTGTAATCAGAACGACATTTAATCTTTGAAACTAACCCAAACTCTACTTGTTGTAGTTGATGCGTGATGGTAATTCCGTGATGAATGTCCCTTTGCCGCTTGTATCCTCGTTAATCTGAATCTAAAGGAGTTGATTTTGCGAGATCATATCGTGTCACTCATCGTCCAAATGATTCGCGTATCTCCAAACTTGAAAAAGCTGGAAACCAGAGTAAGTGTAATACTTTATTACTCTATTTTATACGTATCAAATAAACATCCATAAACTGTCATGTTTTTCTATCTCAATACTATTTGATTTTCCAGGCTGCACACACGCTTAGTGTTTTACCTTTGGAACAACCTTCATTTGATTTAGACACAACCACATTCGGTCATGGGCGATTCGAGACGGTGATTTTCGATCCTTTCCTAGATCACGTAATGAATTACACATAATAAAGTTTATACTTGCTTGTTCCACGTCGTTAAAGAAAATGTATATCGGGGCGGCGATTTGATGAGCGATGGTTATGATAATATCAAGACAATTGGGAGTTCGCTAGGAAGTCGTTGAAACTCCCGATCTTCCGTCACGACCGTTGTAAAATTGTTCTAGTGGTTGTAGGTTTATGTATGGTTTCAATACCTGCGTCAATTAAATTTGTGTACACAAAGTTTGGTGTGTCTGTTTATCAAGGGTTTATGTAGTAATCGTAATATGTTGTAGGTTGTCGTCAGATGAAACGTTGTATGTCAACGTATTTAGTATTTCCTCTGTTGCCATTATCCATTTTATTTCATCTCGCTAACTAGCGCTTGTTTCCAAATATCAATTTGGCAACTAAGCTGTTGAGCGTAGGGCAACTTCTATCACTAGCAGTTGTTATAATAACTAGCGATTGTGCGTATAATACTAGCGATTGTAAGTATACAACCTATTCAGGTTTACTAGCGATGAGTCGATTGTTTCCAAATATCAATTTGGCAACTAAGCTGTTGAATGTAGGGCAACTTCTATCACTAGCGATTGTTATAATAACTAGCGATTGTGCGTATAATATTAGCGATTGTAAGTATACAACCTATTCAATTTACTAGCAGAGTCAATTATAATTAGCAATAGTAAAATTAACTAGCGCTTGTAATTTGGCAACCAATTCATTCTAAAATTAATCCCAGTGCCCATAAGCTCGTATTTTACCTTTAACCCGCCTATCCAACCCGATATGCCGGATTAGTAGACGACACTTGCTTGGGGTCGGGCTGCAATCAATGAGGATCGAGACCGAAATTTCACCGTGTTGTTTGCCTCTCTTTGCACATTCTACCACTCCTTCGACCCCAATACCCATGATATACATCCTTCTTCTGCTCGGGAAGAGCGAGGTTAAGAAAGAACTGCCTAAACTTTGAACATCCCAAATGGCTAATGAGAGTCTAATCGGTTTAAACTCCAACCTTTGGTACGCCATATGGTCAGGGCAGGCTTCCACAAACCTCAAAGGACACGGGTTTTGGTTGAAGGAATGTTGTGAATGGTCGCAGAGATAGGTCAATTTTGTCATCTTAGAAACGGCAAATTGTTTTTAGTAGTCATTTAAGAACATGTTTGCTTGTCATGAGAATCGATTTGCGCTTATGATTTTGTTTTGGGGGGTAAAGGTTTAGGCTATGTATGGGCTTTTTGGAACCGACGGTGCGTGGGCAACGGGTTAAGATTTTCAACTTCTCTTTGTTGTTTTTTGTTGATGGAGGAATGGTTGTTTTTATGTGCTTTCCTTTATTTACCTCGCGTATTTAAAGGGAGGATTTTCTTGTTCTTGCACGCGGTATAATTAATTTCCAATTCTTGTTTTGTGGGTAGGCACGTACCTAGGCTCCTGGGCATCTATTTTTCTGTTGGATTTGTCATAAAATTTCTAGGAAGGAACGTGAATATTTACTTGCGATTTCTCTCCTTTTTGGTATTTGGATAAGACTTATCCGTAATTACAAACCGTTTGAATTTATCGATTTATTATCATCCTTTTTTGTACTGAAATTTTGCTATGTCTGTACATCTGTTGTTGGTTTTGAAAATGTTGCTTAAGCACGTTTGACAAACTGAAGTAAATCATTCATATCCACGCTTTAAATTTCACTTTTAAAATTTGAACTCATTTGGAACACAGAAACAAAGTTGGTATTTGCGTCGACACTAGCGGTGGTTTGAGCGACACTAGCGGTGGTTTGAGCGACCCTAGCAGTGGTTGTTTAAACTGTAGCAGTGGTTGCGTATTCACATATGCATATAATTGATAATTTGTTCAAACCATGTAGCCTCCTTTGGTTTTTCCAAAAACGCAACCATGTTGTGGTTTTTTATCCCCAATTTAATCAAAATTAATTTGTACTTTCAAAACAACTGTTTTAACTCTTGTAGTAGTTGTTAGTATTTTTGGGCGTATTTATCCCCAATTGTGCTATTCTAATGAGCAAACGCAACCGTTATCTTCATCTAGTATCTAGACACGAAAATTCTGACAATCAAGTTAAAGTTATTGGGCAATTTCGTTGGAACCTCAGGCCACCTTCCAATTTGCAATCTGGGCAACTAAATGACATCATTGGGCAATACTTGTTGTACGATCGGGCAACCATAATTCTTAACCATATGATCATAAAGGATACACTTAACAAAGATAAACCTAATAAAGACTAAGTTTGGCATAGAAGCACTATCGCATGGTTGGCAAGATAAACTCATAATTATTTTTACAAGAACAAACATTCATAATGTGGAACCATTCCTCGTGCACTAGCCCTTTTTTCTATAATCTCGAACCCTCTTTCGTTTTCGTGATAGCAACACGCTTTGTAAACTTCCTTCTTTTGAAAGGTGTTGCACTACCGCACCGCATGCCAATCCTCTTCCCGCCATACCATGTTTTTGAAATAAAATTGTGACAAAGCTCGTAGCTCGTGCACAATGTAGCGTCCATGGATCCATTCTCATCGGCAAGGTCATACATTCGTCGAACGTCATTGTCGTGTGCAACAATTTTAAACCATCTTCTAGTGCCTTATTTGGTGCAAGATAAAATAAAGCCCATTTTCCCTCAATATCATTCAAAACATGATCAAGCACCCGGTAAATGCAACCACGGTGGAGCTAAAACACGGACATCGACAAGGAGACCGCCTACATAGCGGAGTGGTGAAATTCAAATTTCCGTTGTGGTGCACTTTAAATATGACTTCTTTGGTTTCCGCCATGTCCTATAAAGCGAAACCCTAATAACAATTTCAATAACTTTTAATTAAATAAATATTTAATAATAGAATATAAAATATAAAGTCGCACGATTATTTATATTCATGTACTCTATAAATATATGAACGAATAAGGTAACAAAGTACATACGGGAGTACAACAAACTGGATTTGTTTATAAAAAGAAGAAAAGGACAACGATTTTTTATTTGGATTCTTCGATGAAAGTGTAAGCATCCATAATGCAACTTGGTGAAAGACTTTAACTTGGTGAAAGACTTTTTACTATTCTAATAAGATATTCAAATGACTTGTTCCATTGTGGCAATAACTTTGAAGAAGACTTTTACAAAAACACTAGTAAAGACTTCAAGTGTTTGAAGCTATTGTCAAAAGCTTTTGTATTTATAAAATTTCATTTTCACCCAACATTAAATATGCAAATGCTTTTGCGGTGGAGTATGTGTTCAATGCATCAAGTCTTTTATGACTTGATGCATTGGTAATGCTCGAGGAATGTGTGGATGTTGATAGTTGAAGATTATTAATTTGATTTAAAAATACAAAACCATTTCCCAAAAAGCAAGCGACATACTTACCAAGAGCAGTGAAAAGTGAAAACAAAATAGCCAAATGCTAGAGTTCACAAAAAAGTCAAAAAGTAAAATGCAGAGGCCATCGATACTCTAACTCTTTGTGACCACAAAAACCCATTTGCAAACACCAATTATTACAGTTAGTTTGGATTATTCACACTATACACCAATTCAAATTGTCAATAAATAATACAAATTGTCTACACAAAACTAAAACACCTTTTCATTTGTGAAATTTACCTTTCCCTTCTACTGTGATATTTTAGTCAATTGACATTTAGATCAATTAGATTATCAATCATCACAATCATTTACGAAATGGCGTGTTCTTTGTGTCAATATGGTACATGCACTCCAAATTGTACTAATTTGCACGATTCTTTATTTAAAGACATGATAAACCGTTTCAAGAGAATGGTAATTGCTTGTGAGTAGGAAAGACTTTCCCAATAGAAGGAAATTTTAGAGAGAAACAAGAGTCGATTGATAAGAGGAAGAGAATGATTGAACAACTTCCGAGTATGAATGTGAGTATGCGAGATATGAAAGCGCGTTTCAAGAGGATCGAAGATGATAATGCTAATTTAGAAACAACGTGTGAAAAGGCGATAGGCGATTTTAAGATTTACAAAGATTATAATCGATGCTAAGCGAAGTATGAAGAGATGCAAACCGCTTTTAAGATTTTGAAAGATCATAATGTTGTTGTCAAAGCTAAGTATCAAGAGATGGTTGAATGTGCCAAAATCTTATCAATGAGACTCAAAGAAGTTGCGGTGATCTTGATGATTTTAGGATTATGAATGTGTTTTGTAAATGTTTAAGAATGTGCTATTTTGGACTGATTAGGTATGTAAGGTAATAAGTATTTATCTAATTAACAAGGTACTAGATTACTGCATCAAATTTTATGTTATGATTTTATGATATCATTTGTGAAAACATAAATAATCAAAATAATAGCCAATCTCGGTATTCTTCACATGCGAATATACTCTAAATAGACTTAATTCCAATGCTAAACTCAAAATTCCATTAGTTATTGATATTATTAACTAGGAAACATAAATTTTCCAAACCTCAAGAGTCAAGATGATTCTTTAAAGGCTACAGTTGAAGAAAAGGAGAATGAAGGGTGCAGCAACCACTTCAAGATTCTTGCATCCACCGCTAGTATTGGAGTAACCATCCGCTATTATTATACCCATCGCCGATTCAGACGTTTCCACCGCATAGGCAACCATTGCTACAATTATAACCACATCAATAACACCAACACCAAAACCAAAAAGGTCGACAATGAGATTGCCATACAATTGGTTAACCAAAAGCAATCTCACCCTATCCTCGCACCTAGAGCTATTGCTAAGACTCTAAACATTGGTGAACACATGCGAGAAGATGTAGTTACTCAAATTGATATTGGAAAGGGTAAAGGATTGCGATCCAACTTTGGTGTTTCAAAGTACAGAGGATCGAGATAGCTTTTGATGAAAAACCACTCCTTATTAGTCTACAACCGCCACTAAATTTTTAATGAACCAAGTAATGTTACATACTTAACTAACGACATCTAAGGTATCATACCCTACATAATTACGAATCGATACACATAAAAAGAGCAACGGATTATAAAATGGAATTAACACCTATCTAACATAGCTATTCATCGAATAACAAAATGATTTATTATAACACGAACCAATTGGAAATAATCATATGTAATAAACAACAAGAACAATATTTATGTACCATATTTGGGAACATTTTTTAAAACTTGATCAATCGAATGTAGTTTGCAATCAACATTGTAACTTTAAAGATGGTGACATAAGCGGCGTTACAAGGAAGGCAATGGTGAAGAAGGCGGTTTGATTTGTGAAAATAGTATTGCGAGAAGCAAGAGAAAACCGATAACTATAGATGCTTTATTGGTCGGTGACTTTTGGATTTTGAACTCTCTTAATTAATGGATAGTGTGCTTTTACTATTCAAATGTGTACTTTTTGTCTAACGTAAAATGACGATAAAACCCTTTTAAAATTATACGGTTGCCCACCGCTTTTAGTTGCCTAAAAACAATACCTTACACATACGGGACACTTGTCGCAATGTCGATGAGTTGCCCAATGACAATGGTTGCCCTCGGTCTATTTTCAAATTAAAAATAAAAGTGGTCTAGAAAGTGATATGCATCAGGGCGCGCGGTCTATTTGCGTCATTTTCCCTGCTAATTTTTATGGATTTTGAAAATTTTATATTTTTCTATTTGCTTTTTGTTGGTTTTGTAATTTTGTATTTTGCTTTTTGAATAACTATTTACAAGAGATGGATGAAGAATGACCTTGACTCCTCATCTTCCTCTTGAAGACGTTTGAGTGTTTCCGGTTGTAGACTCTTTAGACCAAGTCGTGGAAGGATAAACTCAAAACGTTCTCTAAGAAGAGTTTTGGTGAAGATGTCTACTAATTGGTATTCAGTCCTCACAAAATAGAGTTCCACCACACCGTTCTCCACTTGATCCCCGATGAAATGATGTCGAATGTCGATGTGCTTTGCTCTTGAGGGTTGAACGTTGTTGCATGAGAGAAATAGCACTTTTATTATCACGATCTGAGAGGATTTTGTTGAATTCAAAGCCATAGTCGATAATGGGATCTCATCCATAGGATTTGAGCACAACAAGATGACATGGCTATGTATTCAACATCTGTAGAGGATATAGAAGTACTCATTTGTTTCTTTGAAGACCAACTCACAAGCTTATCGCCCAAAACCGAGCACCTCAAATGTACTTGACGTGTATCTTGACATCCTGCATGATCGGCATCTGCATAGGTCATTAGTGACATACCGGTGTCCTTGGTACCAAAGTCCCATATTGATGGTTCCTTGGAGATACCGAAACCCGTTTAACCGCTTCAAGGTGCTTTTAGTAGGCTTAGCACGATATCTAGCACACATGCATACAACGAACAAGATGTCTAGTCTCTTGGTGTGAGGTACATCGGGATCCAATCATCTGCGATATTTTGTTTGATCTACCATGATCCCCGAGTGGTCCTCATCCGATTTTAGTACGTTCTATCATGGGGGTGTCAGCAGGTCACAAGAATCAAATCCAAATTTCTTTAAAATCTCATTAGCATATTTAGATTGATTTATAAAAATGCCTCCGGGACTTTGTGAAATTTGTAATCACAGGAAAAATGACATTTGTCCCATCATTGACATTTGAAATTTGGAACCCATTTCATTTGAAAAATGGTCACATTCATTGGGGTCAGTCGAGGCAAAAATAATATCATCAACATAGATTTGAACATGGATTAGATGTTCGCCTGACTTTCTGGTGAACAATGTCGAATCAACTGCTCCTTTGCTAAATCCAGTAGATAGAAGAAACTTTGATAGCGTATCATACCATGCCCTTGGAGCTTGCTTCAAACCATAAAGGGCCTTCTTCAAGCGATAGACATGAGTAGGATGCTCTGGATTCACAAAACCTTTCGGTTGACAAACGTATACGACTTCTTTAAGATCTCCATTAAGAAAAGCCGTCTTTACATCCATCTAATAGACTACCATGTTCTTACTTGCAGCATTAGCTAAGAAGATTCTGATTGCCTCGATACGAGCAACTGGAGCAAATGATTCTTCAAAGTCAATACCCTCCTCTTGACGGTATCCTTTTGCAACCAATCGAGCCTTGTTCTTTAAAACATCACCATGCTCATCAAGTTTTACTTTGAAGATCCACTTTAGAGCAATGATCATAGCACGATCGGGAGCGGTACTAATTCCCATACATCTAGTCGATCGAACTCATGAATTTCTTCTTGCATAGCATTGAACCAGATGTCTTCATTCATGGCGGTTTAACATCTTTTGGTTCAACCTTGGATAGTACGGAGTTGAAGAAGCACTATAAGGCATCAATTGCAAGTTGTTTGCGAGTTGATCTTTGGACGAGAGGATTTCAATGATGTTGTCCAATGGGTGATCATGTGTCCATTTTCTAAGGTGTTCGTGTGGTTGTTGTTGAGGAACCGAAGTAGCAGTCGATTTCTCGATGAAGATGGTTCGATGATGATTCGAGAGCAAATGTGTTTTCAAATGGGGCATCTTCGGGAGTAGCAAAGGATTCTCTCCATCGGGGTGCGAAACAATTTCATGATGTACACTCGATGATTGATGATTTGTTGATGAAGCAGTGATCGTGATGGCGCTTCTTGGCTTAATGACATAGGCGAAGGGTTAACTTCATTGACGAGGGATAGGAGAAGCCTCGTTGATGGATTTGAGATCATTAGCAATTGGCTCATAGTGTTCATCAAACATTGGATCAAATAGTTTCTTCAAGTCATCTTCGAAGGTGGTACATAAGGAGTTCTTTGGCGAAGAATCGTATACAAGAGTAGAAGCGATGGGACTACTTGATGATGCGGGTCAGGCGGGTTGTCCGGAGCCATTGGACCGGTCGACTCATCGAGCGTAACGTGAATTGTTTCCATGATATTTCGGGTTCTTTTGTTGTAGATTCGGTATCCTTTTACGCTTAGTGCATATCCTACAAATACCCAATGTCCACTTTAGCTTTAAGTTTGCCTAAGTCTTGGCCCTCATTAGTTGGATAACACAATGCACCAAACACACGAAGGAATGAAAGATTAGGTTTTGATTGTGAACAAGTTCATATGGAGTTTTTCCATGAGAAGTGTGAATAAGGGATCGATTTTGTGTATAGCATGCGGTGGCAATGGCTTGACCCGGAGAAACATTGGAACCTTTGAGTAAATCAAGCATTGTTCTAGCGGCTTCCATAAGAGTTCGATTTGTCTTTCAACTACACCGTTCGTTGAGGAGTTCGTGGAACACTTCTTTGATGGTGATTCCAACACTTTCATAAAACTCACTAAGTTGTTTATTAACAAACTCGGTTCCATTGTCTGCATTCGGATGATTACGGCGGTTTTGTTAAGTCGAACCTACAATTTGTTTGATAAGTTTGATGATGATATATGGAGTTTCATCCTTTGTTCTCAAGAACTTAACCCATGTAAATCGAGAATAATCATCAACCACAACTAACACATATTTCTTCCCATAAATGTTCGCACTCTCATGGGTCCACATAAATCCATGTGAATGGTATGAAGAACTTCCATAAGCGAGTTTGTATGTTTGGGTTTGTGGGCATACTTCTTTTTCCCAATTGGCATCTTTGAACAAAGATGATCCTTTTCATACTTTAGTCTAGGTAAGCCTACAACTAAGTCCTTTCTGGAAAGGTCATTTATGGTGCCAAAGTTCAGGTGATTTAGACGACGATGCCATAACCATGACTTTGTTTTCGAAGCCTTTGACAATAAGCAGATTGGAGAAGAATTCATCATATCTTCGATAGAGATGGTGTACAGATTTGAATCACGTGTTCCTCTTAAAAGTTCTCTACCATCAAGTTCTCTAACGAAGCAAGTATGTTTTATGAAGGCCACTTCTAGATCAGAATCACATAATTGACCGACAGAGAATAAGTTATGACCAAGACCTTCAACGTAATATACCCTAGAGATAACACTATCACCGACAACATAGTCTCCATAACCCATAATTGCACCGAAATGATCATTCCCAAATCTAACAGTCCCGATGAATTTACTCACAAAGTTCATGAGCCGTGACCAGTCTCCAGTCATATGCTTGGAACAGCCTGAGTCCAGGTACCACGGAACGATTTGAACGATCTGTAGTTGAACACAGACAAGAATGAATAACTTGATAATTGGGATCCCCATGCAAGAATGGGTTCTGTTTGGTTAGTAACATTGATTGGAACACCAACATCAGAAGTAGAAACAATGGAATCATCAGGGATAGATGCAGTGCTAGTGTCCGTATTAGACCTATTCAAAGTATGTTCACTTCTTAAGGGAATAGTTCTACCAGTAGGCATCCATTTCCTAATGGGCATTGATCTAGATAATTTATTCCACATCTCATTAAGATTGAATTTGCGGCCAGTAGGTATCCATTGATAACCTATGTTACTAAATTTCCTTCCTGTGGGTTTCCAATGTTTTCTAACCTTCTTCCGCCATTGCTTTCTAGCCTTCTTAGCATGATTTTTGCATTAACTATCTTAACAGGGCATTTAACAAACATTAATCAAATCATTCACACCACATTCAAGATTAATGTGAAACCACGTAATCATCATTACATGTTTTGCCAAAAGTAGAATTCGCATTAATTACGATGACGCTTAGAGCTAACACTAGAATCAACACGATTCGTTTTATTCAAATTCTCCCTAAGGTGATCTTCTACTCTCTTCCATTGAACATTCCTAGCATGCAAGGTCCTATCATTCTTTGTGTTGCCTTGAGGCTTTGACCCGCTTGCTTTGGTGTCACTTCTTACTCCTGTAGAGGGAATTGGAACATTAGTTGGTTTTGCTACTTTTTGCATTCCTGAACTAGAAGTGCAGGGATCTAAACTATTTGAAGGCATGCTAGAGTTTACTTGCTTAGTACTGGGCATGGAATGAGTTGTATACTTATCACAAGGCATCGAGCAAGGCATCACAGCTTTACCTTTCGCACCTAAGGATTTAGGACATGTTGCTATTAAACATTCTAACATCTCCTGAGATCGTTTGGCCTAAATGCAAGCAAACCTAATTTCACTATCAAGTGGCTTATTTATGAATTCCTCTTCCACAATCTCACGGAGACATTCAAGACTATCCTTAAGGCGAGCAAGATAATTATGAAATACAAGTTCGTTATTCCTAAGATGAGGAGGAATGTATTTAACAGTCATAGTATATTTACAGTCTGTAGATGACTTCGATGCAACATTCTCATTGAAGACAAGTGGCATTTTCCCTTTTCACGACTCTTGATTCTCAATTTCCTTTTGTAAAGACGTTATTTTTCGTTGTTCTTGTCACGAGTGACTTTCATTGAATCATATAACTCTTTAAAGTGTAGTTTAACTTTTTCATTTTCTTTTAGAAAACTTTCATTTTCCTTTTGTAAAACATTAACCAAGTTTTGAAGATGAAAAGTTTGAGAATACTGAGAATCTAAAGTAGGAGGCATTTGGGAGCTAGTTACATCATTCTTTTCACCCTTTAATTATGCAATTTGGGTTCTCATTTTTCTGATCGTGTTACAATGAGCTCGAATCTGTTCATCACGTTTGCTAATTTCAAAAACTGCATCAAATTCAGGAGCATCCAAGGATGTCTTGACATTTGAGGTTTTAACATTTTCTTTTAGATGTTGATATTTTAATTGCAAAGCAAGATGCTTAACTTCCAATTTAGAAAGCTGTTTCACCAGGTTATCATGATCATCCTGTTTAACTTTCTTATGCAATTTAGAGTTGGTTTTCTCAAGCTCAATGACACGATCATGGGAGACTTTCAGAGTAATAGATAATTCATGAAATTGGGATGCATTAATTGAACAATTCGTGGCAGTGTAAAACACATCCTGAGTGATACATTCAGAAATCAGATTCTCATTTAAGGCATGCAAGTTTTTCCTCTCAATCTCATTGTATTTTAAATCACGCTCATAGTCATTGACCTCAACTATCATTGCATCAAATTCCTTTTCCATTTCTTTAATATATGAATCCATCCCCTTTTTAAGACTCTCAAATTGATCTTTTAATTGTTTAAAGAAGGGCATGACTTCAGTCAAATAGCATTCTTTAGTTTGCTCAAAACCCTTTCCCTTGATTATCCCGATGGGTGTGATCCTTTTCTTACATGTTTTCTCAAAATCAACAAATAAGCGATAGATAACATCCGACCGATTAAGGTTTTGCTCTTAGTGGGAATAGATCTAGGAACTAGATGCATTGGTGTATTGGGGGATATATAGTGGCAGAACCATTCTCCTACATGGGGATTACGTGCAACAAATTCACCGACTTTTTCATGTCCATATCCTTTTCCGAACACTTGTTCGTGGGTCATTGTGTTTGGGGTCTAAACTTGTTAAGTGTAATCCAATTATCCTTAGCATAGTTTGGTGTTTTAAAACTGATGTTGTTTTCTATGCATGAGGGGCTCTTAAGTTTTTCATCCAATTTCTTCCTAGTAACCTCTTCTAACTGCTTATCTTCCTCAGTGCACTCAGCGCAACTAGGTTTCTGCCTAGGTTTAAGGATTTCATAGCCATCATAGATTACCTTCTGAGCTTCTTTTGCTTTCTTACCATACTCAGGGTTGGGTTCCTTAATAATAGGAATACTATGCTTAGTGACCATGTGAGCAGTCTGAATGGTGTTCCCTTGTACGTACAACTTATTTTGAAGCTTGTTTTTCAAAGTTTTTATATTAGAAAAGTCATTCAAAAGTTTTGATTCCTTAGCGTTAAATTCTTGTATAAGCACTTTAACATTTTCTTGAAGCTCTTGCTTTTGCTTAACAGTTTTAGAAAGCTTTTCTTGTAAGGAGTTTAACTCTTTTTTAACACTTTTTCTCTAAAATTACTTTTTCTAATAATTGTACGTATTTGGTCATCCATTTCCTGCTCACGGGTGGTTAACTCAAACTTAGCACGTTGTTCATAAATAGCAACTTGTTCTTTATAAGCATTCGATTCGAGAGATACGAGTCATCAGGCACATGCGATGTATTCATCAAAACATAGTCATCATTGATGCGCGAAGATGCATCACTTGGTTCAATCACACTCTCACTTTGGATCACATATTGATCATATGGGACAATATTATTATTACCCATATTAGCACCACAGTTGTAGCACTTAATTGGCTTTGCTTGACCTTGATTTCTATTCCTTCCCCGATTCTGATTTGCAACATAACCTCCACCTACTCCTCCTCTTCCCTATTCATACCGTCTTCCTTGAGCTGGTTGCACCATAACCTTTCCATCTCTGACAATAGCATGATTGTGTAGATTGGATGCAGTCCTGATTTCATTGTTAGTGTGAAGACTGTTAGTATGTGGAGTGAAGGTTAAGTTTTGTTTAACCATAAGATCCAGTTGATTGAAGTGTTCCATGACTGCGTTGGCACCAGGTTGCTTGAAACTTGGATCGAGAATGAGTTTATGATTTCCATTACCCGTGGGTATGACTTGAGAAGCTTTGGTAGTAATTCCAACATTGGTGTAAAAGGCTGTTGAATCATTTGACGAGCTAGTTTCTCCCTGCTTAGATTTGAACTGTTCAAGAATCCTTCGTTCAAACATAGCATGTCTCGCATTCTGAAGAAGGAATGCATACACTTGCTCATAGTTGGTGTTCTTCAATCCTTTGGTTAGCTTCACAGATGTGACAAATTTATGCCATTCGGGATTCATGTTGTTCACAAACTTTGAATTCAACTGAATATTTGGCATGGTCATTTTGATATTCCTCATATCATTCACAAGCTTGTGGAATCTCACGTAATACTCATAGACACTTTCTTCTGGTTTCATCTTGAAGTGCTCAAATTCATCATCTGCTTGTAATTCTCTGTCTTCCTTAGTTAATTCGAACACGAGAGAAGCATCTTGACATTATCCCAAATTGCCTTGGCTTGGTGTTGTGATTGATAAGCTTGTAGATATCTTTTGGAAGACCACAAGTATAATGTTTGAAGCCACGATATCGCATCGAATCTCTTTTCTCCTTATCATTGAACTCATCATACGTCTTTGGTTTGTCCAATCCATAGATCATTGTTCCATCTGCAGCGATATCAATTATGTCTCTTGTAGTCTCAATCGATAAGGTCCTTCATAAATGGATTTGAGAATGTTGACCCCATTTTCCTTTCCAAGATAGTACAATCGATTCGTTGAGCCCAAGAGTCGTAGTCGGTTACATCAAGCATGGGTGGGAGTATCTGAACCAGTTGCTTGAACATCCTCGAACAAATGGAGATGATTGTAGGTACGTTGGTAAACATGTTTACAGATTTTACGGGATTTTATAACTCTATGATTAAACCGGGAAATAGATTCTTTCACGGGATTTTACTAAATCAAGAGAAAACCGTATAAGAAACAAAAATTCAACCAAGTCGCTAAGAATCCTTGAACCAAGTTGCTAAGCACCAAGTCGCTAAGTAGCAACTCGCTAAACCTCAAGTTGCTATGAATCAAGTCGCTAAGCCCAAGTCGCTAAGACCCAAGTCGCTGGACACAAATAGCTAAAGCACCAAATAGCTAAACAGTCAAGTCGCTAAAGAGCAACTAGCTAAGTTTCCAAGTCGCTAATGTCAAGTCGCTGAGAACAATAAGTACAAGTCGCTAGAGATAATGAAAGCAAGTCGCTAACCCCACCAAGTCGCTAGCCGTAGTGGAGAATCCACTAACTTGTACTGTTTGTCGGCTTGTGTCAATAGACAAGTCGCTAAGCTTAAGTTGCTACGACTAACACTACAACTCGCTAGAAATTACTGAACCAAGTCGCTACGAAGAAATTCACAACGAGACTCAAGTCGCTACCTTGAAAAACTTCAAAAACACACTTTTCAATCCAAAACAAGCCCAACCACAGTGATTCAAGCTTTCCAAATCAAAACTTAAGCACTTACAATGATTCTAAACACAAAATTACACTCAAAATTCACACTTTAACACAAGAAATGATCCAAATGATGCAAAAACCACTAAACTTTTTCAAACTCAAAAACCATCTAAAACCACTAGAAATCCAAAGATATGTAAGAGAGATGATCAAACCATGGCTCTTGATACCAATTGTAACATATTGGATTTCACAAACACATCATACCATGATCAAACTAGGCGTACACCTTAAGGTTTTAGAGAGAGAAAGAGTTAGAGGTTTGGGAACTTAGTGAGAGAAAGTGAAAATATTATTATGAGCTCCAACTCTCTACCTTGGGAGGTAGAGAGTATTTATAGTCTTACACAAATCGCCACCTACGGGCTGTGGATCAGGCATACAGTGGGTAAAGACCCGTCTGTCCTCCACGGTGTTACTTAACTTAAAATAACTACGACTACGAGCTTTCTAGCGATTACATATACTTGAGGTGACCGTCACTTTAATAACTGGATTTACTAAATCCTAACACCAAAGCTTCAAGGAGGCTATACTCAGGGGTCACTGAAACATTGTGGCAACAACACACCGAGGTGGTGCCGTTATGCGATCCGAAAAGCGAGGTACAAGCTTTGATGAAAACGTTCATGAGCACGAGGATCGATGTATGACAATCTTCACGCATCGGATGACAACTTGGCTATATTTCTCGTGCACCTTCGTGGTATAGGCACTAAGATAGATGAAATCAGGGAATTTGTCAAAGAAGACCCAGTGCTCAACTCTAAAGTGCTGAAGGCTACTGAGGCCTACTTGAAACAATCCTCCAGCCTCACTGAACTGATCGAAATGCTCAAATCTGCAAATGTTCAGGGTCTTCAATCTTCAGTCCAGTCTCTTCAAGCTACATTGGGCTCTGTGAATATTCAGGTGGCTACTTTGGCTCAAGCATCTTCTTCCTTCGCCTGGAATCTCGGGCCCATAATGATTGCTTTGGAAGTATCTTAGGAAAATTTGGAAATAAAAGTCACTGGTATTCAAACAAATACTTCATATATCAAGGAAATGATCACTGAAATTTATCAGGCTTTCAAGGGTCAAGCGACTCGGTCCCCTCAAAGCAAAAACACCAACTCTTGCCCTCACCGATGCTCAAACAGCAGTTGAGGGGAGAATAATCTTGAAGAAACTCCTCTTTACATCGAGGGGAGCCAACACCACCAAGATCTCAAGCTCCAATATCATCATCACCACCGCCCCAATTGTACCTATCTCATCAAGTACCACCAACATCTTCAACAACAACAACAATGAAAGTGATCACACCAATAACAACAACTACACCGCCCGGTAGCAACATCATCTTCCTCGGGCCGGGACAAAGGAAAAGGCATAATGACAACACCACCGAGCACGAGAAGATTCCCTTTAAGATCGGCAACATCGAGTACTGCCACACCACAACGACTAAGTGCATACCTTGCTAAGGAGGAAAGGAAAAAGAAACTTCTGTGAAGAGGAAAGAAAGAGAGAGAAGAACTGGTACAAGTAGTTCTTGAGGAAGCTAAAACATTGGAATAGATGCTAAGAAACTTGAAAAGGGTCAGCAGATGAAGTTCAAGGATGCTCGAGCGTAAAAATGGTGAAATGAAAAATAGTTGGAAGAAAAGAAGAAGAAAGTTGAAGCCCTCGTGAAAAGCGTAATTGAGCATTACAACCGGGCGATGACAAGCGAAGGCTACCGAAAATATCACAGATGTCAAAATCATCCCCAATACCAAACCACCGCCATGAATGTTTATAGAGGGATGATAAAGACACTTCGAGGTTCATGATCCCCGAAATTCACCGACTTTGGGATCACCGAACTCGATGAACTGGGTCCAATAATTGAAAAGAAAAGAATGCGGTGGTTAAGGAGGCGATGAGAATGCTCGAAAAGGTATGAAAGGCGGGGATGCAACAACACAGCTGGGATTCACCGCTTTAATCGCACCTCAAGGATCTCAACCACAATCATCCACCGGCAAAAGGAAAAGAGTTGAGTTCCACCGAGATTAAAGTGCCGGACCGGAGTGTAACAGGAGCGCCAAGGTGTAAAGTTCGTGAATTGTCGGTGATTGGAAAGCACGAAAGAGGGCTATTACACATTGATGTCTATGAAAACCCAAACATTTCAAAGATGGAGTGACATTGATCGAGCGGTGTGGTCGCAATGCTAAGCTACATACCGGTGGCCTCTCAAATTGAGACTCTGCAAATGTCGGGTTACGTGTCGACTTAAATGCCAAGATAAGAGACCATCCCGACAGGAAACACTCATCACCAAGAAGTCAAGCTTGAAGCACGGAATCCATCCGGGTGACATCATTTTGAATTATCTTTTGTACTAGTGATAGGAACCTTGTAATTTAATCAATAAGCGATGTATGTTTTGTTAAAATATTGGTGTTCCTTATTGTATTCATTAGTACATTCGGTGTAAGAAGAAGCCATTTGCTCACTTACATCGATCAAACACTTAGGCTATTTGTATATCCAAATAGGGGAGACTTTTGGGCTCAAGAATACCCAAACCCTTAATCTAGGATTTGAATAGAAAATAACCTAAGTGCTTAGACCGTTAAACACTAACAGTCATTGAGTGCCTAGTCTCTCACCGAGCCATCTTCGGGACTTCGATGAAGAGACATAGAATAAGTCTTTCCGCTCGAAGGCGGAACTTAAAGGGTGAAGGCGGGTCAAGAAGAAGATGGTGGATTCGATGAAGTGATGACAATAACACTAAATCCTCAAACTTCTCTCCAACTACAAACACGAAGACAAACTAAATCAAGGCCAAGACTATGAACATGAAGAATGGGCGGGACAAAGCGGTTATGCTTGAAGCGATAAAGGCGGAGTACTTATCGTCAAGAAGTCAACCTTTCCTAAAAGGCTCGACATCGATCTTGACATGAAGAAAGTGACTTGGTCCCTTTACCTAATATAGTCTTTAGAACAGAGACAAAATACATCGATATTTTGTCTTACAAAAGTGTCGGTTGTCACTTAGGAAAGAGTTAAAACTCATACTTGTATAAATAGCATAAGAGATGGAGTGAAAGGTTAAGCTTGTGAATTGTAAAACACACATACACATGAAGCCATCTTTCACTCCTCCAAATACAACTTAATCCACGAGATAGCTCGGTGGGTACTTGTAGTTGTGCTCGGACTTAGCTTTGAGCTTAGAGAGGAGTTGCAAACACTTTGTCATTTCAATCCCTAGTATTGTTCGCAAGTACTAGGGTAACGATTCTTTGATTCATTTCTAATAAGAATATGATGTTGAAAATTACTCTTGTGTTATTTTTATATCTTTTAGGTCATTGATTCACTATTAGTTTTGTTTATTTTACTTAAACTGTTTTTATACTATAGTGAATAGGGAACAACAAGTGGTATCGAGCAAGGCGATTATAAAACTATTTTTAAGCCGCTCTAAACGCTTTTAAATCGGGATCCTTAAAATGGTTGAAATTGATGTACCCCAACTAGTCGATAAAAGGGTGGAGCTTATTCAATTTGTTGCCCCGGACTTGAAGTTGGTAAATTCAACAAATGGAAAACGCGTATGCTTTGCTATTTGATTGGGATGGAACCTTATTATATCAAGTGTATAAATGAAGGCCATTTATCCCAAAGACTGCTGAAGGTTTGCCAAAACCTGAAGCTCAGTGGACTCAGGATGAGAGAAAATTGGTCAACCAGGACCAAAGGCACAAAAGTATCATAATATCTTGTCTTCCTGACGATATTAGGGAGTCAGTTATAAGCTGTAGTATGGCCAAACAAACCTGGGATGACCTGGTTCATAGTCATGAAGGTCCATTTAATACTAAGAAAAATAGGATTATAGACCTAAAACTTGAGTATAATACCTTCAGGGCTAAGGACTCAGAAACTCTGTCTCAAACTTACACTCGTTACAAAACTCTTTTAAATGAACTGTCAAATGATGGTGTTAAGTTGTCCAAACATGAAATCAATGTTGGTTTTGTCAATAGTCTCCCTGAGAAGTGGTTGAATTTCTCTCATGGACTTAGGAATACTAATCATATCTAGAATCTTGAGCTTCCTGAAATTTATGGGAAATTTGTCTATAATGAAAACCTCATCAACAGAAGATACCCTGACTTAAAGAAGTCTCAGGAAATCAAGAAGTCCCTGACCACCACTTCAACACCTATATCAACTGCTTTCTTTTCCAACAATGTAGTTCAAGACTTTCAAGAAAATTCAGATGATGAGCCTGATGAGAGATCAAGTGAGGAGTACCTAAATGACCTGAACGTTGTTTTCCACTTTCAGGTAAATTACGAGCATTGGAGCTAAAGAGACGCGGAAATGGAAACATAACTAAAGATTTATCACAGTATGCTATTTTGAAGAAGTTACGGCATAACTCCTCTCTCACATTACGCCGTAACTATTGCGTGACCCAGAATACCAACTTATCAAGAGGTTACGGCGTAACTCTTCCCAAAGGTTACGACGTAACTCCATTAGGTCAAATGAGGTTCCACGCCGCTGATACTTACGCCGTAACTACTGCATCACTTACGACGTAACCGATTTTGTTGAAGACTACGGCGTAACCACTAATAAGGTTACGCCGTAACTATGCATTTACGAAGAAATAGAAGGTTACGGTGTAACTCCTATATTGGTTACGCCGTAACCCAGATCTGGCCTATAAATACCCCACGAATTCCAGCATTTCTAATCATCCCATTCCACACACAAAACTCTAAGAACCTGGGAAAAAGCTGAAGGCAGGAGCATACGGAGCTGTTTCCAAGGGAGAAGTCACTCCATTACGATAAGCGTTAGCGTTTTATATTTCTTTTACTTTCAATTCATGTATTTCGTACCTTTGAATATTGAATTGATTTTCATGATTAATATGAGCGGCTAAGCACCCTTTGGTGCTAGCCTAGTTATGATTCCTTAATTGTTTTGTTTGCGTTTACCCTTTACTTCCGTACAATTATTTCTAAGTGTATGCATGCATAGTTCATTGGTAGTTACCCTTGGTTCGGTAATTTTGAATGGCGGTAGAGGCCAATTGCCTAGGAGATATGACCAACTGACCCTATGTGAGCGGACTGAGATGGGAAGGGTAAGATATGACCAACTGACGACCCTTTCTACTTGTGCGATTTGACCAACTGATCACCTATCGTTTGGATGAACTTAAGAATTGTGGGGTGTAGTGTCTAAGTTCCTAATGGCCGGGCACTAACTATTATGAATCTAGCATGTAGCGGTACTTAATGACTTGGCTTAGGGGACCAGGAACAACAGGACTTATGACGATGCGCTGATTTCTCTGTGGTGGCATCTTTCTTCGATAGGTTAGGCGAATTGACCAAATGTTGTCCTCTCGAATTTGACCCTACCTAAAGTAATTGGAAGTAGGTAGACGTAGACATAACTAGCTAGGAGGATTGACTAGGTTATCACCACTATTCCTCTATTGATTTCCCTTTATCCATTTATCTGCTTTTATTTTATTATGCATTAGTAGTTTAATTAATTAAATCCCTATCAAAACCACAATTATTCTGTGACACTAGACTTAGTAATTATCCAACACACATAGCTCTTGGGACGACCTCGGCTTTACCATTTACTACACTACACGCGACCGGGTACACTGCCCGTTAGTGCACTAGGGTAGACCATAGGTATAGCGAGACACTATAAATATTAGGACCTGGTCAGTAAAACATGCATCAACTATTCTAAGTGTCAATTTCGGGGTGATCACTCAATCGTACAGTCATAGCATGTATTCTATCATAAGCTTGGCGGTTACACAAATCTCCACCACTAGAGTTAAGGGCTAAACAATTCTCGAAGGAAATATGGGTAGACACGACAAAGGTTAAGGGGTGACTCGTCATTACTAACATGTCACGGCGAAGTGGAAAAAATCAATGATACATGACCAAATCCATGGCCAAGACACCAAAGATTGCTCGATGCATCACCTAGACACGCTTCATGACTAAAGGGTAGGATAAGACATGAGAAATATAATTGGTGTAAAATGAAAAACAAATAGGTAGTCTAAATCTATAACCAAGTCATCACCACTTACCGTCCGCCCAAAGTTCAAGCTTAGAAGTCTAGAAACCGGATCATGAAATGCAAGGTAGATGTGTCATTAGAGGACGTCGTGATGGGCACACTACCTTTTCTTCTTCTGTTGGCATAACTACCAACTCCAATCTTCAAATGTGACCGAGGTGGCCTCCTCGATACTAATCAATAAAGCTCATACTACATTGCTTATAACATCGCACTTTACAATATCATAACTCAACCAACTTTTTTTTCTCGACATAACATAATAACATAACATCCCCCCACTTGAGATGAACAATGGGAATTCGGGGGGTCTTCAGTGATCTTTAAGAAAATGTCGTCGACGAAAGCGTGATTCCCGAACCTTTCCACTTGAACCTTGAACTTAGGCAAATGATGACTTCCCAATCACAAATAAAGACTACAGGGTAGGCTAAGGTGTATAGGTGTATCGAAACAATATATCGGGTTAACAAAATAAAAGGAATGGCTCAGATGGGTGTATCTAGGGGTATCTTGCACTAAAGGTGAGTGCAACAAAAGGGTTTCACATGGGGGTCGAAAAGTTGAGGTGACTAATCGATAGACTCACAATGGTAGGCTATTTGGGTGACAATCCTATAATATTGCCTTCTAAAACTGAAAAGTCCAAATACATCGAGCTAACTCAACATACCTCGTCTATGGTCTCGAAATGATGCAAAGGCCAAGTTCTAAAGTTTACAAGCTACCGGCACACTCATAGTTTGGTGGATTTGGGATAAAATATTGGAAACGGATAAGGATAATCTCACCATGTAATGTCAAGGGTTGTATGTGCTCGGCTAAGGTCTAATCTAGTTAGGTTAGGAAAAACATGTCAAAATTTTAAAAATGGCATAATTTTTCAAAATAAACTAGAAAAATGAGGGCGAAATAAAGTTCAAGAGATAATTCTACTCCCGTCCCCCCACTTAAATTGTACAAAGTCCCTTTTGTACTAGGCATTAAAATAAAGGTGAAGAGAAAGGTAGAATTAGGCGAGAACTTCCCGAAATTTGCTCCATAAAGAAGAAGGCCCACGAAAAGAACCGTGCCTTCGTTAAGCGTCATGAACAAACTTCAATCCACGAAATCACAATACCGACAAGCATAATACTCTAAAGAAAAATGAAAAACGAAAAACAAACCTAACTCACTTCGTAGGAATCACGGTTGCATTTAGCCTATGCAACAAGCCTTTTAAACCACTTGGTGTCCCAGTGGACGAGTGAAGTCTCGTGAGGGTTCTGAGGAACACACCCACAAAGTTCATTTAAAAACTAATACAAGGTTAATGTGTTTTAAAATTAAAGAATTAAATCGAGGAAAGTTACGTCGTAACTCCTATGAGGAGTTCTGTAGTAACTCGCAAAACCCGGTATGAGTAGAAGCGAGTAGTTACTGGCGTAACCTCGAGATGGTATTACCGTAATTGGTAATGCGTCAAGAATTTCTTTGCTCAAATGTTGGTTACGGCGTAATCACCTCGATGAGTTGTCGTAACTGTTCGAATCGACAAGAATCGCAGTGACAATTAGTTCCTCGTTTCCTGCAAAAATGGTTAGAAAACACAAAACCCAATAGAAAGGAAATAAAAACAAAAGAAAGGGATAATTCGGGTTGTCTCCTGAAAGAGCACTTTTCTTTATTAACGAGTCTTTAAGTTAGACTCAGAGCCACGAGGCTTCTATGGGGGCCTTTGGACTTACCCCACTTCCACCATTCGTTGGTACTCATTCATCCAATTATCAAGCCTTTTTTTCCTTGTAGAATTATTGAGGCCATTTGTTCCAAACTTGTGTGAAATTCATTTATCACATGATTTTCCTCGGTCATCATCTTCAGTAATAATACTATTAGTAATGCTGATGCTGGATCTTGTACAGTTTATTAAATAAGTTTTCGAATGATAATATAGCCTTCTTGAGTATTCATTCCCTTCCGTGCCATCCTCGTAAATTATGAACCTGAGATAAACATGCTAAAAAGTGTCAACACAAAGGTTGGTGAGTTCATAGAGTTTATAGATAAAACAGTTGAGTTCAGTAGTTTCGAGTTTCAGTGATAATCGTAATAAATACAGATATCGATAAAATAAGTAGTGGGCTACGTTGTTATACACCCATAGTTCGTTTGTTTAGTAATCAGTTGAACACAAGTCTCAAGGTTGAGCCATGTTGTTGCACCTATAAATTCAGTAGTTGCAGCATTTGTATCATTGCAACACATTATATATTGCCTTAAGTCTCATGAACGCAAACCTTAACACGAACGCATCATAATAATGACGTAAGTTACAGACATCATAGTAATGATGTGAGCAACAATGCCCTCTGGTAGGAGCTTGTCATTCTCCTAGTATTCTCAAATAAAGTGCATTTGGTTACCTATCCGGCTAACACAAATGGGCGTCAGCGCCAATAGATCTATTCACTATATTCGCGTTCACTTGTAAAGTGATTAATGGTTCATGATATGAGGGACTTTCAGTGGCAATAGTGTATAACTTAGGCAATAACAATCAGGATCGCATACAGATAGTACTTGTGTTTAGGTTTGTAGCAATACGTATAAAGTGTGATTATGAACTCATAGTAGTATGTAAAAGCTTTAGTGTACTTGTGAAAGTAAAACGAGTAGTTGAGCATGTATCTCCCCCAAAATAGTTTAAAAGAAAGTAAAGGTAGGGGCCATGAACTCACAGTAACATGTAAAACTTTTTAGAGTACTTATAAAAGTGAAAGCAATTAGTTGAGCATGTATCTCCCCCAAAGCATTAATAAAAACGTATAAAAACGGGGCTACGAACTCACGGTAATTCGTAAGAGTTTAAAATAAATGTAAAAATATCAAGCAATATTTGAGCATGTATCTCCCCCAAAACGTTCAAAATAAGGAAAAGAGGGGCTATGACTCACGGTAATTCATAAGAGTTTAAAATAAATGTAAACATATAAAGCAATACTTGAGCATGTATCTCCCCCAACACGTTCAAAATAAGGAAAAGAGGGGCTATGACTCACAACAGTATGTAAAAGTTTAGAGTATTTGTAATAATAAAAGAAAGTAGTTGTGATCAAATAAATGGATATCGTTTCTTAAAAAAGAAAAAAAATGGACGTAGAAAATGGATAAGTATTCTTTCGTTAGAATATTATATTAGTTTAATACGGGGTGAAATTTACCGGTGGTTACACATACTAACATATGATTGTAATAGGCTCTAACCAAAAAAGACTTACAATATCTCCCGATTACAGCTCTTTCCTCCGTTTCATGATCATCATAGAAAGGATATTCTCTTACTTTCCACAGAGTAAATCCAAGGTAGTTGTTTGATTTGATGATAGACAGTGAATTAGGGTTTTCTGGGTAGGCTTCCAAAACAAGTTTGGGGATGAGCAATGAGTACACAACTTTGTTATATTCTACATAATGGCGGAAAATTGGACAAGACATCTGCTACAGTACATAAAGTAAAATGACTATTATACCCTCAATAGTAACATGATAACGGGTTTTTCTGGAGTATAACGGAATGTTGACAACGCCGTTATTGGTCAAGGGATGATTTTGGCATTTAAAGACCAAGGTTTGGACCTCTGGCGATGATAACGCCGAGTTTTGTCCCATCGCGAAGCGTTTTGCCAAGTTTAGGGACCAACGGTGTATTTTAGTCTAATAATAAGTATCATACAGATGCTTGCATGACCATGGTACCAAAATTATTACTAATTTTGTAAAATACTAAAATTCATTAGTTCACATGTGACACCACCATGACTAATCAATGCACTTTAACCACATAAGAGATATAACATTCTAATATAAGATACTACTTACACATTATGCTTGTAGACGAATTTGACCATATGTAGAAGACCAGCTATCTTAAACTATTAACGTAACAATGAAAATACACAAGTAAACATGTGGATGTAAGAACCATATACGAACATAACGTAGATAGAAATTATTCAAACATATAAAACATGCTTGGAAGGTAAGGATATATTTGTAATTTACACAATCCCATGATTTAACCAACCCATTTTCCTTCCTAATCCCCTCAATATTGGGAGGAACAGATTTATACAAAAAAAGCCCATAATTTCCCTCCATCCCCCCTTCCCGTCCCTTACCTTTCCTTCCTAAAAAAACCTTAAGAACAAGAATATTTTGATTTCTCTTCTTATCTCCTTTAATTCCTTTAAAAACAAAACTCGAGAAGAGAGTGTTAGGGGTATTTGGCATTGGCGAATTGTAGTGGATACTCGCCTATCTATACTACTATGTAAACTACCATATGTATACTACATACAAAGTAAAAATGGTCAATGTTAAAATGTTGAAAAATGGTCAAACTTTTAGCACATTTGGAAAGTATTGAAATTAAGCTATGCATTTGGAAAGTATTGAAGTGTTGAAATGTTTGCTATTAATACACATTGAAAACCGGGTTAACCCGGGACGCTTCAAACCGGCGGGTTGACCCGGTTTAATATGCTCCGTTTTTCGACCGGAATGGTTCAACTAGTTGAACCACTCGGGTCGAACCATGTTTTAAAATATTATGTTTAATCCTAAAATCCTCAAAGTTTTATTATTTTTCTTTTATAACCCATAATTTTTTTATCACTAAAACTATCTGCCGCTATAAAATCTCATTGCTATGCACGGGTACTCGTCTAGTAACTATCTAAATCTAAACTACATAAAAAAGAAAAATGGTCAAATGTTGAAACTTGAATGTTGAAAAAAAGTCAAGGTAACTATGCATTTGATGCGTCTGAACATAAACGAAGGAAGGAAAACATTGTATAATGGGTATTGAATGTGATGTTTAAAGTTTAAAGACTAATATTGAATATATTTAATGGGTATTGAATGTCATGTTTATTTCTTGATCCAAGGAGAGAAAAAACATTTATATAAAACGTTTCCACATAAATCTCTAAAGTTAATATGACATTCAGAAAGAAAAGATTCATATTAAACACATGGTGGTAAAATTGTGATTATTCAGATTAAATTTAAACTTCAAACATCAAACATTATATATGGCAAGGGTTTTTCAAATGCCTATATAAAGAACACTAATGTATTGATTTATTTCATCTTGTTTACTTTCATACGCATAGACATGGCAATGAAAAATGAAAAGAATATTGACGATGATCTTGAGGTTGATTTCACATTTCGTGTATCTTTACATTCGAGGTTGGTTGCTTTGATCGTCTTCTTATTCACTGATTAGTCTTTTTTATTTTTTTACAGCTTCATCCCCCTCCTAATTGTGGTACAAAATGGATCAAGTGCGCGTCTACTACGTTTAGACGAATAAGAAAGCCAACAAAATATACTTGCTCTTGCATGATAAACATGTAAAGGTTGCAAAATATATAAGACATCATTAATTAGAACAAGTATATATACTAACCACAATATTGCACACGTCTAATACTAGGGAGAAAGGATGGCGGTCGTGGTGCCGCAAGACATGGTGGAAGAGTATAAAAACAAAAACTTGGATAACACTTTTGTTTCTATCCACCATTTTCAAATTCACTATGTTGACCCAACAGAATATCCAAGGTACAAAAACCACAGCTTCGTGCGAAATGATGTCTTAATTGCGGTAAACAGTAAGACGATCGTCTCTGAAATTTTGATTGCTGACGAAAGCGGGTTTGTTAAGCACCCGTGGTTACCTTCAATAAGGGCTATTCTAGGTGATAAAACACCAAGGAAAATGCTGACCGGTACACATAATTAAATGATGTTCTATTCGTCGAGCTTGGTTAATATTGCGTATTCCTGAACGTCTTCTTTTATTTATAACACGTGCGAGTTGTTTCTAAGAGATGTGACGTAAGTGTGCCTTAAAAAATGTTTTACATCTACTAATTTGTGTTCATGAGATGACATTTATTAAATTTTGATAGAGGGGTGGAGATTAAGTTTATATCTTTTCATACATCACGACAATAATATGCAATGCTCGCACGGGTTATCAAATAGAATGGAGTCTAACCTGTGTTAAGCTCGTGCATGTCGAACCAAGTACAAACGCGACTCAAATTTATACTTACCTTTTTCAAACGCTACTTCATTTGTATATTTTTGTCTAATAATGCGTCATTTCCCTCTATTTACTGTCAACTTGTTGATTGACACGGAAGTATCAAGTGTCGACTTTGATCCGAACATGCGAGAAGCAGATTTCAAGTTCTTGTCTTTTACGTCATTTGAAAATTTGAACATTTGTTCTTTTTTTGCTTTCATTTCTTTGGTGATCTACTTTTTTTACGAATAATAATTGCATACATTTAGTACTTTTGGAATAATTTCAGACATTTCCTCTGGTTTTCAGTTTTCATTATAATGGCGCTCTACTTATTTCTATATATCTCTTTGTTGTCGTTTCTTTATATAGTTGAAACCATCGGTATAGCTTATGTCGACTTTTATTGTAGTGAAATGAAATCAATGTAGAGGGAAATGGTAATGTGCTCATCTCCATAATATAACAAATATGTAAACCAATATAAGCTAAAACAAACACCCCCCCCCTAAGTATGGGTTATGGTACAAAAGAGTTACTAAAGTTTTCAAAAAAATTGTCCTAAGTTACTATAGTTTCATTTTGTTCACTAAGGTTACTAAACTTTGAAACTTTGTTCACTCAGGTTACTGAACTTATAAAAATATAAGTTCAGGTTACCGAACTTTGAAAATTTGTTTACTCAGGCTACTAAACTTATAAAAAAATATACATACAGGTTACTCGAACTAACACTGAATTTATCAAAGTGTATGCTTCCAAAAGTTTAGTAACCTGAGTGAACAAAATGAAACTATAATAACTTAGGACAAAGTTTTGGGAAACTTTAGTAACTTTTTTGTACCATTACCCCCTAAGTATAAACTCATCAAAACTAAAACTATGCAAATCAAATATATATTCATTCAGAAGCGATGGAGTGTGAATGCTACATGTTATATTCAGTAAACCGGATAAGCTATCAGTATTACAGACTCACAAGCTAGAACATTAGGATAAGCTCTCATAAACCAGATCATGACTACCTATACTCAGCGCATTAGACAATGACACAACATTCACGTTCCTCTTCAAATCACAAATATCATTATACTCTCTAAACTTTTAGCGAATACCGATAAAACTTGACGTAATGCAATTATAACCAATAATGTTAGACGAAATCATCAGTTAATATAAGCTTCAAGCTCTAAAATTTAAACCTTATAAAACATCAATTTTAGATTAAATTTTAAGGATAATGATCAGTAATTTAAGGTTCAAGATCAAAACTTTAAGGCTAAAAAATCATTAATTTAAGACTAAAAGGTAGAATTCATAACTTAACTTAACATATAATGCTAATTATAGCTCTAAAAAGTAATAATTAACACTAATGTATGACATATATCAAACTCTTAAGGTTTAAGATCGAAACTTTAAATCTTAAAATGCATCGGAATTCGTACCTGATAAAAATCGCTGCTTTTAAAAAACAATTATTGGTGGGTTTTGTTTTTCCTTGGGCAAAAATCAATTGTTATATATTTCTATGGATTAAATTCCGAATCTGGTTACTATTCAGTTTCCTAATTTTAATAGTACTTATATATTTATCCCAGCAGCCCAAGTAAAAATTTCCTCTTTATAATTTTACATACATGCCCATTTTGGTTCCTAGTTTCTATTTTATTCTATATATTACTTTTATTTTATTTATTTAGATATAGCAAAAGAAGTTACTTTAATGAGCAATAGCCGTTTAACCTGCGTCATTTGAAAATTATAACTGACTATATACAACCGTGCCAACCATATTTTGTAGTTTAAAGATACGATGATTGGAGTTAAATAATCTAGCACCACTATTTCGAACCCCGTTCATGTTGATTTAAACAAAGGTACTGTCTGTTTCTGCTTTTAATCTCGATATATTAATTTTAAAAACTTAACTTTTAATACATGTTTCATTTCATTCAATTTTATGCTAGAAAAACACAAACCATTGTCTAATAAAGATGTTCGCACAAGGTTTCATTTCATTGAGGTAGAGTGGACATTTCCTCTTCCAGTGTCCTACCTCCGTGCGGTGATGACAAGCCTGATCCCTTTTAGGATTCTCTTTCTTTTTGGTGGGGTACTTCTTGGGTTCTGGTTGATAAGCCATAACTTTTTTTCCCTTATCAAGCTTACCCTTACCTTTCCCTTTCTTGTTCGCTTGCGGCTTATTAGGCTTAGTAATCCTACCCTTCGGAATAGCAAGTACCTGAGGTGTAGGAGCCTTCTTGGGCAAACCTTTTTCGTAGTCAATGAGCATTGCATGTACCTCACTAATTGTCTTTCCCGTGCAATGCATATTGTAATTGCGCACGAAACCATCAAAATCCTTGTTAAGGAATCTGTTGATAAGGCCAATTTGTATGTCATTAGGGTAGACGTAGTTGAGCCTCCCGAGCTGTTCCATGTAACTTATCATTTCCAGACAATGGGCACTCGCAGTTTCCCTTCCCCCTGCTTGCGACTATGTAGAGAATCTATCAAATCATATAACTCTACAGCTGCGGGCTTTTCAAACAACCGAATAAGTTCGGTGAGCATGTTATGTGGGAAGTAATTTTCAAACTGCTTTTGCAAGTTTGGAGCCATACTTCCAAGCATAATGTAGGCAACCTCATTATGTTTATCATACTCAGTTTGCCATGCAGCATGTGCTTCAACAGTAGCATCGGCTGCATGTTCAGGAGGACAAGGCGTAGTCAAATAATCTAGTCTTTTGGCAACACACAAGACAATTCTGAGTTGCCTATACCAATCATTGAAATTAGCGCTGCCAGTCAATTTCTCGCGATCAAACATAGATTTGAACGACGAGGTTAGTGCATTAGTTTCAGGTTGAGCCATTTCTACAGAAAATAAAAGTTCAAAAGTTAGTACTTTCGATAATTCAACCTTTCAAGAAAATAAAATATCCTTAGGTCAATATTCATATTAACCATATAATTTTCCTTGAATCTAGGACCCTCATTGTCATAGTTTTACCACATCAGTTGATATGCTAGTCATGAAAGTATTGAATAGGTAATTGTCGAAGAACAATAATTGACAAACAAGTTTTCAATTCCTAGAAAATATGAGATTTACAATTTTGTCAAACAATTATGCAAACGTAAGTATGTTTTTCCCCATCTTATGCCTTAAGTTATAGGTCTCACTAACTAACTTAATTAAGTTGTCTAATTTAAAAACTGCAAATTATTTCAGTTGATGTCTCACACAACATGAAGATTCACCTTATTATTGTAATCTAGCTAAGGTCTCACATAACGTAAATTACAACTTCGAGTGTTTCATATCATTAGATGGCATAAACTTAAATTTAAAGGGTACAATTTTGATGTGTAATCAAATCTTATGTATGAAGAAGCATGCATACATCTTCATAACTTAAAATTTTTCAAAACTTTACTCATAGTTTCTAAATTACTAAGATTAATTCTACAAAGTTTTAAGCGATGCGTTGAGAAACTTACAATTTTGAACTAAGATGCTTCATACATAGAATAGTTATACTTGGTAGCTCCAAATACAACACACAAAGTGGCAGAGAAGCTGGTCAACGCGAAGCATATTATGAATAACCCTTCTTCTTTCGAGTCACAATTTAATATCGAATCCTCCTTAAACTAGTCTTATAGTTTGTTATAATGGGTGAACCGTTCTAACCATTTAGTACAGTCGCATCAGTCGATTAAAAGTTCAAGATTTAATACTTAGAAAACAAATCAAATTTCACCATTATTTAGTCCATTTAATTTTCTATTCTCAAAAAACCCTTTTTGCTTACAAATGTATCATACTAATATAAACAAAAGGCAATTAATAAAAATTATAACGAACTCAAACAATATACATATAACTTAACAATTAACATATGTAAAACAATTAGCCACATGCATAATTTGTTCGATACAACCTAATAATCAATTCTAAGTGTAAAAACCATGAATATATTAACTAAGGCTTTCACCTACCAATGCAAGTGAACCACATACATCGACAAGTCAATTGCGTAAGCCTTAGTTAATGATATACCATATTGCACGTAACGAATTATTATTAGATATATTGAGGTCTTCTCCAATTTTATATTTATCAAACAAATTAACATTTGAATTTTACTTAACAATTAATCAAAACAATCAATAAACAATAATCCATGGCAAAACATGCACCCATGGATTCCTCATAACAATTATAATCCCAAGATACGTATATAATCATGGCACATAACAATTATTCACGATAACCACATAAAATCTACATGCAATCCTAGGGTTTCTACAAGTTTTAAAAAAAATAATAAACCTAATTAAAAAATTAAAGGGTAATAGACCCTATAATAAAAAAATTAGGGTTTCAATTTTCAAGACCCTAGAAACCATAAAAGCATGTAATAATCACAAAGATTCAATTTTTATGTGTTTCGGTAATTAATTACAACACATTAACGCTCGTGATGCCACTGTTGGGTTTTACTAATCATAACAATTACAGTAAACATGTAAACATCATCAAAGCATGCAAAGGAAGTAATAGGAATAATACTTGTGAATAAAGGGCTATTATACAAAGAAGTCACTAAAGTTTGCGCGAAAGTTATCCTAAGTGACTAAAGTTTCAAAGTTGTCATCCAGGTTACTGAACTTATGAAACAATCATTTTGAGGTTACTGAACCTATAAAGAATGTACGTAAACATCACTAAATTTGTAAAAACACGACATTTATGTTACTTAACATATAAACAAAGTGCGTTCAAGTTACCTGATTAACACTGAAATTATAGAAGGGTATGTTTTTCATAAGTTTAGTAACCTGGATGAAAACTTTGAAACTTTAGCGACTTAGGAAAACTTTTGCGTAAACTTTAGTGACTTCTTTGTATAATAACCCTGTGAATTAATTAACCGAAGTAAAAGAACATGCGTACCTTTTTGTAAAACAAGAACACACAATATCAAGAATAATGAACAAACCGTAAACCTTAAAATTAGGGTTTATAAATATCGACCCCTTAATATGTCGAATACCAAGATACCCACAAACAAAATTGTATTTTTTCTTCGTTCTTGTACACATGTACTAATATCGAATTAATGTGAAAAGCTAGGTTCCTGAATCACAAATAAACCAAACACTTGTTTCTTGTAGTTGGAAAATCTAATCCCTTGGGTGGGGATGGTATACGATCGGCCAAGGAACAAGAGGAGAGGAGAGGAGAAGAATTTAGGGTTCTTTGGTGATATAAGATTAGATTTAATGAATACAAGGGGTTTGTATTTATACACATCTAAACTTGGTGACCAAGTTAAGCCTCCCTTGGGCTTTTGGAGACCCACGACCGGCCACTAGAACCCAAAGGGTATCTAGATCCTTCTCGTCCACTATTTTCATCTTTAATCCTTTAATGTTACATTTAACGACCGTTAGTCCAAACTCGTTAAATATTAACATTCGTTAAGTGTTTATTTCGTGAATAAATAATTAATAATAACATATATATATTAATTATTCTAAACATTAATTCTCATACGTAATTTGTGCAATCCCAAAGTCTCGAGTTCGAATCCGATCATACGTATATTAAAAATATCCATAAACCTTTCACTTTCATCATGTTATACGAGTTGCACCTGCTGGTGCAGATAGCTCCTAAGGATTACCACCAAGAATTAAGAATTATATCATATTATCAGCCACGAAATTTAGAGGGGTAGGGGCTGTAAGCCTGTAACCAAGGTTGTAAAAATCGCTAGGCGTTAATGAGGCGGTCGGGTAGGGCCTAGCGATTAATAGGTTGGGCGGGGATTAATCGGATTAGAATTTTTATACACAAAATTGTAATATTAGAAATTATATCTTAACTATATAAAAAGGAAAAATAGTCAAATGTGGAAAAGTTGAAAAATTGAATTATTGAAAGGGTCCTACTATTAATACGGGGGCTAGGAATAGCCCTGCCAACTTTTTCCAGGGAATATTCCCTTTGTCCCCCCACTTTTTCCAGTACAACACAGTTTTTGTCAGTTTTTGTTCCATATTTCTGACAGTTTTAAGCGTTTGGCTTATTAAACTTTATATTTACAGATTCCGCATTTTCGTGTTTATAGCTTTTGATATAAACAAAATTATAAAAAAAAAAAAAAAAAAAAAAAAAAACAAAAAGTAGCCCCTTATGAATAAAAACATAGCCACCGTATTAATAACTCACCCCTTATTGAAAATAGTCAAATGTGAGATTAAAACACAGTTTCAATCAAATATTTATCTAAGGAAAGTATTGAATCAATTTCAATCATATCGTTCTGCAATACAAAACTTCTTCAGTACGACTAATAAACCTAATCACTTACAATATGCATTATGCAAATCATCTCTCTTTTCAATAAATAAATTAAAAAAAGAAGAAGATAGGTTTCAAGTGAGTGACGATTCCACCGATTCAGTGGTTTCCAAAAGCTCAAACATCCCTTCAGAGTCGATCTATGTCGGTGGGTGCTTTGTTGTATGAATCTTATAATTGGTAATTATCTCACATATTGTCAATTTAATTTTGCAATGTGGTTTTTTGGGTTTAGATTCGAATTACATTTTTTGTGTGTATTTTTTTGCATCATAAGTGTATGGTTGGATGGAGTTAGGGTTTCCATGGGTGAATATTGACCTAGGGTTGGGTATTATTTTGGGTTAATTTTTGTTTGTTCATTATTGATACAACACACGAGTTAAGGTTTCGATTTTGGGGTTTTTTGGTGTCGGAATGCCGGCGATAAGAGAAAGGTGGTAAAAAAAAGTCTCCAACGGCGAAGGTGGAGGAAGTGATGCCTTTGGATAAGAATTTTGGGTTTGTGATGAATTTTCGGGCGAAATATTAGTTGGGGTAAGAAATTGGAAAAGGGCATTTTGGGCATACTTGTAGAGCTAAGTGTAAAAAAGGTGCTTTGAAGAATCAGTTTGTTGCTATTAAAATTATTCCGAAAGCTAAGGTATAATTTATCAAGTTCATTTTAACATAGTAAGTAAAATGATGTATGTTACTGTAAAAGTTCGAGTCTTTGATGAAGTTGTCACTTGCTCATCTCATATACATGGATATAGTTAGCAAATTGGTGTAACAAATGTAAGTTTTAGATTTCTTGAGCTTATCTACTTCAAATCTTGAATAATTTTACTGATGTTTATGTACAGTAAAGTGTGAATCTCAATTAATCCTTGCACTTACCATTTCAATTCTTGAACAAGTTAAGTGAATTGGATAAGTTATGTGAATTGCATCAATTACTATATGTTTCTTAGTTTACTGCCAAATCCAAATCATTTATATGCGTAAAGAAAGAGCATATAACTAGCAGCGTTGGTTGCTAACATAGGTGTAATTTTTATATCAGATGACCAAGGCAATATTGATCGAAGATGTTCGTAGGGATGTAAAGTTATGAAAAAGCCTATCGGGGCATCAACACATGGTCGAGTTCTATGATGCATTTGAAGATGATCAAACTGTGTACATATTTATGGAGTATGTAAAAGCCCCTCCTTATCCTTTTCTTTATATACAACACATTTCTTAAAATTGCATAAATAGACGGCTTGATTATTAAATAATAACAATTCCTTTCTTTGACATATTGTGTGAAGGTGGGGAGCTTCTTGATCGGATACTATCTAGATTAAGTTAAATCCATGAACCAAAATTTTGGTTCATATCATGTAGAGGTGGAGCGATTAATGAGTCAAAACACGTTGGGGTTGAAGTATGTTGTTTAGTATATGTCAAAATGGGACGCGTTGGCTTGCGAACACATGTTTTGTTTTTTCAAAGAATTTAATTCTTTAGTTACGTTGTTAAAAATATAATCTTAAATCTCTTAACAAACCAATTTAAAATGCATGCATCAATATAGACATTGTGCTACTTTCAATCCATTTAAGTATCTAAGTGGTTCAATCCCTTTGGCACATTACCTTTTAGCTAATGGTTTTGATTTGATCCATTGGAAGTAAACCACAACGCAAATTGATCCATTCGTAAATATATTGGTCTAAATTGTGACCTCTATATCAAGTTATTTGTTCACATATTCTTTGATGTAGTTTTTGGGGTCGTATTGTTGCACTTGCAGGGGGTGGAAGATACGCAGAAAAGGATGCCAAATCTATTGTAATGCAAATACTAAGTATAGCTTCATTTACTCATACAAGGAGTTGTGCATCGTGATTTAAAGCCAGAGGTATCTATTCTTTGCAATACTTTCAGTTTAAAATTTTTAAGATCACTTCATTTAAACTAACAACGATTTTTAATAAAGGTGGCCCAAAGTTTGTGCTTTGTCAATTACACGTCGAACATGATATCATAAAAAGTTCTATTTTTACTGCATTACTGAGTAATATGACTAATTCATCCATATGTTACACACTAATAGTAAGCATGACTGAAAACAGTTTTCTTTGTGTTGAGCCTCTAATTAGCAATTAGCTGCCGAAATCACCTTTTACCCAAATACCCCCTCGAGTAACCTTTTTTAAAAATAAAAGGTGTGTGTCATTGCGTTTTGAAAGTAATTATGTGATATAGAAAATTAAAAAATTTATATGCCACAAGGATCCATAGGCGGCCAGTTGGGTAATGGGTCAATACGGGTATATTTTTTGGCACAGGTGAAAACATGTTGGGTTGACATGAAACATCATTCATCTTCATACATTAACTACAACGTCACTAGAGTTTCAACAACTTGAAATGTAACACGAGTTGCTGCTGCTGCAACAAATACACACAGTAAGTACATTTTTTTGTTTGATATAGCTACGTTGAATATTTATCTTCATGTCCAAAAACCATGGGTTATAGGTATTCATTGGTTTTGCGATCATACACATGAACCTGGAGAAAATGTTGATGACAATCATTTGGGAACATATGATGCCATTGGTCTAATAAGGTTGCAAGGGAACAGGCATCCTACAACCTTCTACCCACATGTGTTTCTGAAAGGGAGTATGTCAACTCGAACACCAATGAAGCTAGAAGTATGTAGTTTTTGTTCATGGCTATTTTTTATTTACATTTTATCTGTTTCATGCAAGGATATTAGTATTCAAGTGGAATCTTTGAGTTTTTACCTTTTTGTGATAATTTTGTAACGTGTATTTGTAATAAATAGTTTTGTGTTATTAGTTTGCAAGTTGCTTATTTCAAACTGATTGTGCTTACGATGTTCTAATAACATGAAATTTAAATGTGTTGACATTGTTGTCCACATTTTACATATTTTGTTCCTCTTATTGTTACTTGATGCTCTTTTGGTGTCTTCATGATTTAGTTAAATTTGTTTTTTTAATCGCTTTTAATTCTAAGTGGCCAATGCCCCGCCGCAACGCCACTGAATAAAATTTTTAAATAAAAAAATATTCGCCGTCAAAATTTGGTCGAAACTAGACACCGCTGCCGCTAGGTGCGGGTACTCGCCTAGTTATATTATATGTATGAGATAAGCATAGGGCATCAAAGTTCAAAATTTTCAACTTTTCAAATATAAACATAATACATAATTCTTCAAAGTTTAAACTCAAACATAGACATTATTCGGTTTGTTGACCATTTTTAAGCGATTGACCGATTTTGTCCGATTAATCAGTTTGTTGACCCATTTTTAAGCGATTTTGTCCGATTTTTAAGCAATTTTGTTGATCGATCATAAAGTGATTTTGTCCGATTAGACCAATTTTGTCCGATTAATCGGTTTGTTGACCGATTTTTAAGCTATCTTTGACTAAACCGATTAAATAAGCCGATTATGATAAATCAAGACGCTTAGTGAGCGATCAGTGATTATGCGGGGATTAATCGACCGCCTGGACCGATTTTTACAACAGAGCCTGTAACTGAGAAAAAGTATTTTGAACTACTTCTTGGCAGTAACAACTTATTGTTCACTAATAGACATGAAAGGTGGCGTTAATCGGGCATAATCATTATGCCATTAATATCATTTTTCCTTATCTATTTTAATCTATTAAACAAGGGTTTTTGAGTATGTCATCTTAGACTAGGTGGTGGCTTTCAATTGGTGAATTCAATTAAATAATATTAAATGGTGACATCATAATTAAAAAATATATTTATATAAAGTAATTGCATTTTAGCCAAGTTTACAAAGCTCTGTCCCTTTAACTTTTTTTTTTTAATTGAAATAGACGCTTTTTCTGCAAGTCATACTTATGCTTCCAAGGTATGCCCATGACTTTGATTGGCATTTTTTTCGGTGCATTGAAAGAAGTATTCATTTTTCACGCTACAATCAAATTTAAAATTCAAATTATCTCAAATATTTTTCTTGAGCATTCTACTTCTTCTTTTATCGGGTATCATTTCATTCTCTACTTTTTTTAACGTGTCAATTAGGCTGCCCCCAGTAAGAGGATTCAATCCCCTTACTTTTCACTGCCACGTCAGCTTTCTCTCTCCAGCGACCTTCAGGCGATTAGGTGCCCCAGTAAGGGCGACCAAGTTCATTTTTTTTTAAACATTTTTAACACAAAATAAATTTTCATTAATAATTAAAACGTTACATAATAATTCAAATAAAATTAAAACATTACGACAATACAATGACTAAACTAGTTTTGATTATGACGATCCCAAATGTCTTCCACCAAATCTGCTTTGAGGCTAAGATGAGTTGTTTTGTCGCATATCTCCCTGGTGATTTCCAACGATTCCACATGCGTTCTTATGAGATCATAAGAACGGTGATGCTCTGCTGGAAAGAATACGGGAGATATCGCCCGCTCTTAAATCTGAATTATCATATTATGTAATATGATGCATGTGTACATTATATGCGATAGACGCTTTTTGTCAAACCCTCTAGCCGGATGTTTAATCATTAGCCACTTCTTCTTTAGTACACCAAAAGCACGTTCCACATCTTTTCTTGCTGCTTCGTGCATCGTCTTATACAATATTCGTTTGTGATCATTCGTCCCTGGATTTTTAATGGACTTCATAATAACCGACTATTCCTGGATTTTTAATGGACTTCATAATAACCGTCCCTGGATAATATCCGTATGCCAATTGACGGATTGACGAAGTACACTTCATCAATGGAGAAATACCAAGTACGCCTGTACAATTAGGAGTTTGTTGGAAATAAGGTGAATGATCGGTTATATCTCGGACAATTCGTGTGAATAGTCGTCGATTCATACGGAAACGATCATGGAATGCTATATCGCCGTATCTTGGGGTCTCGCTGAAGTAAGCATCCACTAAATGGTTATGAGCACCCAAAGGATCCCTAGTAACAGTGTTTCGTGAGAGTTTTTGTGACGCTTGAAAAGCCTCCCAACACTCTTCCGCAAACATCATAAACTCGGTACTAACTTCATTTTCATCATCCGATGACGAATCGACAATGAATAGCTCGTAAGAATTAAAACTCATAGTGTGGAAAGAATATAGAGAATGTGTGAAATGAGATTTGTGAGTTTAACTTTGTAAATATGTTGTGTATTTATAGGTTAGTTTAGTAGGGTTTTTTTTTTTTTTTTTTAATTTCAAACGGTAATTTTTTTTTTGGTTTGGATATGCAACGGCTAGAAATCTTGGACGTTTGTGCTTTGTGGTTTCGATCGAGCAGACGACCAAGTGGAGTTCTTTTTTTCGCGATCGACTAGCTCCACATCAAGAACTATTGGAGGCAGCCTTATGTTGCCAACTTGCCAAATCGATTTACCTTCGTCAACGTTACTGTGATGTCTTGCTTCCTATTCTATCTACATCTTCTTTCCCATGTTGTGGATCGAAACTTCATTCAAAATGGTGTTATGGCTGCTTCTACATCAACCTCTTATCACCTTGGACAGTTGACTAACCCTTAGAAATATTTGTGAACACCAAGTGTTTGATGAAATTCCTAATAAACAAAAAAGTTTCAAATCTTTTTGTGAAAAGAAAAAGTAACGTTTAACAGAAGTGAAAAATTATTTTGAATAATAATATAGTTTATAATGTGTTACAATACTCATATATTGTAGTCACTATTTTTTTATCTTGCAGAAATATGCTTGCTTGGAGAATGTCATTGTGCCTCTTCTTGCAATCAGGTATACAAGATGTTTTAGCTTATGGATAGGAATTCTTAATTTTGTTTAAGCATTTTCAGTAAACTGTTAATTTAAATTGATTATTTTGTTCATATGTCGATTTAACATAACGACTAATTAATTTTTCTTAACTTAAGAATTAATTGATGCATGAATTGTGTTTTTGTTTCTTAGTTATTCATTTTTTTCTAGATTGCGGAGTGATTTTTTATTTTTTTGCCTTCTGGTTACTTCACCATTCGCTAAAGAGCTTATATGCAACCTTTTTAATCACAAAGATTACCTTGAAATTAAATCATCAACATGAGTTTTGCGGTTGTGTGTTTCAACAAAAAGATAACAAAGAAACTCCACTATCATTATTAGTAATATACATAACTACCCAAGACCAATGTCATGGTTTACTATGTCTTACCACTAAAATTTGATGTTGATGAGGATGGATCAATGCATTTTGCCCTTATTTTGACTATTGATTAAAGTAGTGATATGTTCTTAATTTGTATTGTGGTGCAAAAGATAATAAATGGTTTATTTTCTACTGTACTGGTGAACGTGAATGTATGTAAGACTGTTGATGTTAATGCATTAGATTAATTAATCAATTTCTTTATATATTCTTCGTCTCTGTCTTGATCAATAGTTATTTTTATTTTTTTCCCTTTTGAGGCAAGTACTTAATCAATGTCTTTTTTTATGCAGGTAGGCGAAAGTCGCTTCAAGAAACTATGGAAAAGGCACTACTTCAATCCCTGTTAAAGGAAGCTATGGTCTCTTATATCCGCTATATCAGTTGATTTGAGTAAGTCACTCTTCATATCCCACTTCTCATTTCTTATCTTTAGGCTCACAAATGACATAAAGGTGTTATTTCTGATTTTATAAAATGATGAAGATGGGAAGTATGCTTTTCCTTTTTACGTCAGACTGTACGTAAATTTAATAAAGTTTATACGATGCCTACAATTTTCTAACCAAACTATCCATTTCCCTCTGATTTCCTAGCTCTCGGTTAAAAAACTGCATAAATGTCTAACACAAAACATTTAAAAAAAAAAAGAGTGTCTCAAGTCAATCCGGACCTGTTATATTTCAACCCATATTAACGAACATGATCATAGATAGTTTCAAGAAGGATTATGCACACAGGTGATTCTTCTTATCATTTACACGAGGCAATCCCTCAACCATGTGAAAATATAGAGTTTTTTATACGTTTAAAATAAGATTTGGCTTAAAAATTTAAGGTTGTGTGTTGCCAATCGATTATTTATATAACAAACTCAGACTATTTATATATCACATCATTTGCTTAATCGATCGCAAATTCCTTATCACTGAAGATTGAACCTTTTGTAAATACAAGACTACATAGTGCTAATAAAGAATGTGTGTAATTTCTATTTAACGATCTGGATTTAGATATGAATGTTAACTGAAATTACCTATATCGTTCTCCAAAAAAAAGTCATGTTTTGTACTTTTTATAGTTATATAAGAAAAGGTTTATTTTAAAATGAAATATCAAGATAGTTTAGACTTTAGAGGCACAATAAATCATAAAACAGTAAGCGTTAAACTATTGCAATTTCTCTTGATGTAAAACCTATATTTGAATATTGCACATTTTCTTTGCTAATAATAATATTATTTAACCATAAATTAAGCAGGTGAAACTTTAAAGCAGTCACCATGCGAAAGATGATCCAGATGTTCATAAGCATTTTAGGTTGTTAACATTGGATACAAGATCAAGATGGTGGAAGATCTTAGACATATAATGTAAACGAACGTGAAACAAGAAAAGAATGAATGAGTTTACACTTTCTGTTTACTATTTCAACTTTCAGTTTCAAAAAATGTTTTGTGATGAAATTATTGGCACAGGAAGCTTTAGAAGCTAGAAAGGGAGAAAATGCATTGCTCGATAATTCATGTATTATTTCAATTGTTCTTTTAATGTCTGCGTTGCTTGAAACTAGAACTTGAGATCTTTGGGGAAATTCATTTTTAAGAAGCCTATAGGTTTTATTAAAAAACTTATGACCAGAGATTTGATTTTAGTGTTTATGTGCAAATATTGTTTCCGTTATTAAATTTTAGTTTTTTACCAGGGCTATATAATCTTTAAACTTACGACTAAGGAATTATATAAACTTCTATTTTCCATTCCCCCTGTTTTGGATATGTCATTTTTCGGTTTATTTATATTTAAATAGTTGTTCCATATTTACGTTGAAATTTGGTGAAGGTCTTATGGGTCTTTTTTTTTTTTTTTTTTTTTTTTGTATATTCCAAGTGGATTATGAAGATGTTTGTAAACGAAATGCATATACTTTGGTAATGATGAATATGCCTTAAGAGTGAGCATTCTTATGTCAACGATGGATTTTTTTACCTCCATTGCCAAAACTTGATAATTCCATGCCATTACTTTTGTTACAAAAAAATCAAATAAACAGTGATTTATAGTTGGTTACTATATAAAGACCATTATATACTTTAAATGAAATGATATGATTGAGGTTGAGTAATTAGTATTATAAGAAATGCTAATAAAATTAGATGACATCATTTATACGAGTATTTAAAAGAAATATGTTTAGACCGTCCGTGTGTTACACGGGTCTTAAACTAGTCAGTTATTAAAACAAGCTAGTTACTATCTTCAGTTATTTAGTGATCTAAAAGGTGCTCATAAACATTTTGTCACTAAGTAATGACATTTTTTAATTAGGATTAAGACTGACCACCTTAAATTTTGTAACTAAACAGCATTTGGTAACCAGTTTAATGTTGTTAGTATTATGTGGTTAATCATGAGATGCACAACTCATCATATTAGTACTGTTGCACAAAGTTAGAATGTCCAGTAAATTTCAATAAAAGTATGAACTATAACCAAAGTAAAATACAAAATCGAAATTGTGAATGATTACATATGATTTGTTAGAATCTTATTACTTTGACACAAACATTGAAAACAAATGCACAACATCTGTAGACAAACTCGAACTACTTGCCAACAATGAGTTTAGCTCTTGCTTGACCTTCATTGATTTGGAATTGATCACCCAAACCAAAATGAGTCATCAACAACCAAACAATGGTAATGAGCTCACCACCTTTGCTCACTTGTGCTGCTTGAGTGTTTGCTCGTGAATGACTTGCCGCATAGCACAACAACTCCACCCACACCTTGCTTAAAATTAACCATTTATCCAATTTTTTTTCTTTTTCAATCTTCATCAACTCTTTGGCCAAAATGCAACCATCAAACAACAACGATTTGCTTCGGTCGCCCTTTACTGTCACTGGTTCCACTTCAGTCGGGACACTAAGAATATCCTTACAAGCCCGCATCAAATCATTTCCATTACTCCGAGGTCCATTTTTTGGTTCTTTTTTTTTGCTTTGTTGTCCACCTTTTACATCCTCAAAAAACCTTCTGGCCTCGGCACAAGTATCCCTAAATCGTATTTCTCCAATACCTGCTACTGCTGACATCATGTTTGGTTGCATGATGAGAAGGTATAACATGTAATCGGATAAATCTCTTGCAATCGTACGCTTATCCTCATCGACATTGATTTTTTTGGATTCCATGAGTTCAGAGTTAGGCTTATCCTCATCGATTTCGAAGTTGTAGCATAGCTCTGTGGCGATATGCCATAGAATGAGACTTTGATCATAGTCAACTTCGACAACATAGTTAAGTAAGCTACTCCAACCTTCTTCGACACGAAGTACCCAATCACCTCGTGCTGAACTTATCTCTTTTGCAGTTTCCAAGTCATCTGCGAGTTCTGATTTAGATTTTAGCTCGTTAAAGATGAACTCTTTGAGTTTGTTAGTGCACTTTTCGGTATACACATAATGTATGCCATCAATAAAGCCAGTAAGACCGAAGAAATCCAAAATTCTTTTCACAGTCTCATCAAATGGGTACAAGCAGTAATAGATCAAATTGTAAGTTGAAATGGTTTCAGACCACCTTCGTGTTAGAAAACGCAATAGAGGTAACTGGGGACCAGTATCTTTCTTTTGTGGATTATCTGTTGTGCCCTGTAACCTGCCCTCGGTCCGGAGTCTGAGCAATGCAGTGATGAATTTTTGCATCCGAGACTTGCTTGGTTCATCATCAGGTGATTCGCGAAGAGTTATGATGGTCCAGTCGGAAACCAAGAGCATGATTAGGGCGGTCATATCCAAAACCAATGCACCGAAGAGCAAACCATATGTAATCGTAACATCATAGTCGCTAAAATCTTTTTTGCTTTTGAATATGAATAATATGATTGCTGAACAAACCGTCGCTAGAGAGAAAAACCTACTGAAGGCTCCTTTTTTATCAAACACCACGGGAAGCTTAGTAAAGAGAACATCATAGATGAAATTCAACTCAACCTCGACTACTTTGAAAGCATCTTTCCAAGTTCGGTTTAGGAAAAAATCCCGACTCTGATTCCGTTCCCTACGACTGAAAATCATATCAACAACAAGCCCTTTGAATTTTTTAAAGAACAGATAACCATACTGCACCACTTCCAACTCTGTCAAGTTCCCTTTTTTAGCCTTGTTGGCTGATTTGGCTGCTCGATCTGGCTCCGGAACCATCTGGATTCTAGTGGGTAGATTTGCTTCCTTTTTAGAAATGTATTCATCCATGATTTTTGCATAGTTTGGCCCTGGATCAGGTTTTGTAAGCATTGAATCTTTGAATCTATCGGCACTGGCAAGATAAAGCGAACGTGTTCTCTCACCATATTTCATGAGACCTGTCATGAACATTAACATTGTGGGAATCCAAAGGCGATTATGTGGCAATGACTGAACAAATACATAAACCGCAGCTACACATTGGAAAATAAGACCAAGAAGATGTCGGAGCCACAACTCATTGTCTTCTAATGCAAAAGCTGTAATGGTGTCGGGACCACCAAGGTGCACCAAAAGAAACGGTGCCCAAAAGGCGAGAAGGTCCTCATTTTCCACAGGAGTTCTATCGCTTTTTTTGACAGAGACGCCATTGGTGTTACCCATGCTATTTGAGATAAGCCCAACAGCAAAGTTAGCCGCCTGGTCTGCTAGTAAGTATGCAGACCACAATGGCATTATTATACGTTTTGCACTTGTTCTTTTTCTCAATGGAGCAGCGAAAATGAGAAACGTCTGTAACAAAAGACTCAAGACAATGAAGCATCGGAGATCCCATTTATCCCATAACTGTTTCCATTTTGGAGGGATCGGAATTTCTACCATCATTCTCCCCATTTTGTCTTTGGAGTAGGTATCTGTAAAAGAATTAAAATTGCTAATCTAATCAGTTGTTGACCATCAAAACAGTTATTGTACAAGTGCATTTATGAAGCCTACATTCACATTGTTGTATCTAGCTTTTACAATTGTAAGTTATTCTATACCATGGACGGATCTAGTTAGTAAGAATGGGGGCAAGTGTCTCTCATGGTTAGCCGAAAAAGTCGAGATTTTAGTGTAATTGTTTTTTAATTTTCATCTTTTTTCGAAAGTGACCCCACCTAAAACTTAAATTGCCCCCTACCCACATACTAAAACCCAATATTCAATACTCTAAAGCTTTATAAATCCTTCATTTCAAAGTAAAATTCTCGATTTATCATTACGATCCTAATTTTTTCTTCTGCATTTTGTTGTTGTTATCAAAAAAAAATATTTCCCCCCACATCCTCTTTTCCTGGTTCCACCACTGTTCTATACTTTACAAGTATATGGATCACTCTTTCCATACATGGCTCTACGACTGTTTACTCGGACAAGTTTGATATTTTTGTCATCCATATTTGAGAATCAAACCAGCTCAAATTCAGTTATTTTTAGGTAATCAAGTTCAGTCGATTTTGAAGTTAGTTTTCTCGAGTTAAATTTGAATATTTAAAAGTTAAAAACTCTCTCTAGTTGACATACATGTCTTTATTTTATATTCTAACTGTCACAAACACACTAAGTTTAGTTTTACTATGGCGAGGAGTTAAGGACTGCCAGCTAGACTTATGTTTGCAACAAACACTTGCTAAGTTGTGAAAATATTTATCATTTTCAATTTCACATAAACAGCTTTTGATTTTGATACAAGATGATATGCCGATCAACATCCGAGAAAACAAACGTTGGGTCCTCTTTAATGCACACTTCAAACCAATTTACAGCTAAAAATTTGTATAAAAAAACATTTCCACTAATAGAGGATTGAAATTTTGAAATGAGTGATTATAATTAGCAAATGACATTGATTCTACAAAAGATTATATAATATCAGATTGGTACTAAAATGGAAAAACGATATAATGTTAAGGGTACATTTAGAAGGTGACAATTTTTTTATTTTTTTTATTATTTTTTTTTTATCTTTAGTTGTGAAAATAAGAAGGGGGTTTAACTCTATAACACATAAAAAGAGGCACTCAAATGATATCTTGCTTTTTATTTGAAAGAATAAAAGTGTGGGGTTTTGGGTTATAAGGAAAACAAATAAAATAACAAAAATGTGTTCTATAGTTTTCCTTGTTAAACTAAGAAATGCAAATATTTTATTTTACGGAAAAAATGAAATTTGATTTGGACGCAATCTTCCTTTACTTGTTTTGTACAAACTATTTTGGGAAAAATGAGGGGTGTTTCCACTAAAAGCACCCTAATCTATACTATTTATAATGGAAAAACTCGTTATTTTGAAAGTGAAAACTTATATTAATGTTTTGCCTAAATTACCTTTACTTAATCTATCTTTAGCAACTTTGTAATCTTTAACTACATATTTAAAGAAACAATTGAATCTAATTTAGCAACTTTGTAATTATATATATTAACTAAAAGGCAAGACACGAGGTCTTTACCTGCCATGTGTCCCACATTTAATGCCAACTTTCGTAAGTTGGCAAAAATAGTCCTTGAGGTTTAAGTGTCGTTGCAAAGTAAGTCTAAGTTGGCAAAAATAGTCCCTAAGGTTTAAGTGTCGCTGCAAAGTAAGTCCTTTATAGCAATTTGGCAAAAATAGTCAATATCCAAATTCACGGCTACAAAAACAATCCCGCTGCATCGCGCGGGTTTCCATACTCGTTTTAACTACATATTTAAAGAAACAATTGAATCTAATTAATGCATGCCGTGTGTATTCTAATGATGCTTCAAGCCATATGGCTAACTCATATGTTCAAGCATCTCAAAAATCATGTATGTGATTCTATTTTCATGTTGTATATGTGCTAGCATCTCAAAAATCATGTATGTGATTCTATTTTCATGTTGTATATGTGCTAGACGAGTACTCGTACATAGTAACGGGATTTTATAGCGGCATATAGTTATAATGAGATTTTGGTTACACAACATTGCAAAAAAACATTTAACCAAATATCACAGTAACTATATGTCACTATAAAATCCCGTTGCTATGCACGGGTACTCGTCTAGTCTTTAAAAACAGACTTTCTTTATTCAACTGTGATGAATAAATTATCTCTACACGTTTTAGGCAAATTCAGGAGCTAAAAAATGGATAGAACTATAACATGTGTGGAGAAGTGTGTCGTAACAAATAAAAGATATGGTCTTCTATACTACGTATAATGCACAGATAATGTGTTGAATTTAATCATTGTTATAGTTACTAAAATGTCTTTCAGTAAATATTGTATCTTTGACCAACCATTTTATGTGGAGCGGTTTTATGCTAAAACCAAAACTAACCGAATATTTTTGCTTTTGACGACCTCTAAGCTAATGAGGTAGTAACACGTGTTATCTATTGTAACGGTCCTTTAGGATACGATCCCAGTTTTACCTTTCCTTGGATGTGTTATTCAGGCTTGGTTTGTCTATCATCAGACCTGGGGACTTGCTTCCCAGGTAGAGTATGTCCGTTATGGGCATGTTTCGATGTATGGGCTCTAGTCATTTAGGCTAGAGCTCCCGTACGTTATCAAGTCTTCCTAGTAAATTAGTATATGGATCTATGTGAGATATGGTTATGGACTTATGTTCCATTCTGTGTTTTTTTAGTCTAGATAAGACTTTTTTCTAGGCTTCAGGGAGCATTTAATGTGTATGCAGCCTGGAAACGTGAATACCTATGCGAATGACCGCAAGATTTAAATATTTGGAGAATACTTTGTCCCCAGGCTTGCTAAGCATTTCACGTATGCTCAGTTATTGTGTTTCCAAAAAGCTATTTTTTAGCTGTCAGTTAGTCTCTCTTTCGTAGCCGTCAATCAGTCTCTCTCCTTGTTGTTTTCAAAATTCCATCATTTGAATCTTGAAAATTTGGATGCTAGCTGTTAGAAGCCCTTCGTCTTTTTTATTGACTATCTTTATTCTTGTTTCGTCAGCGTATGTGATACGCTACCCATTTGTGGGATTTGACGGCCAATAGATTCTTGTTCATTTGTCCCTGGGCCCCCACTTTGATACGTCTACGAAGAGGGAGAAGCGCTAAACTATTTTCTTACTTTTTCTAAACTTGTGTTTTGTTTCAAGAAGTTTTTCTCCTCAAATTCTTGCCTATCATTTTCATGGAAACCAAAGGTTTGTAAAACATGTCATATTTATTTGCTTTCTTCCTTGTCTAGAATGTTTTTTAAACACTTACTTTGTATAGCATGTCTAAAAAGTCTATTGAGAAGTCAGTTGATTGTTGTAGCAAAGTGAAACATTAGAAGTTTAAAAGTTATGTCTGAGTATCCGTGGCTTAAAGATTATAATCCACAGATCCCTTTAGAGACTGACCGGGCAAGTGTGCCTACTTCTTCCTAGACTGTTGCCATGTATTTAGTGTACGTTACCCATGGCAACCTCAATTTTCTTCTTCACAGATTTTATCGTGAAGTTCTTGATTTCTATGGTCTACGTTTCTCGCAGGTATCATGTTGTTTTTTTCTATCGATATGCCCCAGACTTGTATGTGTTTCGTAACTTCTTTTGTGGGAAATATTCTTATTTTTGGTGGACCTTGGAGAAGAGACTTCAGTCCACCAATACCCTTATAATAGAGAGTCGGTTTAAGGGATTTTCTGGCTGGCATAAAAACTGGATCATGGTTGATTTCAGTTCAAATATTGTACCTTCCAACTATTATGGTTGGGCTCAGGGTGTTAATCTTGATAAAACCCATTTCGCCGCTTCCATTCCCAGTGGCCTTCCTAGACAGCTTTATGATAGGTTATAAGATTTGCCTTTTTTTAAAGACCTTTTAGTGAGGTGTTTTGGTTAAGACTCAGTTGAGACATCACTGGGAAGTGAACCATGTACCTGTATTACGCGTTCATGCGATGGGTGAGGCTTTTTCTCTGATTTTTACTGCATTGTGTTTTTATGTCATCGTTCTTGTATTAACGTACTTTTTTTTTCTTCATGTAGTTTTTGACATGAATTAATTCATCCAACTAAGGGAAGAGACTTTGGTTGAAGTAGTCATTGTTTATGTGGATGTTGGGCCTGGGAACACTAAAGGAATTTTTGGCGTTTAACCTGAAGATACTACTATTCTTCAGGTTGAAGAGGGTGTTATCCCGGTAAATGAGGATGGAAGGAGAAAGTGGTAACTCGTGTCTCAAAAAAGACTAAGTACGGACCACGTCAGAATGAATCCATTCCTCTGGCTAAGAAGCTCAAGAGTTTTACCTTGCCTCCAGGATCTGGTGGATCTGCCATCTTAGATGCATCGGCTTTAGAAGGGCGCAAGGCCACTATTGATGGGGATTACACAAGAAGTTCCAAGTTGTAGGTTGACATTCTTTTTCTTCACAAGGTATGTTTATGATATTGTTTTATCTCATCCTTATTTTTAAGTGTTTTTATGTTGTTTAATTCATCTGTAGGTGGCAATCCTGCTAGTGGAATGGTTGGGCCTTCAGATGTCAAAAACATGATAATGAACTTTCATACCACCCTTCAAGTAAATGATCCTTATGATAAACCCTCGTCTAGACGGGTTTTTCTCAAATCTATTGAACCTCTTACTCGTAGGGCTACAAATGAGCCTAGGCCCCTGGATGAGGGTCGAAGAGCCATGGATCGGTCCTGACCAACCGTATATGTGATTATGATGATCTGATATGATAATTTTAGTGTTCTCTGCTTGATAATGAAGAATGTTTTGCTAAATCCAAGCAGGAGGTTGTGACTAAAAGGGCTCGTTGGGAAGCCGAGAAGGTTTCTTTTACCGACGAGCTTAAGAAAGCCGTGGAAGAGAAGAATGCATTAACTGATTTTTTTCTCCTCCAAGAAGGTTAAGGTTTGTGGTCTTGAAACTAAAGTTGGTAAGTTTAAAGTCTCATCTCTGGCTGCCCATGTTGCCGAGTCTAAGAAGAAGGCATTGGTGAAAGAAGTGATAAAATTCTTTCCCACCCTTTTGAGGAGATTTTTTTGTCTCGTGGGAGTTTAGGACGAAGTTAGGCAAGATTCAAAATTGTGTTATTACTTTTGCTAACTCTGATTTTTCAGATGATCTCAGGAAGTTGCATCCTAAACTTCCTAACAGAGACTTGAGGTTGTGTCCCACTACCAGTGCACAACTTTCTCAAGCAAGTGTTGACTTCAGTTCCAAGGTGTGGTCTTATTTATCTTTGCTTTCAGAGAACGTCAAACTTCCTCTCGAAGAATTAAAGACAATTAAGCTTGGTGCTCCATCTTCGTCTACTCATCCTTAGTTTTTGTGACTGATTTGTATGTTGTTTTTGTTTGTATTTCAAATAATCCATGCAATGAAACATTGTTTTTCAGAATGATTTTGTCATTTATTTCTTAGGTCTCTTAGACGTTATAAAACATCTATGTTTCGGGGCAAGTATTCCTGATGGTTGTCATTTCTCAATTGTTATGAGGTTTTTACAAGTCTCTGAGTTATTGGTTGCATATGTCTTCTTTATTTCATAAGCCTCTCAGGCATTGTAAAATGCTTTACGTCGGGATGAGTTTTCCTGATAATTGTCGGTCCTCTAGTGCTTATGAGGCTTGAATATAGCCCTTAGGGTGTTAATTTCATATGCCCATTTTTGTCTAAAATGCGTTTTGCAAGCTTATAGGTTGATGATTGTTTATTAGCTCACTAAGCCTTTGCAATAGTTAGCATATTTAGTGATCAAATAAATATGGTTAACGACCGCTCAAGTTAACGACATGTTCTCCCTGGAAATACATAAACTAATATGAAATATTGTAGTATGTTTTACTGTTCATGTATATCTAATATGCCTGAGACTGGTGTATATACAAATTTATTGGCTATTTCCACTATCTTGTGAACAATCTTTCATGTCTTTGTTACTTATCATGTAAACTAATTATGAGGATACGGAAAACAAGATAGACCTAGTCAATCGCCTAAAAGATAAGCATATTACTAACAAGTAAGAGTAACTAGGAAATTTTCATTAAGTAATTTGCTTCAAATATGACATATTATTTCCAAGTTACAATTGCTAAAAAGTGGAAAAGTGTGATACATAACTAGATGTAACACTTCTTTAAGTTGGATGTGTGCTAGGCTATGAGCACGTCGTCGCCATCCCTATCTGTCAATAGGTAGGAGCCGTTAGGATTGGTTGGCTTGTAAACTCTCTAACCATGGATCCAAGTGGTCTTTCTATGTAGTTTTGTGTTTGTGTGATCCTATAGGTTCCTCTTAAAGGCGAGATTACCACCTCTTGAAGTCAAGCAAGCTCAAGTCCATGGGTTGCCAAGTTTTGTCATCATCAAGACTACTAATGGTATCTTGTTGATAGTTCTTTTCTTTCTCATTAGAAGTGTAGTGTCAAAGACATAGGTGAAAGATGTCTAAAGGGTCAAGACGAAGACATTAGCGAAAAGTGTCAAAGAGTCATAGTAAAGGCATTAGTGAAAGGTGCTTAAAGTCTGTGTTGAAGGCATTACTGAAGGGTGCCTAGAAGTCGAGTCAAAGGCATTAGTGAAAGGTGCCTAAGGTGTACATTTGATATGGTGCGTCGATGTACAAGATAGATTTGTATTGGGTCAAAGGATTTTGATATCCTTGTTGATGTTTTCATAAGGTGTAGATCTCCTTTGGATAGGAGTTGTGTAGTGTTGGGTAGTAGTTCCACCTTTGTAAATGGAACTCGGTATCTAGCCTTGTACCGGATATAGTATAGGCGACGTTGTGATAGGTTTAGTTCTACCTCGTGGAAGAACCCGGTGTCTAGCCTTGTACCGGATAAAGAGTAGGCGACGTTGTGAAGGCTTCTCTGCCATAAGGAGTTTGTGTTGTGTAGTGATTACGAACTCTCGAGTAGGTGACTTGGGGAGTGGAGTAGGGCAAGGAAGGTGTCCTTGTAGCCGAACCACTATAAATACTCGCGTTGTGGTTTTGTGCCTCTTACTCTTTATCTTAGTTTTATTTGTCTATATGCTTGCCTATCAACATCCAACACACACGTTCAAATAGATTGACATAAGTCGATCTAAATAGTTTAAAACCAAGTTTTAATCGGTAAAACTATTCAACCATCCCTTCTAGTTTTCCACAGTCAGAGCTAGTAAGAATGATTCATGCTCTTGATCCCCCGTCACTCGAAGCCTGATCCATGACATCGTCTATGTATTAGCGCCATTAGCGCTATGTTGAGGAATTTTCTTTGTCTGAGTGGTTTGTTTCAGCGCCATGTATCGCTCTTTTCCCGAAATCCATGTTTGTATCATATGGACGTGTAGCAACTGTTGAGTATTGTAATGGTTCTGGAGTTTTGAATGTTATTTATTTATTTATTTATTTATCATGGTTGTAAAAGAAAATTTTTAACTGTGAATCAAGATTATTGTGGTATAAAATGAAGGTTTTCAAATTTTCCGGTGAAACACAATTTTTCCGGTGAACAGAAAAAAAAAGGAAAAAGGAAAAAGCGGTATGTTATTGTGTAATTATAGCACGAATGATGTCATGTTTATGTATGATACATATGTGGTGAGGATAATTGTATGTTTCGTTTCCCACGTTTGGTAAGGACCCCAAGTTATGAATAGAGTAAAGAGTTGGGGTAACACTCACGTGATGATTATAGAGTGTGTGTGTGTGTGTGTGTTGTGGTGTGTGAAGATTGATTAGCTTCACGGTGAAATCGACTTGGTCCATTTTATGGAAATGAACTTCTATTTATAGATATGAATTTAGGGTTTTGTGCCACCCATGAATGCAACCTAAAGGAGGATACAAGAATGACACGTGGCATGATATTTTGGCTCCGTTTGGCGTAAGGTTATTCCATGCACGTATCAGTGAGATGTTCGCACCATTGCATCTAAGCTAATGAGGTAATAACACGTGTTGCCTGTTGTAACAGTCCTTTCGGATATGATACCAGTCTGACATTTTCCTAGATCTGTTAGCCAAGCTTGATTTGTCTGTCATCAGGCCTAGGAACTTGCTTCCCTGACAGAGTGTGTCGGCTATGGGTCTTTCTTGAGCCTATTTCGAGTGTATGGGCTCTAGCCATTTAAGCTAGACCTCCAATACACTATCAGATTTTATATACATATTTGTCGCTATCGCAAAAAGCGAATACCATACAATTTTAATTACATCAAAAACTCATGATTCTCAGTTAAGAAAAGTAAATTTGCATTACCCTTATACCTTATTTATTCAATTCAAGAAAAGGGTGCATATTGCCCTTACACCTTATTTATTCTATTTAAGAAAAGGGTACATATTATTTTATAAAATATTTATTTTCATAAATTAATAAACATGCAAATTATATTAATAAAATAAATAACTTCTGTTATGAAATAATAATTTTAAGTTTTTAAACTACTACACATTTAAACTTTTTGGATAGGTATAAAATACAAATACAAACTACAATAAAAATAATTTCTCACAAAAATAACATTATTCAAATAAGATTTACAAACTCGTTCTACACATAATATAATTACAAATCAGAAATACCAAGGCTTCTGTATATATATACCACCATGAGTTTTTAAATCAACACTATCAGTAAAGTTATTGTCACGAAAGACATATAACCGAAAAATATTTACTCGCAAAAAAAATTAATCATACAAGTACCTGCCGCAACGCGTAGCTACCCTAATTTGCTACAACCTATTATCTACTATAATTATATCTACAATTTATAATTACAATCTATACTCTATAATCTATAACTACTATAATGCATTTGAGATGTTTATCAATAAAAAATTTAATTTTTTTAAGCTTACACATTTTACTATTTTTTAACTTTCTTGTTATAAAATTTTAAATTACAATAATGGCACCTTTAAATTCTAGTATTGAAGCCTTGTTACAAAAATAAAATACAACTACTAGAATGAATTCAAAATTTTTATAGTTAGAAATTATAGCAATTTAATTACTACTACTCCCTCCGTCCCAAAATTATTGTCCACTATTGACTTTTTTAGTCTTTCTACTTCAACTTTGACCATAATTATTTTCGTTTGTGTTATATAATACTTGATGAAAAATATATGAATGTATTGGATTTTAAATGTATTTTTCATTGGTATAATTTTCATCAAGTATTATATAACACAAATAAATATATTAATGGTCAAAGTTGAACAAGAAAGACCGGTCAAAGTCAAACTGGACAATAAAAATGGGACGGAGGGAGTATTATCTACCGCCGTTATTCATAAAAACAACACAATCAAAAAGTTGTTCAATTTGTCTGTGATTCGTTGCTTTAGGTGAATACCATGTTAATAACTTTAAACATGTGAAGAACCCCCTTAAACTTCACGCAGAAAACACAAAGACATTGCTTGAATTTGGATAATTTTTTCAGTATCCATATTATTATTCTCGACGTATTTATAAGTATATGAAGTTTGTTTTGTTGAGTCTATGCACTTCACTTGTTAGTGTTGAGTTGGCTTAAATACGTTTGTTTAATCATATGATTAGAGCTCCGAAACACTTAAAACATTAAACGTTAACCGTATATTCTTCATGATAAAGAGTAACAAGTTATAAATGTCAAATGTTATGTCTTCCTTAAAATCTAACTAATTATCAATACATCACATGTCATTTACTTACTTAAAGAATGACCAATATCTCGTGCCATTAGGATGTTGAACGAATTTTAAAAGGATATAACATCTAGTTATATATCATTTTACTCTTTACGCCTATTTAAATAGTTCTCCAAGACTCCAAACGATGATATGTATAAATCTATGTTCTCTCATTTCGTCATGTATCACTGCTCTATTGTTAAGATCATCTTAAAGCTGTGCATTAAAATATTACACCATTTGGAAGGATAAAAGAGCATAATTTATTTAGTATGCTTGCATCAAATCTGTTTCCACCCCCTAATAAATGCACCAAAGTTATATTAAAAACTCTTTTAAGACTAGTGAATGGTGTTTGGGAATAGTGGTGCACCACAATATACTATTTTTTCCAGTTAAAGGTAGCTTAATTACATCATTTTATTTGATTTGTTAGTTGTTTTTATTATTAGTAACCCGACTTAACCATTTTGCTCTCGACTACTCACATTCACAAAATTATATTTAGAAGTCTATGCATCCTAAAAGCTTACTATATTTGATGATGTTTTAGTAAAATACAGTTAAACATAAAAGGTGTTAGGAAATATCACGGACTAGGAAAAAGAAAAAAGAAAACATTGCAACCACATATGAGTACGTCAAAACTATAGTGAATTTAACATCAACATAAGTTAATAATTCGATAATTTGAGAATTAAATAAAGTTTGCCCTTAATATAGAATTTCTAAAAATGGGAGTATTGAGGACAGAAGTACCTGAAGAAGCTAGGTAGTGTCTCTTGAACAGCAGCAAAATTATTTTTATTCCTTGAATATGATCTCAGAGAAAATTTTGGAGACAGCAAAGAAAGAACCAAACTTTGAAGTATACTAGAGCTAAGAGCTTGTAACATATATATATATATATATATATATATATATATATATATATATATATATATATATATATAAAAGAAAGCGTACAGGTGGGGTAGCGGAACAAACTTACAAAAGTCATTCAACATTTTTAAATCGGTTTATTGAATATTACGGTATGTAAATAGTAATAATATTAGTGAACTAATTACACTATATCTTATCAAGTTATCACACTCTTGTATATAAACGTAAAGATTGACATGCTATGATATAATACAACAAAGAATTTTACCCTAAAATTTTACAATGTAAAGCTTAATCTTTTGGATTAATAAAGTTCTTCTCTATACATAGGGTGTCTACAAATCTTAAAATAAGGACAGAACAAACATGTAAATTTCAATAACGACTATTAAAAGAAAAGTTTAATAAGATTTAAAATGCAAAAGTTCAATATCATATACATCAGCATTTTTTAAGACGATGCAAAATGCTACAAACATATTAAAGTAGGAAAGTAGAAAGAAAATATTCCTTGAAACTACGAGTATTTAGGAAGTTACCACTTTTGTCTTGGGTAACCCTTCATGAGGACAATGAACGATGAATAAACATGTATCAAATCGGGCTAAAATCACAAGCTGGTTTTGCTATTACGTAAGGATGAAACTTAGGTGGTGTTTGATAAGGACTTAAAGAGTCTTAATAGATAAATATGTAAATGTATTAAGTCATTAAATGAGTGTTTGTTTGGGGCTTAAAATAAAAAGATGACTTCATAGAAAAAGCCATGGGGTGGAGGTCTCCAAATTAAGTCCATCCCTTTATTATCTTTTACATATTTACCTCCCATTCTTAACCTATAATCCCCGTATTTCATATAAAAGGGTATACCAGTAATTTTCTCTGATTAAGACACTTTATTCATCACACAAAACAAACAACCATTTAGTTATCTGCAAACAGAAAATATATATCCAGACAGACACTTTAATTTTACAGGACTTAATAAAAAAACTAAACAAACAGGCCCTTAGTAGGGACCGGGAAGGTCTTGCCCCCTCTCTCAATTTTTTTGCCGCAAGTAAAATTTTAACCTTTACATGTTGTAGACTTGTAGTGGTAGACATTATTATTACGAATTTTAAATGAAAACGTAAACTCCCATTTATAAGATGAGATTAAGGTTTATTAAATTTGAAAAAGGTATGCTCAAAGAAAGATATATCATATAAACTAAGTAGTTATCACAAAACTATTTTTAGATAAATATACGATTTTATTTTTTTTCCTAATAAATTTACACGTTTTATCATAATCTAATTTTTAGCAAGCAAGTTTTATTATAATCTAATTTTTAGTACGAAACTTTTATAAATCATCCCCTTTTTTTAAAGTTTTTTTCTTCGCGTTTTTGACACGCTTATGTTTGGGGAGCTTTTTAAAAAACTTCTAAACTGGCCTTATTTTTTCACATGTAAAAATCCAATTGACCGAGCCCTCTCATTAATTAACCGCATCCTTCGATTTAGCCTAAAATGAGTTCTTTTATTACATAAAAGATTAGATAACTAAATTCAATAATGAGTATGACCATACCTACGTAATTTTTGTTTTTCATTTCTTTCTAAGAAAATCTCCGGCAGTTTTATGTCATATTATTCAACTAGACGAGTACTCGTTCATAGCAACAGAGTTTTATAGCGAAAGATCGTTTAGTGATAAAACAAAGTTTATGGGTTATAAACGAAAAATAATAAAAGTTTGAAGATTTGAGGATTAAATATAATGTTTTGAAACCCTGTTCGACCCGGGTGGTTCAACCGGTTGAACCATTCTGGTCGAAAAACGGGTCGATTTAAACCAACTCAACCCGATGGGTTAGGTCGAAAACATCAAATTAAACTGGGTCAACCCGGTTTTCGATGTGTATTAATAGTTTCGTTTTGAAATATATGTTTTCAACATTTCTTTTTTTAGTTTCAACTTTTCACTTTTTACTTTTTTTTTTTCCTTTATATATAGTATAGCAGGGTACCAGCATGTTTCGGCGGTGGGTACCCTGTGACGATTAACCGGATAAATAGATCTCGATGAGACCTAATTCCACCAGTTTGTATCGGTTTCAATGAGTTCTCTCTGGTTCGTTTTCCGATGGCTTTTATTGGTTAGCCGAACCGGTGGCGACACCGGTTCCTGGTTGAACTATTTGGTCCGGTCCGATTTTCAAAACTATATATAGCATCAACTTGTTAGCTTGTATGAAACTTTGTGTGCTTTATTAATTTGTATAATGTGTATAATAACATGTATTTTTTATTTAGGCTGTTTTAAAAATAATATTAATTAGTGTGTTTAATTATTTTTATATTTTAGATTATGTTGTACCTTATTTAAATTGTACATTGTGAAAATTTTATTGTACTTTTTAATAAGAGGTGTTTTAATTAGTTGTTTTTAATTTTATAGATATGCTTTTATTTGGTTGTACAATGTGAATAAACTATTGTACTTTTAAGTAATTGTGTTTTAATAAGGGTATTAATTATACTATGCATTTCTCTCACCTTTCACTTTAAAAATTTCACTTTTCAAAGTTTGACCATATATGTAGTATAGATTAAACAATTCAATTATCTAATCTGATGGCTTAGTTTTAGGTTCCTACTATTCTAACACGAAATCCACTATTTAAACCCAAATCAAACTTAATATTACCTGTAACATATAAATTTAATTACTTTTGACCAATTACTTAATTACTTTCACAATGTTAGTTTTTCTTTTTTCCTCATTGATTTCTTCTTTCATTTTTTCTTTGATCATGTTATGTCTTTTTCTTTGTCTATATTTTGATTAGTACACACATCATTTCATTACAAAGTTATTGAACCATATTTTGTTTCGTATATACATCATATGTGTATATACGAATTATGAGGCTTAACTAGTGGAGGTTAATTATTTTAAATCTTCATTTCTACGTCACACTTTTTTTTTTTCTAAATTTGATATTCGTTATTATTTTTATTTTTTATTTTTAGCTTTTAACATTTAATTGCTTATATTACGAATTGTACATTTTTATACGTTTTCGTATATTTTTTATAGAGTCTCGCTTGGATGCTGGGGAGATCCATAGATCCGGATCGAGTCTCCGGAATGATACCTGCGCTAGCGCGCTACAACCTACGTTGTTGATCGTGTATATGTTCTGATCTCAGAGTAAACCGTGGAGTTTTACCTTCATTTTAATATTTATTCTTTTAAATATTACTTTTAGCCGTGCCTAATTTTTAAATTCGTATACAAAAGCGTATAACTTATAAAGATAAATAATATGAGTCGCTATCAAACGTGGATGGTAAAAAAAATCTTTTCCGGAGATCCACAAAAAATCTTTTCCGGACATCCATACTTATCCATACTTAATCTTAAAAAAAAAAAAAAAAAAAAAAAAAAAATGCTAACAAAATAATTCTCATATTGTAGCGTTTACTCTAACAATGATATAAATGTCGTGCAAGGTCTAGTAAATATAACTAATTATTGCTTATACCTATACGTTTTATTAGTAAAAATATAGGAAAATGATTGTCATGGCTAAAATGCATGACTAAAAACATGTTTAACAATAAGATGATAACAAGTGGAAAAATCAAAAGTGAAGATTTAGAGAGAGAAAATGTATAAGTGATGTGTCAAATTGTTAATGGATTAAGCATAAATTTAGTCATATATGGTAGGCCTCCATAACATCGGTCAAAAATTTAATGCGTAAATTGCAAAAGTTGTAAAATTTGTACTAGTTACTTCAAAAAGATTAAAACTAGAATGGTGGAGTTTATGAGAGAGAAAAATATTTAAAAAAGTAACTAGCACATTAATGGTAAAATGATTATTGAGAATGCTTATGTAATTAATGACATATAAAAGTCAAATGGTATCATTTATTTAGTTGATATAAAATCTGACCGGTTCTGATATTCTAATATTTTCTCACACTTGCCTCCTAAGCAATGTTTTCAAACCCGGGTCGACCCGGCCGGTTCAACCGGTTGGACCGGTATCCGGCCACTAAAATGGGTAAAAAAAACCCGGGTCAACCGGTTAGACCCGCCGGGTTTTGAGTGACCCGGGTCATGAAACCCGGCCGGGTTTGTTTTTTTTCAAAATTTTTTTATGAAAACCGGGTTGACCCGGCGGTCGAACCGGTTGACCCGGTGATCAAACCGGTTGACCCGGTTTAAAAAAATAAAATAATAAAAAATGAAAAACCGGGTTGACCCGGCGGTTGAACCGGTCGAACCGGTGACTCGACCGGGTCGATTAAAAACCCGGTTTTTAAAACATTGCTCCTAAGCATAACTTTCTTCATTGTGTAAAAGATTTAGATTGATGTATAACAAAATCATACCGACGTTATAATATATTCTTTGAGTTCTCCGTAAGTCAGTATGTGAATAAGAAAAAGGTATAAAGTTAAAGTCTCAAAAAGAAAATAATATATATTCCACATGATTAGAGAAATCGCAAAAATGTAATTTAAGTGTATGAAGGCAATATTGTGAGAAGTTTTACCTGTGTTATATATGGGTTTCGAAGCCAAATGTAATGAAAACCACAAATTTGTTACTAATATACTTTAATATGATATCTTTTGCGATGATACATTAGAATTTTATCAATCGATAGTAATTGGAATAAACAACTTTTCTTTTTCTAAATGAATTTTTTCATTAAACAAGAGAAAAGAACTTCGAGTACAAATTAACTATTTCCTAAAAAATTCTAACGAAACTGAAAATTTATATTTCCTAGCTTGTCAAACATAATTACAAAATACATATTTGATGTATTTCTTGTTTCCTTTCTAAGTCAAAACTCTATCTTCTCCTTCTTGAAAATAAACAAGTGTAGTTTCTCTAGATGATACAGTAACTAACATTTTGTTAAATGTTAATTATAGAATATAATGTGAAAAAGTACCCTAACATGTTTTTACATGCAAATAAAAAGAAAAAACACATTGGAGAGCAACGTATCTTTAACCACTAGAAAAGCAAATAAAGAAAAAAGAAAGAAAGATGTGTTTTGATGCTTTTGTTCTTAGGTAAATGACTAATGTCGACAATACCAGGTACTATACTAGGTACTTTCTTTAAAATATTTTACTGTCAAATTGAACTATTTTCTCAATTAAACAATCGAAGAAATCAAGATCATTAAAGTGACATTTCTATTTCTATATATATTATACAAGTGATCCAAAATAAATTTTTGAGTAAATTGCAAAAATAGTCTTTGTGTATGGTCAAATTGTACGTTTCGTCCTTGGTTCATTAAGTACAAAGATGGTACGTTGACTGCACTGTTACATGCACTTTTGGTCATTTCATCTAACCACCGTTGCATCACCCATCCTTAAACCACAAGGATGATTTTTGCAATTTTTTGGTTTAAAAAAAAAAAAATTCATCCGTTTTTTTTTCCAATTTTTTTCTGAATATTATTTTTCGAAAATAGTTTTTATATAAAAATGTTTTATATAAAAACGTTTCATAAAAATGTTTTTTTTATATAAAACGTTTTTGTATAAAACGTTTTTATATAAAGCTTTTTTATTTAAAAATGTTTTTATATAAAAAAATAAAAAAAGTGTTTTATATAAACAAAAGTTTTTATAAAACGTTTTTATATGTAACTTTTTTATATAAAAACATTTCATATATAAAAAACATTTTTATATAAAACCTTTTTTATAAAACATTTTTATATAAAAAACATTTTTGAAAAAAAACGGGAAAACGTTTTTAAAACAACATTGAAAAAAAAAACGTAAGAAAAACATTTCATATAAAACAACATTTTTATATAAAAACTTTTTTATATAAAAACTCTTTTATAAAAAGTTTTTATATAAAACATTTTAATGTAAAAAACATTTTATAAAAACGTTTTTATATATAACTTTTTTTATAAAAACGTTTCATATAAAACAACATTTTATATAAAAACTTTTTTATAAAACATTTTTATATTAAACATTTTTATATAAAAAACATTTTTATATATACTAATTATAATGCATGTAAAAGCCAAACCTCATTCCAAACCTAATTTCTAACCAAAAATTAAGATAAGGAGCTCCAATCATGAGATGACATGTGTCACTTCTTAACAAACTCTAAGTCTAACTCCTAACCACTAAAAAGTAAGATAAGGAGCCATAATTATAAAATGACATGTGTCACTTCTCAACTAAAAATTCATCTTTATTTTCAAATTGAAATATCTTTTTATCTACTTATTTTTTTATAATCTAATTTCATCATATTTTCTAAAATTTTATGCTCTTTAATTCAAGGCAAAAATGCATATATATCCCTCCCAAAGTGAATAATTGCATATATATCCTTTTTACAAGTTTTTTATGCACATAGTACAATGGTTTTTATGCATGCTTTGGATATATATGCAATTTTGCATTTTCGACAGGATATATATGCAAAAGCCCCTTAATTCAACATCTATTTTGATATATTTTTATGAGTTTTTAGTTTTTTTATTTTTAGTGGGTTTATTTTATTTTAATTCAAATATTTACAACTTTAACCTTTATTTCAATCAATACAATCTTGATTCATCAAAATCATATACTTCTCGGGGGAGAGTTTGACGGGTAAAAGATTATGAGGGTCTTTCTATATGAGGGAATAATGAAGTCACGGGAAAGCTACGGGTAACCCAAACAAACACATACAACTAACACATATACATTCGAAGTGTTGTGAAACGAATTCATTAAACAGGTAAGCAAACACATATAACTATACTTATCGCTGCCGCTGTACGCGGGTATCCGACTAGTATAAATAAACGGCCGTAAGAAAAACGGAGAAAAACAAACAAAAACGTAAGAAAAACGGATAAAAAGCGTAAGAAAATAAACAAAAAGGGATGAAAACGGACAAAAAGGAACAAAAATGGATAAAAACGGGGGGAAAAATACGTTTTTGTCCATTATTCTTTTGTTTTTGTCCGTTTTTATCCGTTTTACTACGATTTTTTTTGAATAATTTTTTTCGTTAAGTAATCTTTTTTTCGAAATTTATATAAAAATGTTTTATATAAAAAAGTTTTTATATAAAAATGTTGTTTCATATGAAACGTTTTTGTATAAAAAAACTTTTTTAATTTTTTTATTTAAAAACATTTTTATATAAAAAAGCTTAATATAAAAACTTTTTATATAAAAACGTTTTATATAAAAAAAACATTTTTATATAAAAACGTTTTATATAAAAAAGCATTTTTATATAAAAAAATTATAAAACACTATTGTATAAAAAAACATTTTCGAAAAAAAATATTCAAAAAAAAATTCGAAAAAACACGGAGGAATTTTTTTTCTTTTTTAAATTCGAAATAAAATTATTGCAAAAATCGTCCTTGTGGTTTAAGGATGGGTACTGCAAAGGTGGTTAGCCAAAAGGGTTAAAGTGTAATTAATAACGGAGTCCATTTAACGGCAGTTAAGTCAAAGGATCAAAAGTGCACGTAACAGTGCAGTCAACGTACCATCTTTGCACTTAATGAACCACAAGGACGAAACATGCAAGATGTGTCGGACCAATAGAGGCACGAACAATCATGCAAGACATACACAATGGCATGTGCGGCATGCAGTCACGATCATGCACTGTAGCAGTCAAAGCAATCAAGATGAGGTACTGTTGGCCAACAATAATTCAGGACGTCGAAGCTGAGCTCAAAACATGTCAAGAATGTCACGCTTACGCCAATATTCAACGCTTGCAAAATCATAACCTCACACCCCTATCATTGCACCCTGGCCATTCCATCAACGGGGCATAGACATATGCGGACCATTCCCGGCTGCCCTTGGAAATGTCAAACATATGATTATAGCCGTAGATTACTTCACCAAATGCTCAAATCAAAATTGTTGGCCTCCATCGCTTCAAGAAAAGTCTTAACCTTTGTTTATGATCAGATCATCACTCGATTTAGCATGCCACAAACACTCATAACTGATAATAGAACCCAATTCGTCGGTGAGCCATTCAAATCATTGTGCGAAAACTAGGGTATCCTTAGAGCTACCACGTCTCCCTACCATTCTTAGGCTAATGGTCAGTCAGAGGTAGGCAACAATGAGATTGTGAAAGGTATCGAGAAAAGGAAAGAATAGGTGAAACGCCCTTCAGCTTGGTCTACTGCACTAAAGTTGTGATATCTGTTGAACTGCTCATCCAAATAGAAAGAGTTGTTGTTGAAACTAGCAGACCTTGATAGATCTTGAGCTCTCGTAGATCGTTAGAATTGCTTATGTAATCACAAACAAACTAAAAGAAAATCTCTACAACTTGTATTCTTTAGCGGAATATAAACACAAGTATAAACACGAATAACTAAGAACTCTTTGATCCTCTATGGATCGTTATATTGATAATAATCACGTAAACTTCTAGTACATAATTCATTCTATTGTGTTCCTTTTATAGACAAGGAACCCTAACTTGTTCTCTAAGAAACGTAAAACTAAATAAGATATACACAATCACTTCCTAATAAAGCTCATGCATATCCTAACTAACTATAGAATATGCGGAATACTATCTCCAGAAACAAACTAATAACTATAAAACTTTAGCGTAATTATGTCTTGGCAGAATCCATACACTTGAGAGAATCCATTCGTGATAACTTCAAACATAATTCATACTTCACATAATTCCCAACAATCCTCCCCTAAACTGGAATTTGACTTGGTTAAGTTCCAGTTTCTGGATAGATCTTTAACCTTGCAGCACTAGATGATTGTACTCGAACATTATCAGCAAAGAACCAAAACAATTCCATCTCTTTGATGAATAAACTTTGAAACTCCATATCTTTGTAGCAACAAATGACAACAGGTACATCGAAACATATTAGTTGCAAACTATTCTCATCACATCCAGGTGTGTTAACTTCTGTGAGAGGTGAATCATTGAAAATAATGGATTTGATGTCTCTTTACCAATAGCCATCACTACTGGAGTAGCCAAATGTTTCAGTTCGAAAACCATGGTACACTGATAACCATCTGATTTATTAGCAAATCAGCAACCATGAACGGATTTGAAATGTCTTTACCTGTAGCCGTTTGCTCAGGACTAGTCAATTCTTAGAATTGGTGAACTGATTACCAAATATAGTATTCCAATGCCTTTACCACAAACCATATACAAGTGGGCTAGTCAATTCTTGGATTCCAAAAAGGAATAAACCATGGTGAATTGATGACCATACAACATTCAGCAATTAAGCATGGGTAGTTGCAAACCCTATGATTTTGAGCAAACCATTACAGCTATCAACAGATTTGATGTGTCTTTACCAAAGTTGTACCCTTTGGACTAGCTAACTCTTTGATATACACAAAGTACATCTGGTGAGTCAATAACCATATACAATGTACAACAAACCTGCAATAAAAGTTAGACAAAACCAAAAAGAAACAATTTTTTTTTTTTTTTTTTTTTTTTTTTTTTTTTTTAACTAAAAGAAAACAAATAAGCAGATATTACAAACTATACAATATACCGAAATCAAGATGAAGCATAATGTTGCAGAAGCTTAGTCTTAATAACTCCAACACATTGTTCTGCAAAAAGCCTATCATTTCCAACTGGACCAGGAGGTATTTCCAATTCCTGTTTAAGCATTTTTTCCATGAACTTAGCAGACAATGGATATATCTTCTCAGCACACATACACACAGTAATACCACTCCTTGTCTCCACCACATGCACATTAGGAAGAGGATAAAATCTCCAAGTCTCAATCGCCACCTATGTGAATTCTTCCAAATATGAAACCCTTTACCATTTGGAGATTGAGAATCAAACAAGACTTGAAGATCCCCAATAAGTATAATCCGAACCCGGTGGTGTATTAGTCTTTGTAATACTAAGAGACAATTCCATACTGAGTATTCAAATCGCCATATCTACCAAATGAAGTATCTCCTTCAAAAGTTGAAGCGCATAGTAGATTGATCCAACGATAAATGATATTAAGCTCTTCATCTTGCAACGTCCAATTAATCAACACATCATGAGACCCTTCGGAAAAAAGAGAGAGATCCTTCTTTAATAAAGGTTGACTCGTGACTTTGAGATCCAAAGAACTAACCCTTGAAGATTTCTTAACCTTAGATGTATGTGTCCCAACTGATTTCACAGATCTCCATAGAGAACCATGTCGTCTTTTAGCCATCCTTTTCTTCCTCCTACCAGGTGTATATATTCCCAAAGATGATACATCCTCAGAATCTTCAATAACATCTTTAATATGTGTGGAAGAAATAGAATCAGCCTTCATTGGAACAACACCACGCAAGTCATACATCTGCTCAGCTACTTCTCTGGCCTTTCTAGCTTTAGCTGCCTTTTGTTCAGCTTTCCGACTCAACTCTTCTCCAACTTTGTCAATAGGAACAACCTTAGGTACTGCTTCAGAAGGTGATGCTTCAGAAGAAACAACATTAGACTCAGCAGAATGAACCCTTGCAGCTGAATGAGTATCTTCATAAGTTGCTTCAGCAGAAATACCAGGAGAAATCATTTGTGGTACAACAGCATCAAAATCATCTACAATCTCCACAATCTTTGGTCTCTTTGCCTTAGGAGTATTCACACTGTCAGAACTTCTCTTCAAACTAGAAGATGATGCAGTCTGCTTCATAATCCTTTGATACAGTCTATCCAACTTATCATCAGGTAAAGTCCAGACTTGCTTTTTCTTCAAACCAGAATTAAAGATAGAAGAACTCTGATAAAGTACAATAGATCTCTTGTATGCTTTCTTCTGAGCTTCAGTAAGTGGTTTTTCCCTTTTTGCTTTATTCTTTTGAGCAACCAGAGCTTTCCTTTTGTCAGCTGCCTCTTGCTTTTTCTTTTGACCAAGAGATACCATTTGTGCAACAAATGTTTCACTGTTAAAATCTGCACCTAAGATAGTCTGTGCAAGAGTAGGATCTGAAGCACCTTGCTGAATATAAGTATCCCATTGTGCATCAGGCATCTTAGCACGCAATTCATCCAGTTCTCTTTGTCTCTCAGGAGGCAAATTTGAAGTAGACTGAGCTGCCATCTGTTTAGCCAAATCCTCACTTTTCTTATTCTCTGCACATTCAGCTATCATTCTTTCTTGCTCTTTCAGCTCTTCTTCACTTACTAGACCTGGACCAAGCTTTGCATCAATCAGTATTTCTTTCTCTGTAGCAACAGACTTTTCAGCAGAACTAGCTTGAGGAATATCCATAGGAGGAACTTCAGAAGAAACTCCCAACTTAGCAACATAAGAAACAGGTTGAGACAACTCTTCAACAGGTGTTGAAAAGACTTCAGCATTAGGATCCAAATGAAAACTTCTTCCAGCAACAAATACTCCAGGATTATCTGCTGAAGGTAGAGAACTTGGTTGATCTTGTACAACTGAATCTTGATCAGGTACAGACACAACATCCTCCATTGAAACATCAGCAGTTACATCATCAACATTTGGTTCTTTTGAAGCTTCAGTGGATTCCTTATTCAGATATTGTCTTCTCCTTTTTCTAGTAAATCGAATAGGTTCCTTTTTCTTTGAAGATTCAGCAGCAACAGGAGGAGAAACAGGAGTATTTTGAGCAACATCAGCCAAAATCTTAAGAGGATTATCCTCTTGCTCTTCATTAGAAGAAACCACTAGCTTTCTTTTAGAATGATGCCCAAGTTGATCTTCCAAACTCTTAACCTTATTTCTCAGCTCCACAATCTCACCACCAAGAGAAGATTTAGTCTCTGCAAGTTCCTTTTTGAGATCAGCCACCTCACCTGCATACTTGTTTACTAGAGCAAAGATAGATGTAAATGTAATAGGATCCTCAGTTCCACCAGCTGATTGCTCAGTGGTAATGGGAACTTCATTGGACCTTTCAGGAGAAACATGGTCATGCTTAACATAAGTAGAACCTTCATTAAATGGTTCCCTGTGTGGATTAGGTGTGATCAAACGATTAAGTTCAGACTCAAAAGAATCAAAACCAACCTGAGTAGGTGGTGGACTAGGACTAAGTCTAGGTGACAATATAGGTGGTGGTTGGTCAGGAGAAACATTAGATACTTCAGCAGTATTAGAAGGGCCCTCATCCATGTCAACTGAAGGATTACCATCAGCAGTAACATTGATAGAAGGTAGATTAACAACATTATCCTCATTAGCAGCCTCATTCCCCTGAGGCAACATAGCTGCTAGTAAAGGATAATGTGTCCCCTCAAATTTAGTTCTCATTGAAGCAAATAGTTTAGCAGATAAAGCTCTATGGGATAAAAGGCTTGGGCTCGGGTATTAGTGTCGATTATTATTTGTAAAAACCTAGGGTACATTAAAACTTATGCTTTTCTTTTGAATATTCTCACCATGTTATCAAAAATAAACTTGGAAAAATTATAAGTTAACCTTTGAGAAAGACACACAATACCACATCCCAATTGGTAGAAGAAGGCGATCCCATCCTCGATTTATTGCTTATGCATCAAGCAATGTGTGAACCAAAACCTCCACATCGGGCATAGGCGATTCTTGAGCCACATGTACATTCGTTCACCTTGGTATCCAATAGCTCTCATCCATCTAGTATCGCCACTGAATTAGAATGATAAACCCCATTCTCATCATCCAAATGAAGTCGACTTCTGATCAACTCCTCTGTCACAACATACTCGACATCATCAACCATAGCCACGATCTCTGTTTCACTACGTTTTGAAGCAGATGCCCAGAACTGAGTAACCAAAGATTCATATATAGCATTAGGAGAATATGATAAAGCATAATGAATCTTGGACCTCTTCAAAAATTCCACCATTGGTTTATACAAATCATCACCCTTGGCTGTTCCCAGAAAAGCAACTTTATTATGATCGTGTTTGAATTGAAGCGCCATGAGAAATTTAGATAATGGGTTACGATTTAATTGACTGAAGGTGTGTTTTAAATCGAATAAAGAGGGAATCAGTTAATAATAGACGACGATATGCGAATAGAGTATAAGTAGAAGTTTCCCAAATTTTGATCAAATATATTAAGTTATTGACCAAAGCTGACGTGTAATGCACCTTTTACCAAATTTAAATTTCAACTTCAGCAGAAACAATGGTCATTCTGCTGAAGTCTTGCAATAAGCAGAAACACATCACGTATTCAATGAGCTTTAGTAAATATCTTTTTACTGTTTCACCCAACTCGCATTAAGTCTCATTAAGTCTGAAACCGTCTATAAAACAATCCCCAATGGATACTTATCTCTCATCAATTAACCCCAAATATCATCACAAACCCTAACCCTAATCATGAGTAGTTCCAACCCAATCACTCTTTCATCAGACGACAGTGCATCCTCCAACAGCAGTCTTGAGAGATGGAAGAAGAACTATTTGTCAAGCAATCCAAGCAGAGGAGAAGACAGCTCTTCCTTAAGCTCCTATGAATCACCCTATGAAGAAATAGACGAGGAAACAACTTCAAAGACAGTGAAAGTGCCTCCCCTAGCTTTTGTAAATGTGACTCCCCTTGCTGTTGTGCGTCCAGAGCAAATGTTCCAAACTCCTCCTCTCCAAACTCCTCCTCCAAGTGCAGCACCACCACCAGCTGGTCCTTCATCATCTTCTCCAGTAGTCAGAGAAGTGGTGAGTGGATTAGCTTGCCCAAAAGTTTATGAATGGATCAACATGCGTGGAGCTCCAAAAGTGATGCCAAAGTGGGCCTTTCCAAAGAAGCTTTAGGAGTAGGGAAGACAAATGTGAAGCTGGTAGTCATATTAGGTTTATGTATGTAATTAGTTTGTTCTCATGGTTGTAAGCACTGCATTATGGAATAAAACATGTCTGTTTCTTAGTGATCATTTGCATCATTCTCTTCAGTGGAAACAATTAGCTCACTTTTAGTACTTTGATTTCAGAAGAAACAAGCTTTAAAGCTTACATGACCATTTTCCATTTGACCAATCATGATGAACTTCAACTTAGATAAGCAATCTGCAAAACAAAACAAACAGAGAAACACACAAACCAAACAAAGAAAAACAAAACTATCATTACATTAGCTGGTTAGTGTTAGTAAACAAAAGAAATCAAAAGAATACACAAAAATCTACAAATTTACATAAAAATATGCAAAGTACACAAATCCTACGAGGCATATCCCCCCGAGGCATATGCCTCCCTTAAACTTTGCGTTAAGGGTTAAACATACCAATATGGACCACAAGGTGTTGAAACCTTGTTCCATCAAACGCCTTTGTTAACAAATCGCCACATTATCATCGGTGTGAATTTGAACCACTTTTATCAAATGTTTGTCATATGCGTCTCTTATAAAGTGGTGCCCGATTTCAATATGTTTTGTTCATTGTGAAAAGCGGATTTTTAACAATGCATATGGTACTTTGATTATCAATAAAAATTGTTGTGTTCATGAAATTATACCCATAATCCAACAATTGATTTTGTATCCAAAGAACATGTCCTGACAATTTGTGACAACATACTTTGATTCGAGAGATGAGGTAGCCACAATAGTGCATTTCTTGCATTGCCAAGAAATCAATCTCTTTCAAGGAATTGGCAACCTCCGGTGGTGGACCTCTATCCGGTTGCACCGGCATAGTCACTATCACTATATGCTTCCACTTAAATGGAGACTCTTTTGGGTACCAAAGGCCTAGATGAGGTTGGCCTTTGAGGTACTTAAAGGTCTTCTTGTGAGATTGAGATGGGAAGTAAGTGGAGTAACTTGATGTCTAGAACAAACACTCACAACAAAAGTAATATCGGGCCTTGAAGGCATTAAATACATCAAAGACCAGTCATAGATCTATATAAATGAACATTCTTTGGTGGATCTACTTCATTGTTGGTCTTTGTATTTGGAGCTTCATAAGGTGTAGTGGCGATCCCGACACTCTCCATACCAAATTTCTTTAAGATGTCCTCACATATTTGTCTGGTGATAAAGATACCATCGGTTTCTCTTGAACTTGGAGACCCAAAAGAAAGTCAACTCCCCATAGCACTCATCCGAAACTCTCCTTCATAAGCTCCTCAAACTCCACGCACCAAGCTTCTTTTGTGGATACAAAATAATGTCATCCACATACACTTGCACAAGAATAATATCGTGGAATTCTTCTTAAGGAAAAGTGTCTTATCAATTGCACCTCTTCTATAACCATGCTTCAGCAGAAATGATGAAAGCCTAGCATACCAAGCTCTGGGTGCTTGATGTAGTCCATAGAGAGCTTTGACTACCTTGTAAACATGATTAGGATGATCTAGGTCTTCAAATCCTTTAGGTTGAGTGACATAAACCTCCTCTTCTATTTCACCATACAGAAAAGCACCTTTAACATCCATTTGATACACCATAAATCCCATGTAACATGCATAAGCCAAGAAAATCTGTATGGCCTCAACTCTAGCCACAGGTGCAAACACTTCATCATAATCAATCCCCTTCTCTTGTCTATACCCCCGAGCAACCAATCTTGCTTTGTTTTAATAACAACACCTCTTGCATCTCTTATTCTTCGAATCCATTTAGTCCCAATTGCATACTTGCCATCGTGTAGTGGTACCAAGATCCAAACTTGCTGATTTTGAAATTGTTGTATCTCTTCTTGCATTGCCTCAAGCCAACTTGAGTCTTCAAGAGCCTGAGTAATACTGGTTGGTTCCACTTGTGAGAGAAAACAAGCAAACAGACAATGTTCATAGTCCGTGTGATTGTGTCTTCTTGATTTGAGAAATAAGAGATAAAAGCCACTTGACCATATTTAGAACTTGCCACAGTACCCTGGTTCTAACGGTGCATTAGGATCACCAATAATATTTGTTGTGGATGAGTATTGTTGATCCTTTTAGTAGCGATGGTGTTGACATCAATGGAGGTATCAAGATTAGTCATGATGGGTTCAAAATCGGTGTCATAGGAAGGTGAGGTAAAGATGCCGACTTTAGGTTGATGATGACCAAGATCCGAAGGTTTTGGAAAAGCGTGTATAAGGTTCTCCAAAGTCTGTTGACACTCTAGTAGAAATAGGTAGTAATGTGACATGTCTTTCGTGATTTGGTGATGTTAGGAGAAAGCAGACGAATTGATGTTTCCACCGATTGCTTCACTTGCACTCTCCTTAGCATTCCTCTCAAGATCTAGATTAGTTGCATACTCTTGTTTCTTGACCTAGCAAGGTCCTCGGTATAGTGTGATTCATATTCACTCTCATCAAGATAATCTCTAGAAGTGTCACCGCAAAATTGTTAGGGGAGAAAGAAGGCACTACAATGGGTTGTTCATCATCTTCAAACTCACCGTCGAATCGGCATCCATAGTACACCTTTGTTAGTTGGAGACTCTTGAGTACCTGCATGTTGGTTAGCCATATTTCTAGAGTAACCCAAATAATCAGTTAAGTAATCAAGGTCAAAAGACCAAACATGACCCTATCCTTGAACATTAGGCTTGTCTTCTAAAAACCTCAGGTTCAAAGTCTCCTCAATCTTCTTAGCAGATAAATTGTAAACCCTGTAAGCCTTACTATGAGCCGAATATCCCACAATATAACCATCATCAACTTTCTCATCAAATTTGCCCAATGGATCACTTGTATTCAGAATGGTCACTTGACAGCCAAACGGTTTAAGGTAATGAATAGCAGGAACTTTCCCATAGAGAAGTTCATATGATGTTTTGAAGTGAGGTCTAGTAATGGACACCTATTCGATACATAACAAGTCGTACCAATGACTTGATCAAAACATGGTGGGTAACTTAGAGTCCGCTAGCATTGATCTTGCAGCCTCTATTAAGGTCCTATTTTTCCTTTCTGCCACCCCATTTTGTTGTGGGGTTCTTGGAGTGCAATAGTCCCTTTTGATCCCTTTTGACCTACAAAGTTCTATAAGTATGGCATTCTTGAACTCTGTCCCATTATCACACCGAATTTCTTTAACCTTTTTGTTCAACTGATTTTCAATAAGGGTAATGAAGTCTTTCAACACTGGAGATGTTTCATCTTTGGTCCTTAGAAAGAATACCCAACAAAATTTTCTATAACCATCAGTGATAACCAGACAAAAATACTTTTGATCAATGCTTCTAACTTGAGTTGGACCAAAAGATCCATATGAAGCGGTGAAGAGGTTCGAAATAATACTCACAAAGAATAACAACTTTGTATGAGGCTCGTGTTGCTTTCCTTTGTTGCGAGCAACACAATTATGATCATTGGTGAAAACTTTGGAAGGAAGACCTTCAACAAGACCCAGTTTAGAGAGCTTGTTTATGGTCTTGAAGTTCACATGAGCCATCCTCCTATGCCATTTGGTAGACTCATCCAGGATGCTTTAGCCACCAAACAAGTTAAGCCACCTACGGTTTAACATCGTTAAGTTGAATGTATAAAGATTGTGATTTCGAGGAACTCTCAGAATTGAAGTTTCTTACGGAAGTTTGAAGTCTTTAGACAACACAAGACATTCATCCTCCGAGAAGAGTACTTTGTTCTTGGTGTCACAGATTTGTGAGGCGAGAACAAATTGAAGTGTTGGAGCTCCTTGACATAGAATACATTCTCAAAGTCCGGTTGAGGTGTTTTGATGGTCCCTTTCCGATAATTCTTCCATCACTTCCTCCAAAGGTCACATTGCCTCCTCCTTCAATGGGTACAAAGTTGTGCATCATGTCTGTTTCCGACATACTTCTTGAACAACCACTATCAACAATGCCAACATCTTTATGCTTAAGAGGATGATTCTACAACAATAACAAAAATATACAAACTATTAGTACACTATGGAGGCTCAAGTCATTCTTGACTTGAACACGCCTTATGGATCATATGAGTGATGCCGTGCAGATGTATAAGATCCACTATTGTTCTTGGGTTTCCATTGAAATTTAGGTCCCTTTTTATTCCAAGAACAACCTGCTGAGGACTTGACAGCAGTATCCCAGTACCCTTTCCCAGCAGTCATAGAGTCAACATATCCAGGCCAATAACCATTCTTAAATTATGAACTTGTTGGTTGAACATATGGTCTTGCAACTGATCTCCTCCAAGAAAAAGGAGAATTAGTATAAGTTTCTTGTGGAACATAAGGTGGTATAGCATTAACATTGGTCCACATTGGTCTAGATTTCCTAGAATCATCACACCTACCCATCCTTTGCTCATGATAATCACAATCCTTAATTAAATGAAATTTACTTCCACACACAAAACATGTCTTGCATTTAGAAGATTTATTCAAACCAAAAGATGTTCTATTACAAGCGTAAGTATTCAAATCATAACCATGAAAAGAATTGTTTTAACAAGATTATTATGCAAAGAATTAAAAGTAAGTCTTGAGGCAACTGTCTTGGAAGTGGATTCCTTGGCAAGAACTCGACATGCTTATTGGTAGTCTTGGGTGCGAGCGGGGGTGAAGACTTGGGAAGGTCGGACTTGTCATTTGAATCACACTCTATAGACCCTTGCTCGGAGGACTTGTCCTTTGTTAACACAAGAGACAAAGTCATTAGAAGAAGTATCGAGTCCAGCAAGTCATTTGACTTTTGCCATAGAGATGGTGTGATCCATCAAAGTCATGATAATGGAAAGGTCAATGGGCATGTGCTCACCTCTAATAGGTCCACATCTGACATGTAGGTCACCTTCTTTCACAAAATTAGCTAGGCCTGCTTGTGTAGATTTGCGTGTGTCATCCCTAGCTTCTAATCCTACATACTTCTTAAAACCTAAACCTATAGAAGTATTCGGAGTTTGACTATCATAGATGTGACTAGCTAACTTGTTTCCATTTAATAACCATTCTTTATGCCTAGCAATTTCCTCATCTAGTTTCTCTTTTAGCTCTAGATTTTCTGACACTACATCTGCTCTTAATTTCTCAGACCTTTTTAACTCATTTTTAGCACATTCGAGATCCCTTTCTAACACACTTAACTTCTCATTATAAGCTATTTGATTCTTCTGAAACCAAACCTTTTGTATTTCTAATTTTTTTAAAGCCTGTTTATAAGCTTCAACTTCAACATAGCATTCATTATATTGAGGTTTCAAAATATCATAAGCTTCTTTGAGTTCATTATAACGCTCACTACAACCAAACAAACAGTTTTGTACCTGAGAGATGCCCATCAAGGCAATCTGATCATGCCTATCCTCTGAAGTACAGCTTGCAATCAAACAAACATTATCCATAACAGGACCATCATCATTTTCCTGCTCATGTTGCTTCCAGTCCACATTGCTATCAAGAGTGACCAAAGCGGTGATCCCTTTGAAGTTCAGATCCTTTGATTCTGCGATAAGTAGAGTATCTCGTCTTAGCACCGACTTTCCTATCTTTGCACTCTATGGAGAAGTGACCCATCTGTTGACATGTAAAGCACTTGACCTTCCTTTTGTCAAACCTTGTTGGATCTCTTCCTTGGAAGCCAAACCTTCTTCCCATTTGCGCTCAAACCTCTTGATTTCCATAGATAGCATAGCCACTTGCCACTTGACTTCATCTCTTCCATCTCCGGTGGATCCACCTATTCAAAATCCTCATAGGCAAGTTCTTTGCGAGGATCATAGTCAACAAAGAAGGATCCAAGCACATCTTCCATTACACCCCAGTTGAGAACTTGATGGAGTGGTAGTGTAAGATGATGATGAGTGAGTTGGACTTGGACCATAACTCATCTTTGGGGTGGAGGCTCCTACAAATCTTTGTGTGACTAGCGATAGATGATGAGCGAAAAGGACTTTTTACATCATGTTCAAGAGCTTTAAGTTTGTTATCTGACTCATCAAAGTAAGCATATCCGGACCACCTTTAGCTTTTAAAGCAATGCTCACTTGTAGCCGGGATGGAGGTAAAGATCTCAAGAACTTAGAATTACAATCATCATTATCGGCTTTGCTGCGGTGATTTAATCGACTTAAAATCTTGTGAAATTTGTCATAGCCCTTGTGAATTCCTTCCTCTTGAGATTTGAAAATCTTGAAATTGTTGTCTCAAGATGGACTTTCTCATTCTCCTAGACTCCTCATTCCCACGAACTTCGCCTTGATTGCTAACCATATGTCCTTAGCATCTTGCATGAAGTGAAAATCACTCAGTGATCCTCGGGAATAGCTTGAAGAAGAATCGTTTAACTTTGGTTTCTCTCGAACCTTGATAACTCTTCAAATGATTTGGGAGGAACAAAAGTCATTTTACCATCAGAATCTACGGTAGTTTTCTTCAAACTGTTTCCTTTCCTTACTATCTCCCATAGATTCCAATCAATGTTGGAGATCCAGTTTTGCATCTTCATCGCCCAAAGATCATATTCCTCCCTCTTTAGGTAAGGAAACTTAGCATTGCTGTTAGAGAGACTTAGTTGTTGCAGATGGGTGGAGTTTTGGTTGTTGGTGACTTCGACATCAACATCAGATCCAGGCATGGTGAATTTTGTTTTGGTTGTATGGGTGTTTAGAAAAACGGTTCTTAGTATCATAGAGACTCTCACGAGGCTCTGATACCACTTGTTGAAACTAGCAGACCTTGATAGATCTTGAGCTCTCGTAGATCGTTAGAATTGCTTATGTAATTACAAGCAAACTAAAAGAAAATCTCTACAACTTGTATTCTTTAGCGGAATATAAACACAAGTATAAACACGAATAACTAAGAACTCTTTGATCCTCTATGGATCGTTATATTGATAATAATCACGTAAACTTCTAGTACATAATTCATTCTATTGTGTTCCTTTTATAGACAAGGAACCCTAACTTTTTCTCTAAGAAACGTAAAACTAAATAAGATATACACAATCACTTCCTAATAAAGCTCATGCATATCCTGAGTAACTATCGAATATGCGGAATACTATCTTCAGAAACAAACTAATAACTATAAAACTTCAACATAATTATGTCTTGGCGAGAATCCATACACTTGAAGAGAATCCATTCGTGATAACTTGACATAATTCATACTTCACATAATTCCCAACAGTTGTTATGGTCAACGAGGATGAAAACGAAGATTCCCTCAGCTGGACCTAGCCTTAGTCGAAGAGAAGCATGACCTTGCCGTCATCCGCCTAGCACACTCCAAAAACAAAATGACAAAGTACTACAACAAATGCTTTCGACCAGAGTCTTTCAAACCTGGCGATCATGTAATGAGTAGAAATGAGGTCAACATGGCCGCATGGCAGGGCAAGCTCGCTCCCAATTGAGAAGGGCCATACATCATTCACTAGGCAAATGAAAATGGTTCCTACCTATTAACAACACACGAAGGGGATAACATCCCCTTAGCATGGCATGCATCCAACCTCAAATGATGTTACATCTAAGGGTGGATCGCTCTACAAACAAGCCCTACCTGCTAGGCGCCACCTAAGGAGGATCATACTCCCTTCTAATGGCAAGCATACAACTTGATTGGCATGCTACACTTAGGTAGACTTCTTTTTATCGTTCAATAAAGGCTTCTAATAGCCAGGATAGCTCATCTATACTATTTCAATAAATATGCAATCACAAATCCAACACTTTTCTTACAGAGTGTCTTATATTAACTGACTATTCATACAAGCAAATATTTACTCGAACGTAAATTAGCCTTTGTGAACATGCTCATGAACAAAAAAGGTGCCTACGGTTCGAAAGCAGAGAGTACATCCTGTGTAAAACTAGAAGGGGGGTTGAATAGTTTTACCGATTAAAACTTTGTTTTAAACTATTTAGATCGACTTATGTCAATCAACTTAATGTGTATGTTGGATATTGATAGATAAGCATATAAATAAGTAATGCAAAGGTAAAGAGTAAGAAACACAAAACCACAACGAGAGTATTTATAGTGGTTCTGCTACAAGGACACCTTCCTTACCCTACTCCACTCCCCGAGTCACCCACTACACAACACAAGCTCCTTAATGTGGCGGAGAAGTCTTCACAACGTCGCCTACTCTTTATCCGGTACAAGGCTAGACACCGGGTTCTTCCACGAGGTAGAACCAAACCTATCACAACGTTGCCTACACTTTATCCGGTACAAGGCTAGATACCGAGTTCCATTACAAAAGAGGAACTACTACCCAACACAACACAACTACCTCAAAGGAGACACACTCCTTATTACAACATCATAAGGATATCAAGATCCTTTAACCCAAACTAATCTATCTTGTACATCGATACACCATATCGAACGTACACCCTTGGCACCTTTCACTAATGCCTTTGACACGACCCTTTGACACCTTTCACTAATGCCTTTGTCTTGACTCTTTGGCACCTTTCATTAATGCCTAGCACGAAATCAATGAAGATCCGAGGAGTATAGTGTTTCCCGGTCGTTATGTCCCAATGAGTTGTGCAATGGATTATCAAACGCTTAGTGATCGAGAAGATTTGAATGGATACAGAGATTTGATTTATGATTATAACTACGTAAATAGCCAACAAATTACAACGGCTTAAATGCAAATTAAAGGAAATCTAAAAGATAAAATCTATTAAATAAACGCTATCACTATTTTTAAAGTGATGTTTTGTTCTTTTGTTTTAATAAAACTAAATTAAAACTACGCGACGCACAAACAAAAACGTGAAACTTACACAATATTAACCCTAAAAATATGAAAATGATATTTTATAAACCTAATGATAAAAGAAAATTATTAGAAAAAGAAAATTAATTTTACAACTAATTATCTAATTATTATTAATTAAAACTATTTTTAACTATTAAATAATTACCTAAAATACAAGAAATTAGGAAATAAAGCTAGAAAAATAAAATTATGAAATGGAAAAGTCTAAAATATCAAAAGAGAATTTTCAAAACTATTTTTGTATTTTTGTGATTATTTTTCTATTTTCTATGAATTTTAAACTATTTAAAACTAATTAAATTATTAAAATTACAAAATAAACTATGAAAAATCTGGAAAATTACTTTTTTACTTTTTATATTTATCTAAACCTAAGAAAATTGAAAAATTATTTTTTGAACCTTTTCTTAATTTTTATATTAAAAGCTATTTAAAATGATTAAAACTAATTTAAATTGAGAAAAATAGCAAAACTACTTAGAAAAATCTGAAAATTTCAGGAAAAGTCTAAAATAATATTAGGAAGCTAGGAAAATAGAAAAACAGGTGCTTGTGTGGAGGATTTAAGAATCGATGTGGAAAGAGCTTAAAATAAGCACTTCCAATAAGCCAAAAGCTACCTAAAGACCACCCACACTTAAATGTAAGCTTGGATAAGCTAAATGAACCAAAATGCAATAAGTAACAACAAGCTATAACCTCTGATTTGCAGGTTGCAAAGATTTGATGTTTTGAACTAAATAGCTAAAACAGTTCGAGTACCAACTTTAAGCTTATGCACAAGCTTCACAATAAGCTAAACAGAAAAATACAAATTGGAACCTCAATAGACCTGGTTGAGAGTATTCAAACCAAAAATCAAGCCATGATGAGCTCTTATGAGCTCTGTGCAAGCCGCACAAAAATCGAGAAAATCTCAAGATTCACCGAGATCATGTGAGCAGGGAGAATGGGCTCACATTCACAAGCTTGTTTGAAGCTTTTAGAAAATGACAAAATCAACTAAAATGCAAATAAGAAGAGAGACCAATGAAGTTTATGAAACAACAAGTTTCAAAGAATAAGACCTAAAATGAATCCTAGAAAAATCCTTGATTTGAGCTCAAAACAGATTTTCGCAATTTTGACTTTTGAACATGAACTATGAACTTTGACTTTTCTGAACTTTGGATCCAATTTTACCACCGAGATTGATGTTATATGATGTAATAAGCCTAATGCAAGCAATTTAGTGATTCTAAACACAAAACCATGGATTGCTAATCCTAAAATCCAACAAATGAGTATATTAGATGTGTTTAAGTTAAAGTTTGACTTTTAGGTGTTGCAGACCCAAGTTGTTGACTCAAATGAGTTTGCTTCTACTTAACAAACATGACCCAAGAGAGATTAACCATTGTAAATGCAACATCGAGATGATAATAGGAAAATCCAAACACCCCTTTAAAAATTGATTTGCAAACTAAACCGACATAAACACTTAACCAACTTGTATTAATGATCAAATTAACTTACATTATCTAATTACAACTATTAAACACATATAGTACACTTGTGACCAACTATAAAAAGATATGCAAAAAGTGCAAAATAACTTACAACATGAAAAAGCCACAATGGCTCAGCAATCCTGAGAACCATGAACCACTACCTAACCAAAATTCCACTATACTAAACCATTTTCAACCCACATCCAAGCTCTCGCATCACCCATGCACCATTTCCATTCAATTTGCCTCACTGTTTGACTTTTGTTGACCAAGGATCAAAATGAGTTGAAACTTGAATGAAAGCTTGTACAAAGCTATGCTAAGCTTATTTAAGCTTATTTATACCGAGAAATGAGCTTGATGAAGCTTTTGAATGAGAATTTGATTTTGAAAATTTCAACAAGAAGATTTAAAAGATGAATATGAACATAAACTTGAATTAAAACTTAAAAAAGTTGCAAATCACTGCAAAATAACTATTGTTTGATACAAATAAACAAAAATTACAACTTGAAAACTAAGTTAATACATTAATAATAAAAACGACATAAGAAATTTTAAATATAAACTAACTACTACTCTCTTGGCTTCTTTCTCTTTTTATAGCCCACTCTGCTTCTCTCTCCTTCTCGAGTGAATCCCATCACATTCCTTAGCCATTGGATGGCTAGAACTCATTTTGGCCATTTGATTCAAATTTTGGCGGAAATGCCAATTTGACCGTGAGGTTCTGCTTTTAGCTACTAGGGGGGCATTAATGTAGGGGTGATGTGGGTATGAGGAGGGGGGGAAGGGAAGATAAGGGATGGGAGGGTCGAGTGAGAGAGCAAGGTGCAGCAAGAAGGTGGAGAGGATGAGTGTTTCATGGAGTTTGGGATAAGTTTGACTTTGGTTTTGACTTGGGTTCAAATAATAATGGGGGTCAAAGGCTTTTTGACAGGGGTCCAAAGGGACAAGGGTCCAAAAATGGTTAAAGGTTTAATAATCGACAAGGACTTAAAGTGTAAATTTCGAAACTGTGAAGGACCTAGGTCGCCAATTCATCAAACTTGTTCCAAGGACTAAAAATGACAAACTTCAAAAGTATAAGGACCAAAATTGCCATTTTGCAATTTTTCAGGGCTAATTTTGCCAATTTTCAAACTCGAGGACCATTTTGTAATTTTCTCAAACTTTTGATATTTTTCACCAAAGGACTAAATTTGACAACTTTTGATTTTAAAAGGACCTTTGGTGACTTTACTTTTGAAATTATGTGCTGTGGACTGCTTTTGACAACTTTTGAAACTGGGGACTAAACCGCAATTTTGCAAATTTGATATGTTTTTCATCCGATTTTGATATTTTGCATTTAAAACACATAAAACACCGATTTGTGATATTTTGATCATTTTGATGTGTTTCGAGTGTTTTCGATGATTTTGCGCTTATTTTGACAAAATGATGAGTATTTACACACTCATCAATCCCCACATCGAGATATTGCTAGTCCCTAGCAATGATTTGAGAAAACATAATGGATTTTAATCTCTTTACCAAAAGCCATTACTCGAGTAGCCAAATGTTTCAGTTCAAGTAAGAACCATGGTACACCGATAACCATGTGATTTTGAGCAAACCACCGCCTTTCAACGGATTTGATTTTGTCTTTACCAAGCCGCACGCTTTCGGACTAGCCAACTCTTAGATAAATTATCAATATTATCTTTGGTGAGTCGATTACCAATTATGGTTTTTCCATCGCCTTTACCACAAGCCATAATCTTGCGGGCTAGCCAACTCTTCACTTTTTAGGATATGGTGAGTTGAATACCATACAATTTTGGGCAAATTGCAAGCCATATAAACGGATTTGAGATATCTTTACCAAGAGCCGTTTGCTCTCGGATTAGCTAATCCTTTAGTCTTACGTAGACATGGCGGATCGATAACCAAATGAGAAAGTGTAAAACACTTACTCAAAAAAAAAAATTTTGGCCAAAACGGGAATTGGTATAATTATATGATAAAATTCGTGAGAATTCCCCACACTTAGAAATGAATATTGTCCTCAATATTCAAAGTACCCGCGGTTATGCCGAAACAAAGAACGAAAAGGGAAATATTACGCCATTATTTAGAAAGATTTTTTTTTTTTTTTTTTTTTTTTTTTTTTTTTTTTTTTTTGAAACATGTGGCAACCCCCACACTAGGGTGGTAGAAAGAGGTGAGAAGATGTAAATATGGGTGAAAACCCATATAGCATGCTATCGTTTTTGATTACCGAGTCGCTAGCTTGACTCGATCCCCGCATTCATTGGTTCATGGGGAAAGTTTGTAGATCCGGACAACCATGTGGGGAATGTCCTCTCCAAAATAGTGCTTCAACCTATGTCCATTCACTTTGAAGTTTGGCCCGTCTGCTTGAGATAATTCGACGGTGCCATATGGAAAAACTTTGGCAATGGTGAATGGACCATCCAACGGGTCTTAAGTTTCCGAGAAGATCTTCAATCTAGAATTGAAAAGAAGGACTCGGTCACCAACGCTGAAAACGCGGTTCTTAATCTTTGAGTCATGGATCTTCTTTGTCTTTTCCTTGTAGATCAAAGAGTTCTCGAGGCTTGATTACGGAGTTCATTTAATTCATTGAGTTGAACTTTCCGATGATCACCAAGACTTGAGGTCGAAATTTGCATGCTTCAAGGCCCAATAGGCTTTGTGCTCAAGCTCGATCGGAGATGACACGCCTTTCCATACACGAGCTTGTAAGGAGTACACCGATGGGTGTTTTGTAAGCTGCACGGAAGGCCCAAAGTGCATCTTCAAGTTTGTCCGACCAAGAGGCACGATTTTCACCCACGGTCCTCTCCAAGATTCTTTTCAAACCACGGTTCGAAACTTCCACTTGCCCACTAGTTTGTGGGTGATACGCTGTAGAGAGACGGTGGGTGACACCAGATTTAAGCATCACTTTGCGAATTGGTCATTGCAAAAGTGTGTGCCGCGATCACTAATGATGGCACGAGGAGTTCCAAACGGGCAAAGAGAGACTTTAAAACTTCACCACTACTCAAGGTCGTTGGTAGGTAGTGCTTTCGCCTCCACCCATTTAGACAAGTAATCGATCGCCACGAGTATATACTTGTTCCTCGAGAAGACGGAACGGCCCCATAAAGTCAATGCCCCATACGCCAAAGATCTCGCACACTTGAATGGCATTTTGAGGCATTTCATCTCTTTTAGAGATGTTACCATGACGCTGGCAAGAGTCGCAAGATTTGACGAGATCATGGGCATCTTTGTAAATTGTGGGCCAATAGAAACCGGAATCAAACACCTTCTTGGCGGTGTAGTTCGGGCCATTATGTCCCCCTGGGTCCATGATGACAAGCCTTGAGAATTTCAATGCTTCGCCCGTGAACACACCGTCGGATGACTTGATCCGCATGATTTTAAACAAGTAGGGTCGTCCCGTAAGTAATGCTTAACATCTTTGAAAAATTTGTTCTTTTGTTGGGACGACATCCTTTCACAACAAAGTTACCCGCATGGTAGTTTGCAAAGTCGGCAAACCATGGGTACTCGAATCTCTACGATGAGATACCACATTAAGTGTCTCGAGAGGAAATGTTTCGCATATCTCCTTTTTCTCGAGCACACCTTGATGAGGATTTTCAAGACGGAAAGATGGTCACCGCTAGGTTCTCTCGCTCCTTTTTATCACGGATGGTGATATCAAATTCTTGTAGGAGGAGAACCCATCGGATCAATCTCGGTTTTGCATCTTGCTTAGCAAGAAGATATTTGAGGGTCGAGTGATCCGTATACACTATGCTTTTGGACAAGATCAAGTATGGCCGAAACTTCGAAAGCATACACCACCGCTAGTAATTCTTTCTCCGTAGTGGTGTAATGTGCTTGAGCTTCGCTCAAAGTTTTGCTAGCATAGTGTATAGGCTGGAAATGTTTAGCCTTATGCTGCCCCAAGACCGCACCTATGGCGAAATCACTTGCATCGCACATAAGCTCGAATGGTAGGTCCCAATCGGGGCAACTAGAATTGGTGCTTCCGTGAGCTTCCTCTTAAGAGTTTGGAAAGCTTCAATGCACTCACTAGAGAAGACGAAAGGAGTGTCTTTTTCAAGAAGTCGGGTCATAGGCGGGATATTTTCGAGAAATCTTGAATGAAACGACGATAGAAACCGCATGACCAAGGAAACTTCTTACTCCTTTGACAAGTTGTGGGAGGAGGTAGCTTTGCAATAACATCAACTTTAGCTCGTCCACCTCAATCCCTTTCTTAGAGATCTTATGGCCAAGGACAATGCCTTCTTTGACCATAAGTGACATTTCTCCCAATTTAGACAAAGGTTCGTGTTTTCACAACGCTCAAGCATCTTGTCCAAATGGGAGAGACATGTTTGGAAAGAATTCCCAAAGACCGAAAAATCATCCATAAAGACTTCCATAGTCTTTTCGATCATATCATGGAAAATGGCCATCATACACCTTTGAATGTACCGAGCATTGCATAAGTCGAAAGGCATGCGCCGGTAAGCAAATGTTCCATAAGGACATGTGAATGTGGTCTTTCTTGATCTTGGGGTCAATGGGTATCTGAAGTAACTCGAGAAACCATCGAGAAAACAATAGTATTCGCTTCCGCTAATCTCTCAAGCATTTGATCCATGAAAGGCAAAGGAAAGTGGTCTTTACGGGTGGCTTCATTTAACTTTCGATAGTCAATGCAAACACGCCATCCCGTAACCAATCGAGTAGGAATCAACTCGCTTTCATCATTTTCAACGACAAGAATGCCACCTTTCTTGGGCACACAATGAACGGGCTCACCCAAGGACTATCCGAAATAGGGTAAATCATCCCATCGAGAAGTTTTATGACTTCCGCTTTGATG